>CM056577.1:132447218-132901219 GCA_029721435.1 Gymnothorax reevesii | reverse complement strand
ACCTCCCCCCTCACTCCTCATTCCTCCTTCACTCTGTCTTTACCTCCCCCCTCACTCCTCATTCCTCCTTCGCTCTGTCTTTACCTCCCCCTTCACTCCTCATTCCTCCCTCGCTCTGTCTTTACCTCCCCCCTCACTCCTCATTCCTCCTTCGCTCTGTCTTTACCTCCCCCTTCACTCCTCACTCCTCCCTCGCTCTGTCTTTACCTCTCCCCTCACTCCTCATTCCTCCCTCGCTCTGTCTTTACCTCCCCCTTCACTCCTCATTCCTCTTTCGCTCTGTCTTTACCTCCCCCTCACTCCTCATTCCTCCCTCGCTCTGTCTTTACCTCCCACCTCACTCCTCATTCCTCCTTTGCTCTGTCTTTACCTCCCCCCTCACTCCTCATTCCTCCCTCGCTCTGTCTTTACCTCTCCCATCACTCCTCATTCCTCCCTCGCTCTGTCTTTACCTCCCCCCTCACTCCTCATTCCTCCCTCGCTCTGTCTTTACCTCCCCCCTCACTCCTCATTCCTCCTTCGCCCTGTCTTTACCTCCCCCCTCACTCCTCATTCCTCCTTCGCTCTGTCTTTACCTCCCCCCTCACTCCTCACTCCTCCCTCGCTCTGTCTTTACCTCCCCCCTCACTCCTCATTCCTCCTTCGCTCTGTCTTTACCTCCCCCCTCACTCCTCACTCCTCCCTCGCTCTGTCTTTACCTCCCCCCTCACTCCTCATTCCTCCCTCGCTCTGTCTTTACCTCCCCCCTCACTCCTCATTCCTCCTTCGCTCTGTCTTTACCCCCCCCTTCACTCCTCATTCCTCCTTCGCTCTGTCTTTATCTCCCCCCTCACTCCTCATTCCTCCCTCGCTCTGTCTTTACCTCCCCCTTCACTCCTCATTCCTCCTTTGCTCTGTCTTAATCTCCCCCCTCACTCCTCATTCCTCCTTCGCTCTGTCTTTACCTCCCCCCTCACTCCTCATTCCTCCCTCGCTCTGTCTTTACCTCCCCCCTCACTCCTCATTCCTCCCTCGCTCTGTCTTTACCTCCCTCCTCACTCCTCATTCCTCCTTCGCTCTGTCTTAACCTCCCCCCTCACTCCTCATTCCTCCTTCACTCTCTTTACCTCCCCCCCTCACTCCTCATTCCTCCCTCGCTCTGTCTTTACCTCCCCCCTCACTCCTCATTCCTCCTTCGCTCTGTCTTTACCTCCTCCCTCACTCCTCATTCCTCCCTCGCTCTGTCTTTACCTCCCCCTCACTCCTCATTCCTCCCTCGCTCTGTCTTTACCTCCCCCTCACTCCTCATTCCTCCCTCGCTCTGTCTTTACCTCCCCCCTCACTCCTCATTCCTCCTTCGCTCTGTCTTTACCTCCCCCCTCACTCCTCATTCCTCCCTCGCTCTGTCTTTACCTCCCCCCTCACTCCTCATTCCTCTTTCGCTCTGTCTTTACCTCCCCCCTCACTCCTCATTCCTCCTTCGCTCTGTCTTTACCTCCCCCTCACTCCTCATTCCTCCCTCGCTCTGTCTTTACCTCCCCCCTCACTCCTCATTCCCTCCTCGCTCTGTCTTTACCTCCCCCCTCACTCCTCATTCCTCCTTCGCTCTGTCTTTACCTCCCCCTCACTCCTCATTCCTCTCTCGCTCTGTCTTTACCTCCCCCCTCACTCCTCATTCCCTCCTCGCTCTGTCTTTACCTCCCCCCTCACTCCTCATTCCTCCTTCGCTCTGTCTTTACCTCCCCCCTCACTCCTCATTCCTCCTTGCTCTGTCTTTACCTCCCCCCTCACTCCTCATTCCTCCTTCGCTCTGTCTTTACCTCCCTCCTAACTCCTCATTCCTCCCTCTCCCTGTCCTTACCTCCCACCTCACCCTTCCTTCCTCCCTCGTTCTGTCTTTACCTCCCCCCTCACTCCTCTTTCCTCCTTCGCTCTGTCTTTACCTCCCCCTTCACTCCTCATTCCTCCTTCGCTCTGTCTTAACCTCCCCCCTCACTCCTCATTCCTCCCTCGCTCTGTCTTTACCTCCCCCCTCACTCCTCATTCCTCCTTCGCTCTGTCTTTACCTCCCCCTTCACTCCTCACTCCTCCCTCGCTCTGTCTTTACCTCTCCCTCACTCCTCATTCCTCCTTCGCTCTGTCTTTACCTCCCCCTCACTCCTCATTCCTCCTTCGCTCTGTCTTTACCTCCCCCCTCACTCCTCATTCCTCCTTCGCTCTGTCTTTACCTCCCCCCTCACTCCTCATTCCTCCTTCGCTCTGTCTTTAGCTCCCCCCTCCCTCCTCATTCCTCCTTCGCTCTGTCTTTACCTCCCCCCTCACTCCTCATTCCTCCTTCGCTCTGTCTTTACCTCTCCCCTCACTCCTCATTCCTCCCTCGCTTTGTCTTTACCTCCCCCCTCACTTCTCATTCCTCCCTCGCTCTGTCTTTACCTCCCCCCTCACTCCTCATTCTTCTTTTGCTCTGTTTTTACCTACCCCCTCACTCCTCATTCCTCCCTCGCTCTGTCTTTACCTCCCCCCTCACTCCTCATTCCTCCCTCGCTCTGTCTTTACCTCTCCCCTCACTCCTCATTCCTCCTTCGCTCTTCCTTTACCTCCCCCTTCCCTCCTCTTCCCTCCTTCGGTCTGTCTTTACCTCCCTCTTCACTCCTCATTCCTCCTTCGCTCTGTCTTTACCTCCCCCCTCACTCCTCATTAATTATTTGCTCTGTCTTTACCTCCCCCCTCACTCCTCATTCCTCCTTCGCTCTGTCTTTACCTCCCCCCTCACTCCTCATTCCTCCTTCACTCTCTTTACCTCCCCCCTCACTCCTCATTCCTCCCTCACTCTGTCTTTACCTCCCCCCCTCACTCCTCATTCCTCCTTCGCTCTGTCTTTACCTCCCCCCTCACTCCTCATTCCTCCCTCGCTCTGTCTTTACCTCCCCCCTCACTCCTCATTCCTCCCTCGCTCTGTCTTTACCTCCCCCCTCACTCCTCATTCCTCCCTCGCTCTGTCTTTACCTCCCCCCTCACTCCTCATTCCTCCTTTGCTCTGTCTTTACCTCCCCCCTCACTCCTCATTCCTCCCTCGCTCTGTCTTTACCTCCCCCCTCACTCCTCATTCCTCTTTCGCTCTGTCTTTACCTCCCCCCTCACTCCTCATTCCTCCTTCGCTCTGTCTTTACCTCCCCCTCACTCCTCATTCCTCCCTCGCTCTGTCTTTACCTCCCCCCTCACTCCTCATTCCTCCTTCGCTCTGTCTTTACCTTCCCCCTCACTCCTCATTCCCTCCTCGCTCTGTCTTTACCTCCCCCCTCACTCCTCATTCCTCCTTTGCTCTGTCTTTACCTCCCCCCTCACTCCTCATTCCTCTCTCGCTCTGTCTTTACCTCCCCCCTCACTCCTCATTCCCTCCTCGCTCTGTCTTTACCTCCCCCCTCACTCCTCATTCCTCCCTCGCTCTGTCTTTACCTCCCCCCTCACTCCTCATTCCTCCTTCGCTCTGTCTTTACCTCCCCCCTCACTCCTCATTCCTCCCTCGCTCTGTCTTTACCTCCCCCCTCACTCCTCATTCCTCTTTCGCTCTGTCTTTACCTCCCCCCTCACTCCTCATTCCTCCTTCGCTCTGTCTTTACCTCCCCCTCACTCCTCATTCCTCCCTCGCTCTGTCTTTACCTCCCCCCTCACTCCTCATTCCTCCTTCGCTCTGTCTTTACCTCCCCCCTCACTCCTCATTCCCTCCTCGCTCTGTCTTTACCTCCCCCCTCACTCCTCATTCCTCCTTCGCTCTGTCTTTACCTCCCCCCTCACTCCTCATTCCTCTCTCGCTCTGTCTTTACCTCCCCCCTCACTCCTCATTCCCTCCTCGCTCTGTCTTTACCTCCCCCCTCACTCCTCATTCCTCCTTCGCTCTGTCTTTACCTCCCCCCTCACTCCTCATTCCCTCCTTGCTCTGTCTTTACCTCCCCCCTCACTCCTCATTCCCTCCTCGCTCTGTCTTTACCTCCCCCCTCACTCCTCATTCCTCCTTCGCTCTGTCTTTACCTCCCCCCTCACTCCTCATTCCTCTCTCGCTCTGTCTTTACCTCCCCCCTCACTCCTCATTCCCTCCTCGCTCTGTCTTTACCTCCCCCCTCACTCCTCATTCCTCCTTCGCTCTGTCTTTACCTCCCCCCTCACTCCTCATTCCCTCCTTGCTCTGTCTTTACCTCCCTCCTAACTCCTCATTCCTCCCTCTCTCTGTCTTTACCTCCCAACTCACTCCTCATTCCTCCCTCGCTCTGTCTTTACCTCCCCCCTCACTCCTCATTCCTCCTTCGCTCTGTCTTTACCTCCCCCTTCACTCCTCATTCCTCCCTCGCTCTGTTTTTACCTCCCCCCTCACTCCTCATTCCTCCTTCGCTCTGTCTTCACCTCCCCCCTCACTCCTCATTCCTCCTTCTCTCTGTCTTTACCTCCCCCCTCACTCCTCACTCCTCCCTCGCTCTTTCTTTACCTCCCCCCTCACTCCTCATTCCTCCTTCGCTCTGTCTTTACCTCCCCCTTCACTCCTCATTCCTCCTTCGCTCTGTCTTTACCTCCCCCCTCACTCCTCACTCCTCCCTCGCTCTGTCTTTACCTTCCCCCTCACTCCTCACTCCTCCCTCGCTCTGTCTTTACCTCCCCCTTCACTCCTCATTCCTCCCTCGCTCTGTCTTTACCTCCCCCCTCACTCCTCATTCCTCCCTCGCTCTGTCTTTACCTCCCCCCTCACTCCTCATTCCTCCTTCGCTCTGTCTTTACCTCCCCCCTCTCTCCTCTTTTCTCCTTCGCTCTGTCTTTACCTCCCCCCTCACTCCTCTTTCCTCCTTCGCTCTGTCTTTACCTCCCCCCTCACTCCTCATTCCTCCTTCGCTCTGTCTTTACCTCCCCCCTCACTCCTCATTCCTTTTTCGCTGTGAATAAGATTGTAGCCGTTCGTTATTGAATAACAGAGTTAACAGAGCGTTACTCATGTCACTGTCCCTCAGGCCATGACCGGCCGGTCCGTCCTGAGCTGCGACTGAGGCTGTTGGGGTTCGGCCGTCTCCATGCATTTCTGTCTCTACCTCTCCTGTCTTACAGTGACCACGTGTTCGTTCTTCTTTGGGTTCCATTTTTTTTGTGTCTTCCTTTTTCAACTGCCAGTGTGTGATCACTGAGCCTGTACTTGGCTAGGATTCGTCTCTGCTTTGTATCTCTGACGGAGAAGAGATATTCTGCTAAATTGTAGTTTTGGTTTCGGGCCAAATAACAATTAAGTCTGTTTTGTGTTTTGGTTTGAATATTCCAATGTTCCCGGTAGTTCTCTTTTGTTAGTTTGATGATTTGGTTCATTCTCATTTCTGGTTGTAATGCAGTGCTGGCCTGAGTTTGATGGGTGTCAGGCATTAACTGGTTAGTGAGTCTCAGGACCAGCTGACTGAGGGGACTCTTTTTGGGGTTCAGATTTTGGGTTTTCATTGCTTGAAACTGAAGTGAATCTTCAGGACTGGAATTTAGATACATCCAAAATTTAAGTGCTGTTTTTTTTAATGTTTATTATCAATGAATATCAGCCTAATTCTGCCCTGCATGCATTAGTTGGCGTTTTACCTTTGGACATGTGGTATTGTTCTGCAAAATTCTGCATGCAGGGACTCAATAGGATGCTTGTCCCACCTGGTGTTGTCGGGATGACTGAGTGGACCCCATATTTCACTGCCATATAAGGCAATAGGCTGGATAATGCTATTGAATATTTTTAGACAAATTCAGATTGGTATGTCTATTTTGAGGACTTTCATCTAATTGCATGAAAGGCTCTGCAGGCTTTTTCTTTAAGTGTGTTCACAGGCAGACCAAAGCTTCCTGAGGCACTGATTTTGAGCCCCAGGTGATCGTAGAACAGGGAGGGCTCTAGTGCTGTGTTTGCTTGAGTGAACACGTCTGTTCTCCCGAGATCTGGCTTTCTTTTGGAAGATCATAATTTTAGTCTTTTTAAAGTTTACTGCCAAGGCCCAGTTCTGACAGCACTGCTCCAGCAGGTCCAGATGCCGCTGCGGCCCTTACTCTGTGGGTGACAGCAGCACCAGGTCACCTGCACAGAGCAGGAGTTTAACCTCTGTTTCGTTTAGGGTGAGGCCAGGGGTCCCTGATTGTTCCAGCAGCACTGCTGACCCATTAATGTAGATATTAAAGAGTGTTGGTGACCAGCTGCATCCTGGAAAAATCTCTCTCTCTCTCACTCACTATCTCTCCCCCTCTTTCCCTCTCTATCTCTCCTCTCTCTCTCTCTCTCTCTCTCTCCTACCCCCCCGCTCCCGGCCCTGTGTTAATGAAACACTCGACTGATCTTATCTTGAGTCAACAGCACATAGATGAGGACTGAAGAGTTTAATTTCAGGTGATTCCGATAACCTGACTGTTGAATTTAGCGCATAAATATTTTGTACACACAAACACACACAGATCCACTTAATGCACGAATTCATACAAACACTCACAAATGTTCTGAACACATACATAAATCCACATAAATACTCTTAACACATACATATAACCCCAATTCTGAAATAGTTGGTACGGAGTGTAAATTGTGAATTAAATCAAAATGCAATGACTTTCAGATCACGAGTCAATATGTTACATAAAATAGAGCATAGATAACACTTCAAATGTTGAAACTGAGACATTTTATATTTTTATCCACAAAATGAGCTTATTTCAAATTTTCTGGCTGCAAAGGCTCTCAAAAAAGTTGGGACACAGGTCTGAAAAAGCAATTAATATTTAAGAGAATCAGCTGAAAGAAAATTTTGCAAGTAATTATTAAGTTAACTGGCATCAGGTGTGTAACATGATTGCCTATAAAAGGGATGTCTTAGAGAGGCTGTGTCTCTCAGAAGTAAAGATGGCCAGAGGCTCTCCAACCTGTGAAGGCTTGCCTAAAAAAATTGTGTAATACTTTTAAAACAATGTTCCTCAATGTCAAATTGCAAAGACTTTGAAGGTTTCATCATCAACAGTGCATAACATCATCAAAAGATTCAGAGAAACTGGAAAAATCTCCGTGCATGAAGGACAAGGCCAAAGACCTTTACTGGATGCCCGTGATCTTCGGGCCCTCAGATGCCACTGCATCACTCACCCGCATGATCCTGTCATTGACATTACTAAATGGGCCCAGGAATACTTCAAGAAACCACTGTCTGTAAACACAGTCCGCCGTGCCATCCACAGATGCCACCTAAAACTCTATAATGCAAAAAGGAAGCCATTGTTGAGCATGATCCAGAAGCGCCGCCTTGTTCTGTGGGCCAAGGCTCATTTAAAATGGACTGTAGAAAAGTGCAAAAGTGTCCAGTGGTCAGACGAGTCCAAATTTGACATTCTTGTTAGAGATCATGGGCGTTGTGTCCTCTGGGCTAAAGAGGAGAAAGACTACCTCTCCTGTTATCAGGGTTCATGCCCAGACGCCTCCACTTTGTGTTAAAGAGAAGAGGGGATCCTACACCATGGTAAACAGGCCCCAGTCCCAGCTTTTTTGGGACCTGTAGCAGCCATCAAATTTGAAATGAACTAATTTTGCAGATAAAATGGTAAAATTTCTGTTTCAACATTTGCTCTGTTATCTCTGTTCTATTGTGAATAAAATACTGGCTGGTGTGATTTGAAAGTCATTGCGTTTTGATTTTATTCACAATTTACACTTTGTCCCAACTATTTCATAATTGGGCTTGTATAAACACAAAAACACACATGTTCTTAAAGTAGGGATTCAAAGAAAAAACTTTGGGGAACGCAAAAAGAATGCAATGTAATGTCATTCCGTCACATTATCGATACGAGTAAATGGAAACACGCACGAAAAGGCAGTAGTTTATCGAGCATGAATACTTCCGTGATGCTCGGAATGACGCCCGTTTTAGGTGATGTCACATACAGGTTTTGCCAGCTCTGCTCTGTGAGTTTGCGTGGAGTGTACGTCTCTCTCTAAGCTTGATATTTTGTTATTCAAGGCTCAAATTGTGTCGTACTTTACTTGAAATGGATAAATTATAATGGAGAAACATTCATCTGTCATTCTTTTTTTTAATTTAATCTCATATTTTTCTTTATAGTACATTGAAGATTAACATAGACGTAGGCTAAACGATCTGATGGAAATTGTGTAAATACAGGGAAGCTGATACCTTAATTTTTTATGATTTTTTTGATGATTAGACTTGATAAGAGCGACGACAAAACAATAAAGGAAGATTTTTTAGAATGTATTCTCTCTTTTAACTCACGCAACATGTGAGCTTTGTTTGTCACCTTCCAGATTCGGGTGGGATTGAAGATACTTAATTAGAAAAAAAAAAAAAGTTCTACAAGAGCGATTCTACAGAGATTTTCTATGAAACTGTTTCCTACAGAACTTGTTTTCTATTGGACTCGAGGTACTAAAGTTCTATAGAATTCTATTGAACTGTCCTATAGGATTCCTATAGCACATTTTTTGTAGGGATAGAATTGGCTTATCAAACCCTCCTCAGAATGGTAGCATGATGACTCCAATAAAAACATCATTTTCTTTCTAAACTATACAACGCGTACATGTGTAGCCTATGGCCAGCACAGGGACCGGACTTTTTGCAGCATGGAACGAACCAAAATAAGTAGCATAACTAATATGCATCGATGAAAGAAATCACCTTTGTGTGACATTAGCTTTAAAAACTATGAACTACTGGGAGATTTGGAAGAAATCTATTAAGAGCTCTGACTCATCGGGCTTTAAAAACAAAATTGAGAACAATTTTCACAGTGTTCACTGCCTTATAACTACGGAGCATCTGGGTACTTTCAAAGTTCACAACTGGTACGTGACGTCACGGAAAATGAGCCTGTCGGCGGACTGGTTACTGTCGAAAACGAACAACATTTGGAAAGCGAATATCAAGTAGCATGAAACTTTTTTCTCTTGTTATAGGAGTACCTTGAACATATCATGAAATTTTCATAATGGACCATTTTTATGGGTACTTATTTTCTTTGAATCCCTACTTTATCATGTAAATATATACATGCACGCAAACACACACACACAAATTCTCGTCTAACACACAGACTCAAACGTGCAAACAAACTTGCTATACACACACGCAAACACAAGAATGCATAGACACCCTTGTTACGCACACTGGCACACACTCTTAACAAACACACCACTTGCACACAAGCAAATCCACACACCCTTTACACACAAACTACTTACAATCATTCTCATTTTATCAGTGTGCATCCAGAAACTTACACAAAAAATGCACACACAAAAACACATACTCTGCACACACATGAAAGCAGGTTACTCACGTGTGTATATGTTAGTCAGATCAGCCATTTCACTAAATGACTGGTTTCACAATGTACAGCGCCCTCCATAATTATTGGCACCCCTGGTTAAGATGTGTTCTTTAGCTTCGAATAAATTCAGTTTTTTTCTAAATAATATAAGACCACAATGAAAAAAAGAGGAAAATCCAACCTTTAATTCAAGTGCATTTATTCAGTGGGAAAAAATCCCTCATTAAGAAATAATTCTTTTACATCAAATCATGTCTGCCACAATCATTAGCACCCCTGATGTTAATACTTTGTACAACCCCCTTTTGCCAACAAAACGGCGCCTAATCTCCTCCTATAATGTTTCACAAGATGGGAGAATACAGAAAGAGGGATCTTCGACCATTCCTCTTGGCACAATCTCTCTAAATCATCCAGCGACCTGGGTCCTCTCCTCTGCACTCTCCTCTACAGCTCACTCCACAGATTTTCAATGGGGTTGAGGTCTGGGGACTGAGATGGCCATGGGAGGAGCTTGATTCTGTGTCTGGTGAACCATTTCTGTGTAGATTTGGACACATGTTTAGGGTCATTATCTTACTGAAAGACCCAGTGATGACCCATCTTCAGCTTTCAGGGAGAGGCCACCAGATTTTAATTTAAAATGTCCTGGTATTTCAAAGCGTTCATGATGCTATGCACCCTAACAAGGTTCCCAGGGCCTCTGGAAGAGAAACAGGCCCACAGCATCACCGATCCTCCCCCATACTTCACAGTGGGCATGAGGTGCTTTTCTGCATACTCATCTTTTGTGTTCTGCCAGACCCACTTAGAGTGTTTGTTGCCAAAAAGCTCTATCTTGGTCTCATCTGACCAAAGCACACGGTCCCAGTTGAAGTCCCAGTATCGCTTGGCGAACTCCAGACGTTTGCGTTTATGATTGTGAGTGAGAAAAGATTTTTCTGTGCATGCCTCCCAAACAGCTTGTTGGCATGTAGATGGCGCCTGATGGTTGTTTTGGAGACTTTGTGACACCAAGATGCTACTATTTGTTGCAATTCTTTAACAGTGAGCTCTGGAGAACTTTTTATTTCTCTTACCATCCTCCTCACTTTGCGTGGTGGCAAAATAACCTTGTGTCCTTGTCCAGGCTTGTTTACCACTGTTCCAGTTGTTTTAAACTTCTTAATGATTCCTCTGACAGTAGATATGGGCAGGTGCAGGCGAGTGGCTATTTTCTTGTAGCCATTGCCTGACTTGTGAAGGTCGACACACATCTGTCTTACTTGAATGATGTGTTCCTTTGTCTTTCCCATGTTGAAGAGTGGATAACAGAAATGGCCTCTGTGTCACGTCATATTTATACCCCAGGGAAACAGGAAGTGATGAATTACTAATTAAATATTCCTAAATACTCTGATCATTTTTGTAAACTACTGTAGAAATGACAGAAATACTTCAATTACATTTAATTCCTCGGAATTGTTAGGGGTGCCAATAATTGTGGAACAGGTGATTTTATGAAAAATAATTATTTCTTAGTCAGGGATTTTTTTTTCCTTAAAATTCACTTGAGTTGAAGGTTACATTTTTCTACAATTTTCAGTGTGAGAGTATACGTCTGCAATAAAAATTGAATTTATCTTAAGGCTTTTAACACATTTTAACCCAGGGGGCTAATAATTATGGAGGGCACTGTAACTGTTCAAAACATACATTAAGAACACATGCACCAGCTCCTTACAGATAAAAATAATGTTTAATGCTCACTGGTGTACTTTCCACACTATTAGTGATTTCAATATGCGTTGAATTGGACCCGAAATGAAGGCTACGTTCAGACTAACTGCCCAAATTCGTTAAATTGCATTTCCACATTGTAACCTGATTGGTTTTATGAAGTCTGAATGTCTAAAACCGTATTAAATCTGATTTTATCTAATTAGATCCAGGTCCGATAGGGAGGTGGATTGAATTGTGATTCAAATTGCATTTTTACCAATGAGCTTCTGTTCAGATGATGTGGCCACTCAAATCAGATTTCGCACCATCTTTCGGAGTACTTCCAACAGAACGCAAACTGTTTTGTCACGTCCAGAATGCAAAAAAGACTGGGTGGTAAACAAAAGGATGAAAGGGAACATTAGTCTGTGTATAGACTGAAGTAAATCATTTACTTGCTATTCCTGATAATTTTGGTCTGGCACCTGTGCATTGGGATAGTGTGTCACCAGCGAACACACCCATGCTTCTGTCGTCACTGCAGCGATCTGCACAGATAGATGAGAGATTTTCTGAGACAAAAGTCCAATCCTATTACTTGCAAATAGCGTAGATTGAATTTGAGAAACAAATCTGGGTTGTGTGCACCCTGCCCCAGGCCGAGGGCCCAGCATGCACCACTGTAAACCCTTCTGTTTCCTGTCCCTGCAGCCTGGCTGTATGGGGATCCTCGCCACGTCCTCTTCCCACGCAACTCCACCGGAGTGTTCTGCGGCCTCGGACTCAACAAGTAACTTCCTGCCATCTCCTGTGTGTGTCTGTGCTGCGCTTCATGTCTGGTCCCAGACTGTGTTTTTACTGAGCTGACTGTGTTTTCTGTCTGTGTCTGTACTGAGCCCTGATTTGTGTGTGTCTGTACTGAGCTGACTCTGTTTTCTGTGTGTCTGTATTGAGCCCTGATTTTTGTGTGTCTGTACTGAGCTGACTGTTTTCTCTGTGTGTCTGTTTGAAGATGAGTCTGTTCTCTGTCTGTCTGTCTGTACCCAGCTGACTGTATGTTCTCTGTGTATCTGTTCTGTGGAGTCTGTTTTCTGTGGGCCTGCACTGACCGGACTGTTTTTTGTGTCTGTTCTGTGTTGACTTTTTTTCCTGTGCATCTGCACTGACCTGACTGTCTGTTCGCTGTACTGTAGTGACTGCATGTTGTCTGTGTGTCTGTAGTGAATTTGACTGCCTGTGATCAAATTTTATGCCCTGTTGTGCATGATTTTTGTTTCAATGCCCTGAAGCCGTCACCTGCTATTCTGAAAATAATTATAAAATCACTAATTTTACTTTTATTATTACTGCTAATACTACAGCTACTACTACTACTAATAATAATAATAATAATAATCATTATAAAAATAATAATAATATAAAAATAATAATAATCATTATTATTATTAAAATTATTTGGCATGAGTTTGACAATCCTTGTGTTTATGACAGAGGGAAAAGCAGTGTGTTGTATTTTGACCTGATAAAGTGCGCCACAGCCACCAACATCATGGCAGCCGCCCTGAACGGCCTGCAGTGTCCCACAACGCAGGTGAGTTTGTGCCAGGTGTCAGTCAGTCTTTACCTGAGTCTGTTAGCCTGAGGAAGGGCAGGGCCTGCGGTGAACTGAACCTGTCCTCATCCGGTTCTGAGACTCATTCTATTTATTTTCATTTTTACGGATAAAATATACTTTGTTGCCTTGACTTAATTTTTTGTGTGAGAAGTGAAATAGTTTTGCCTCCGCAGAAACTCTTAAAATGAATTCAACCAGCACTCCTCACTGGCAAACTTTTTTTTTTTTTTTTGCTTTAAAATAAAAAAATCTTACTCCGTAGAATAAATTACAGAAATAGGATTTGAAGTTACTTGTGGCCAAAAGGCTAATGTCAAAACAAAAATAAATAAATAAATAAATAAAATGTGTTAAGATTGTCATATTCTATTGTGTTGCATTGTCTATTTACTCAGGTGTGTGTGGAGAAGTGCCCCAATGAATTCTGGGTACTGGATCCCCTGTTTTACATAGGAAATCGCCCGGCAAAAGATTTCCCCAGGCCTCAGTACTGCGTTCCCTCACTTGACCTCGCTACCTCCAAACTGGTACGTTAACTTCTGCCATTGTGTGTGTTTTCAAACACATTTGTGCGCTTGGGCTTGCACATTCTTTCTGTTGCTATTTATGTTGAGGGAGAGAGAGAGAAATTAATTTTTTTCCTGAAAGACCTGCTTTTGCGCGTTTGTGGGCATGTCTGCGTGTTCGGTCATGTGTGCACCTTCAAATGTGTTTATGCATTTATGTTTGCGCATCTGAGTGTTCATTTTATCAATATTTCTCTGTCATTTTAATTTAATGATAATAATGGTGTTAACCTTATTTTGCCCTCCAAAGTTTGAAATATTTGCATGTTTTCAAATCACTGTTTGTTTGACCCGTGGAATTTTCCAACTCATTGATAGTGTTTTTCACTTTGCTAAAAGGCAATAGACATTAATTTTTAAATCTAAATAACTTAAAATAACAGTCGTGGCAAGAGCAGGCCGTTCAGCCCAAGTAGTTTTGCCAGATACATGACTAAAATGATTCCTAACCGTGAGTTGTTATTTTAATGTTATTGGCCTGTATTACGTTTACTGTATATATTCCTGGTATTGGGAGTGTAGCTTTATTAAAGGCAGGACTGGTTTAAATATTGGTAGATTTCTCCCTCTCTAATCTCTCACTCAGTTCAATTCAGTTAAATTAAATTCAAATGACTCTCATTGGTCAGTTGTGCAGTAGGTCCCTCCCCCTGGAAGAGTGATTATTTATCCATCTACAGTTTGCTCCAAAAATATTTGTACTTTGGTAAACCTATTGTTACTTTAGCTGGTTACCACAGCATGTTCCACATTAAATGATGAATTAAAAAAAAAAAAAAAAAAAAACGATGTTCTGCCCGTAGTGTAAAATTTCGGCTTTAATTTTAGGGTGTTAAAAACCACATTGAGCAGATGATTACAGTAATTTTTGCATCTGGCCCCTCTTTTATACCAAAAAGTATTCGGACAATTGACTGCAAGGACGTATCATAGTTAGATGTTATTGTCTCAGTACTGCATCTGTCAGTAAACAGATAAAAGATCTTGAATGAGGAATTCTCTTTTGAAAAATGTTTTTCTTTCTTCTCAGTACGAAGTCCAAAAAATCATTACTGCCAGTTTAAATTGCCAGTATTACTTGTGGACTGAAAATCAGAAGATACATCATTATGAAAATAACGAGATCATTAGGTGCAGGCAAATCAACTGTTTGGTGAATTCTTACAAAGAAAGACTGCACTGGTGAGCTCAGGAACACAAAAAGGCCTGGAAAACCACAGATGACAACTGAAGCGGATGACAGGAGAATTCTCCTCCTGATGCAGAAAAACCCACAGACAACACAGCTGGATCAAGGACACTCTCCTGTGGGACGCCATGTCTGTGTCAAAATATGAAACATTGGTTTGGCTCACAAACAGGAAGTTTGCCCAAAACATCCCATGGCTGAGGCTAAGATCCATTTGTACCAGAATGATTGGGGGGGGGGGGGGGGCGAAAAGTGTGAGATGAGAAGGAACCGCATGATCCGTGTATCACCTGATCTGTGAAGTGTGGTCATGTGCAGTCATGTATGGTGGATGATGTGACTGTGATTTATCATGATCCCCCGGCATATAATGCGGGGGGATATAGTCATGGTTGCGGTTTTCTGTCTGTCTGTGAACATTTCTTTTCCGGAGCATAACTTGAAAGCCGTTCAATATTTTTCCACGAAACTTTGCGTGCATGTTAATCATGACCTGACATGGTGCCTTTTGCTAATCTGAAGTTGATGACATGGGGCTGGGGGGATGTGCCGTCTCCTTATGGCCCTTGCTGATGATGTCATCGCTCACGGAAGCAGCAGGAAGAATTTTGCCTCATTTCAGGCTATATCATCTGCTTACATTCAGCCAAATCATTCAAAGCTCATTGAACAGCACTTCACAGTACAGATGGATGATGACCCAGACCACATTAAAAAAGCAAAACAAGACTTTTTTTTAAGGCAGAGTACTGGAATGATCTCTACCAGGTCCCAGTCAATGACCTGACTTCGATCTAAGGAAGCACGCCTTTCGCTTACTGAAGAAAGGTTAGATCGAACATGAACTGAGAACAGCTGCAGTGCAGGCCTGGCAGAGCATCACCAGAGAAGAAAAAAAAGTTCCATTTGCAAAGCCCTCTAAGTCAAGTTGATCCATTTTTTTAGAATAATCAGATTTTTTGGTAGGCATAGATGACCAAAGCGCAAAACCTCCTATCCTCAGAATTTTCCTGATCGGCGGATTTCACTTTGGATGATGAGAACGAGGAAGGCTGCTCATCCAGAGTGAAATCCGCCAATCAGAAAACTTCTGCCGATAGGAGGTTTTGCACTTCGGTCATCCTCATATCC
Source organism: Gymnothorax reevesii (assembly GCA_029721435.1). NCBI lineage: Eukaryota > Metazoa > Chordata > Actinopteri > Anguilliformes > Muraenidae > Gymnothorax > Gymnothorax reevesii. The sequence continues at coordinate 132,885,705 of CM056577.1, read as the reverse complement.
CATAGATACCAGTACTGCTGTCCCTTACCTTTCAAGCTTGAAGAGCCTCCTTTCTCAACCCTTACGAGGAGATTTGTTCGCAATTTATACGATCAAAACAAAACTTGGGTCTGCATCCCCCATCTTGAGTTAGAGAAAGCAAAAGCTTAACAGGCTAATACAGCTCGACTGTGATTGGTTCCTTCTAGCGAACGAAAAGGGAATCAGGTTTCCACATTGGCTGATGACTTAGCAGAATTTGACAGTTTTCCTCCTTGACTTGTCAAAGTTTGACAGAGTTTTGCTTTTTCCCTTACAATTTATAACATGATTCAGTAGGTTTTGAAAGTGGAGCCGTCAGTGGGACACGCGCAGGTGCCTGAAAGAGAGGCTAAGGGAGAGAACTCATTTATTTTCAAAACTTGACTTAGCAGGTTTTGCAAGTCGACTCCTTGAGTTATAAGTATAAGTATAAAAATTCATTTTGTCCAATTGCTTATCCACCCATAAAATTATGGGGCAAGTTTAAAAAAATGGCCGTCATTCATGCAACATTCTTGAAAAACTCTTAAGGTTGAAAGTCTACTTTTCTTGACCGTTTCCCCTAAAATATATTCTGGTAGCGAACGCAGCCTAAAAGATGAACATGACGCCACAGTGAAAAAGCATGTGCAATTCATATGTGATGGATGAACTTGGAGTGAGAAGATTCACATTTAGAACTGAATTACTCTGTCTATTTGGTGTGATTTTCACTGTGTTAGCGCAAGTCCTCCTTTTATCATTTTCAATGTAACCATACAGCTTTTAATTCTTAAAAATCTCTCTCTCTCTCTCTCTCTCTCTCTCTCGCTCGCTCAGAACGTCAAAGAGATTGTGGAAAGAGAGCTTTGCCCTCACTACACCATTATAACATCATCAAGTAAGGCCTTGTCCCTTCTTTCTGCGCCGCTGATGCATTTGTAACTGCCCACATGACACATGTGCCCCAGGCAGAGAGAGTCAGTCACCTCACAGCCAATGGGAGATGAACAAAGACTCTATCTAAGGCCTGATTCGCTCTCTGTTCAGTCAGGGAAAACTCAGAGGCTCAAATGAGCTCTGTGTAGATGACAATGATAAGATGATTGTGAAACTTTACAATACATTAATGACAAATGTTAAAAATGTCCACAAACGATACGAGTGAAGTCAATAACTGCTTTTCCTGATATGCCTACGCAAATACAAACTCATGCACACATAAACACACTCTACACATACACTCGCAAACACACATGCACACAAACACACACACAGACTCACAAACATACACAGACACACTCACTCGCAAACATAGTCACTCACACAACCACACGCGCACACACACCCACACTCGCAAACATGAACACACACACACACACACCCACACTCGCAAACACACACACACACACACACACCGCATACTTGCAAACACAGACACACACACAAATACACGCACACAAAAACCACACAGACACACTCACACACACATACTTGCAAACACAGACACACACACAAATACACGCACACAAAAAACCACACAGACACACACACATACATTTGCAAACATGAAAACACACGCGTACAAACACACACAGACACACGCACACTTGCAAACACAGACACACACATACAAACACACACATAAATGCACACACACACAAAAACACAGACACGTACTATCGCAAACATGGACACTCGTGTACAAACACACACTCACATATGCACACACACACACTCACACACTGTGAAACCTGGCTTTAAAAACTCAACCCTCTCAATCTCCTCATCTGACTCAAATTCATTCCCTGTGTCTCTCCCCCAGTACTGGGCAGGTGTTTGCCTTCGATCGGATCTCTCGACACTATTCCGGATGACTTTATCCTGCCCGGATTAACTTCTCCCAATGCCACGGTGGATGCCATCAGGAACGCCACAGGGTAAACACCCCGCCCCCATCAGAACATCTGACTCCATCTCTCCCGCCCATTTTACCCACAATGCATTATGCACAGGACCGTGCAGAAGTCCGTTTGCTGTATGATGCTGAACACTCCACTCACACACCTACACACTCACAAACGCAGTCATATACGCACATACACACACACACACACACACACACACACTCTCTCACACACACACACACACACACACACGAACAGGCACAGTCACATAAAAATGCACGCTGCTCTATGAACACACAATATGGTACATGTTTATACATGCTCTTACACACACACACACACCCCTACATTAAACTTTAATATCCTCCATTGCATTAACCCTTTGTCTCTCTCTCTCATACTTTTAGAGGTTTCCAGGATGGCTCGTGAGTTTTTGTTTGTATTTGTTAGACTCAGATCTCGCTTTTCTCTGTTAGTGACTCTAGTCTTAATGACTGCATAGTTGTTTTCTGTAGTCCGAGTGCTACTAAGGTTCAGCTGCAATTTTTAATCTGTTAGTGTGTAGTCTTCATTCCATCAGTTTGGCTTTTTCCTCTTAGCCTATCCATAGCCTTAGTTTCATTAGCGCTTGGCTTTTGTTCCTAATTTTTCTGTAGTCTGTCGCTGGTCTCGGTTCCTTTAATGTCTGCCTTCAGTTCTCAGTCTGTTGTACCGTATTACTGCGATTAGCTGGGTCTGTGCACAAGTTTTGGGGACTGAAAAAGTTTTACAAATATTGGGGCGTGTCCGTTCATGGGATCAATGTTTGTTCTTCCACGTCCTTGAAAACACGTTTGCACTGCTAATGCGATGTTGGTTTGGTTTTCTCACGAGTGTGTTGAATACATCAAACGTAACTCTTATTAAATAAATGAGTCACCCTTTCTGACAGTAATCACTCCACAGTATGTTCGGATCTCCTCCGTGTCCGAGGACTGCTGTGACTGGGTATATCTGCTGTAAAACGCACGCAGTCACAAAGGCATTTAACTCAGAGATGGATTAAATGTTTTTGAATTTTTCCACGAACCAGGGAGAAATGAGAGGTTCGTGAAAAAAATCTTTCACAAACTTCTTTGTGTGGTTTGTCAGACAGAGCTCAACAGCAGGCATAATTCTCACATCTCATTTGCAATTATTGTGTTCTAGGATAGTACTGTACTGGAATGGCTGTGTAAAAGTCTTCACCTGCAGGGGGGCGCATAGTGTCTCTTACATTATGTTGCAGTTTATCCAAGCCTCTGATTGGCCGAAGGGTCGACGCTCCTTTTCTCTGGATTTTCATTGGTTGCTAATATAATTGAAAGGAGGCCACAGGAACCTGCAGACGCTGCGGCTCTCCAGGACCGGAGCTTTAGACCCCTGTTTGAGAACGGAGAAAGGCACAGAGGGCTTCGGTGGTGTCCGGATTCCTGACCAGCTTTTGGTGTCAATCGTTTATTAGATCTCGTATTTGTGTATTCGCCGTCAGCAGCTGACGCATGTTCTTCCATCTCTGTGCCCTTAATGTGAGGTTTTTATTCCAGCCAAATTGAGGAGTGGTTGAGTATTGACGTCTACGACTGTTGAGCCAGACTAACAGAAATAAGATGTTCATACTCTGGACTACCCAGAACTGGATTTGTTCACTCTTGTTCTATGTTGCAGAACATTGCTGTTTTATGATAATTTATTCTTTAAGGACAGATGAGGGCAACTTATGGACCAGTGGGGCCATTGCGTTCACAAGATTTTGTTTCCCCCTATTTTTTCGCTATATGAGCTAGCTCAGGTTCAGTTGTAGATTAGATCATTGGAAAAATGCTGTATAAATATTTAATGGTGATATTTGGCTCTCTTTTCCTAAGTGTGCTGGCGAGTCCAACGACGTAATCGGCAAAATTAAGTGATTTAGTCCGGGCATTTGTGCGAAAAACAGGAACATCAGCAGCCTTTCCTGCCAACCTTTGTTCTGGAAAGTTGTAGCAGGTTTGCTGACACCCTGTTCACCTCTTGTTCAGTGATGTGGTGTCTGGCTTCAATGCTGAGGAGGTCGGAGTTCGAATCTTCGAAGACTTCGCTTCGTCTTGGCCCTGGATTCTCATGTGAGTGGGGTTACTTCTCTCTGACTGCCCCCCCATTTGCCAACCCATTCGCAGATAGAGGATGTCTTGTTCTACGCAGCTCCCTAGTCGCAACCCTATGCATGTCTACATAGCAGTATACTATGAATTGTAATTATAAATATTGAGTCTAGCTATATACCCTGATAGCTTCACTCCTTTGAATTTGGCATGTTTGTACTTGTATACCTAGGGGTGGCGCAACAAATCTAGCCTACAATATTTGCGCTATTGGGTGCTTCTCAAAGCGTAGGCTGCGTCCATCAAGGGCTACATTTTTAGGGATTGTCACTTGATTGCATCCGCCAAACTAAAATTTTGGGTAAGGGACAAGGTCAAATTTAGGGCTAGGGCTAGGTGTTAGGGTTAAGGGTTAGAGTTAAGTTTAAGGTCACGAAAACCAGAGACAACTCGCTTAATCTAACGCTGTTTAACAGGGATAAATTGACTTCACCTCAGTTCGGCGGATGGAATTAAGTGACGACCCCTAAAAATGTAGCCTACGAAGGATGTAGCCCAAGCTTTCTGATGCACATAAGGGATGCATCTCAAAGCCCATTAGGTGTATCTGATAGTATGGGCTACATCATTCGTAGGCTGCATTTTTGGGGGTCGTCAGTGCAGTGTTGTGAAGTAAGTCTCTCTCTCTCTCTCTCTCTCTCTCTCTCTCTCTCTCTCTCAGAGGCCTGTTGATTGCCATGCTCCTCAGTCTATTTTTTCTTCTGCTCTTGCGGTTCATTGCGGCCATAATCATCTGGGTCCTCATATTTGGGGTGCTGGCTGTTATAGCCTATGGTAAGTGTGCGCGCACGTGTGAGTGTGTGTGATGGTGTGTACTTGAGTGGATATGTGTTTGTGCATGTGTGAGTGTGTGTGTTCGTGTGTACTTCAGTGGATATGTGTGTGTGTGTGTGTGTGTGTGTGTGTGCGTGTGGTGTGTTCATGTGTGTGTATTGCTCTGTTCTAAGACCCCATGTGGGACATTAATTTTCCGTCTCTGTCCTCAGGAATATGGCACTGCTACTGGGAGTATAATAACCTGAAGGACTCCCAGCTCAGCTTCAGTGAAGTGGGCTTCACCACCGACTTTAATGTGTACCTGCAGGTCAAAGACACCTGGCTGGCTTTCTGTGAGTCCATCTCTCGCTCTCTCCATCTCTCCATCTCTCCATCTCTCCCTCTCTCCATCTCTCCCTCTCTCGCTCTCTCCATCTCTCACTCTCTCACTCTCTCCATCTCTCCATCTCTCCCTCTCTCCCTCTCCGTCTCTCCCTCTCTCCTCCTCTCTCCATCTTTCCCCTCTCTCCCTCTCTCCTTCTCTCCCTCTCTCCATCTCTCGCTCTCTCCATCTCTCCGTCTCTCTATCTCTCCGTCTCTCCCTCTCTCCACCTCTCCATCTCTCCCTCTCTCCACCTCTTCCATCTCTCCCTCTCTCCATCTCTCCCTCTCTCTCCGTCTCTTACCCTCTCTCCGCTCTCTCCCTCTCTCCGTCTCTCCATCTCTCCCTCTCTCACTCTCTCACTCTCTCCTTCTCTCCATCTCTCCCTCTCTCCTTCTCCATCTCTCCCTCTCTCCATCTCTCCATCTCTCCATCTCTCCCTCTCTCCTTCTCCATCTCTCCCTCTCTCCATCTCTCCCTCTCTCCATCTCTCCCTCTCTCCCTCTCTCCCTCTCTCCATCTCTCCATCTCTCCCTCTCTCCCTCTCTCTCCTCTCCGTCTCTCCCTCTCTCACTCTCTCCATCTCTCCCTCTCTCCTTCTCCATCTCTCCATCTCTCCCTCTCTCCCTCTCCGTCTCTCCCTCTCCGTCTCTCCCTCTCTCCCTCTCTCCATCTCTCCATCTCTCCATCTCTCCCTCTCTCCATCTCTCCCTCTCTCCCTCTCCGTCTCTCCTTCTCCATCTCTCCATCTCTCCCTCTCTCCCCTCTCCGTCTCTCCCTCTCTCCCTCTCTCATCTCTCCATCTCTCCATCTCTCCCTCTCTCCATCTCTCCATCTCTCCACCTCTCCCTCTCTCCACCTCTCCCTCTCTCCCTCTCTCCATCTCTCCATCTCTCCACCTCTCCCTCTCTCCACCTCTCCCTCTCTCCCTCTCTCCCTCTCTCCCTCTCTCCACCTCTCCCTCTCTCCTTCTCTCCCTCTCTCCTTCTCTCCATCTCTCCTTCTCTCCTTCTCTCCTTCTCCTTCTCTCCCTCTCTCCATCTCTCCATCTCTCCATCTCTCCCTCTCTCCCTCTCCCTCTCTCCATCTCTCCCTCTCCATCTCTCCCTCTCTCCCTCTCTCCTTCTCCCTCTCTCCCTCTCTCCCTCTCTCCATCTCTCCATCTCTCCATCTCTCCATCTCTCCTCTCTCCCTCTCTCCATCTCTCCCTCTCTCCCTCTCTCCTTCTCCATCTCTCCCTCTCTCCCTCTCTCCTTCTCCCCCTCTCCATCTCTCCCTCTCTCCCTCTCTCCTTCTCCCTCTCTCCCTCTCTCCCTCTCTCGCTCTCTCCATCTCTCCATCTCTCCCTCTCTCCATCTCTCCATCTCTCGCTCTCTCCATCTCTCCATCTCTCCATCTCTCCCTCTCTCCATCTCTCCATCTCTCCCTCTCTCCCTCTCTCCTTCTCCCTCTCTCCCTCTCTCCCTCTCTCGCTCTCTCCCTCTCTCGCTCTCTCCATCTCTCCATCTCTCCCTCTCTCCATCTCTCCATCTCTCCTCTCTCCCTCTCTCCATCTCTCCCTCTCTCCCTCTCTCCTTCTCCATCTCTCCCTCTCTCCCTCTCTCCTTCTCCCTCTCTCCCTCTCTCCCTCTCTCGCTCTCTCCCTCTCCATCTCTCCCTCTCTCCCTCTCTCCTTCTCCCTCTCTCCCTCTCTCCCTCTCTCGCTCTCTCCATCTCTCCATCTCTCCCTCTCTCCATCTCTCCATCTCTCCCTCTCTCACTCTCTCCATCTCTCCCTCTCTCCCTCTCTCCTTCTCTCCCTCTCTCCTTCTCTCCACCTCTCCCTCTCTCCTTCTCTCCATCTCTCCATCTCTCACTCTCTCCCTCTCTCCGTCTCTCCCTCTCTTTCTCTCTCCTTCTCTCGCTCTCTCCCTCTCCGTCTCTCCCTCTCTCCATCTCTCCATCTCTCGCTCTCTCCTTCTCTCCATCTCTCGCTCTCTCCATCTCCCCCTCTCTCCCTCTCTCTGTCTCTCCCCCTCTCCATCTCTCCGTCTCTCCCTCTCTCCCTCTCTCCCTCTCTCCATCTCTCCCTCTCTCCATCTCTCCATCTCTCCATCTCTCGCTCTCTCCTTCTCTCCATCTCTCGCTCTCTCCATCTCTCCATCTCTTTGTCTCTCCCTCTCTCCCTCTCTCCATCTCTCCGTCTCTCCCTCTCTCCCTCTCTCCATCTCTCCGTCTCTCCCTCTCTCCCTCTCTCCATCTCTCCGTCTCTCCCTCTCTCCATCTCTCCGTCTCTCCCTCTCTCCCTCTCTCCGTCTCTCCCTCTTTCCCTCTCTCCATCTCTTTGTCTCTCCCTCTCTCCGTCTCTCCCTCTCTCCCTCTCTCCATCTCTTTGTCTCTCCCTCTCTCCCTCTCTCCATCTCTCCGTCTCTCCCTCTCTCCCTCTCTCCATCTCTCCGTCTCTCCCTCTCTCCATCTCTCCCTCTCTCCCTCTCTCCCTCTCTCCGTCTCTCCGTCTCTCCCTCTCTCCCTCTCTCCATCTCTCCATCTCTCCATCTCTCCCTCTCTCCCTCTCTCCTCCTCTCTCCCTCTCTCCATCTCTCCTTCTCTCCGTCTCTCCCTCTCTCCCTCTCTCCATCTCTCCTTCTCTCACTCTCTCACTCTCTCCCTCTCTCCCTCTCTCCCTCTCTCCCTCTCTCCTCCTCTCTCCCTCTCTCCATCTCTCCCTCTCTCCGTCTCTCCCTCTCTCCCTCTCTCCGTCTCTCCCTCTCTCCGTCTCTCCCTCTCTCCATCTCTCCGTCTCTCCCTCTCTCCCTCTCTCCGTCTCTCCCTCTCTCCCTCTCTCCATCTCTTTGTCTCTCCCTCTCTCCCTCTCTCCATCTCTCCGTCTCTCCCTCTCTCCGTCTCTCCCTCTCTCCATCTCTCCTTCTCTCCGTCTCTCCCTCTCTCCCTCTCTCCATCTCTCCATCTCTCCCTCTCTCCCTCTCTCCATCTCTCCATCTCTCCCTCTCTCACTCTCTCGCTCTCTCCATCTCTCCATCTCTCCCTCTCTCCCTCTCTCCGTCTCTCCCTCTCTCCCTCTCTCCCTCTCTCCGTCTCTCCGTCTCTCCCTCTCTCCCTCTCTCCATCTCTCCATCTCTCCATCTCTCCATCTCTCACTCTCTCCATCTCTCCATCTCTCCATCTCTCCATCTCTCCATCTCTCCCTCTCTCCATCTCTCCATCTCTCACTCTCTCCCTCTCTCCATCTCTCCCTCTCTCCCTCTCTCCCTCTCTCACTCTCTCACTCTCTCCATCTCTCCCTCTCTCCATCTCTCCCTCTCTCCATCTCTCCATCTCTCCGTCTCTCCCTCTCTCGCTCTTTCCTTCTCTCCCTCTCTCCATCTCTCAGTCTCTCCCTCTCTCCCTCTCTCCCTCTCTCCATCTCTCCCTCTCTCACTCTCTCGCTCTCTCCATCTCTCCGTCTCTCCGTCTCTCCATCTCTCCCTCTCTCCGTCTCTCCATCTCTCGCTCTCCACATTCCTCCCCTTTCTCTCTCTCTCTCCTCCCTGCGCAGGACCTGATTGAGGGTCGATTCCAGTGGCTTATTTTTACATTCTGCCCTCTTCACCCTGTACCTGACCTAGAAATCAATCAAGATCATCTGCCATTGACCCCTTAAACTCTGACTATAACCCCTCAGCCCCCATAAGGGGTTTCTCGTCCCCTTCGCAGACAGGCGGACGGACGGGCGCCAGGCAGGAAAATTTTATCTGGATTGTTTCTCTGTAACCGCTTGGGTTAGGAACTTAATTTTGCATGAATGTACTTGCTTTAGTGCGTAAGTTAGGCGTGTCTTGTCGAGGTTTGATACTCGAATGACCTTTGACCTCGGCTCAGTGACCATCGCGTTTACCTCTGTCCTGGGCATTTTTCTCAAACTGCTTGGGTTAGGAACTTGATTTTGCTCGTGTGGACTTGCCTTTGTGGGTAACTGTGCCTCGTCCAGGTTTTTTACCACAATAACCTCCCTCTCGGGCTCAAACGCCTTCACCTTTGATTCAGTTTGTCGGGCTTCGCCTCCCAAAGCACTTTTTCACTTTGGTTTTCCCTCAAGTAGATTCAAAATTTTAAAAAAGCATTTTTTTTCGAAATGAAGGACAATTTCATGCACATATTCTGTATCTGTGGGTTACAGGGCTCACTTATGCTGAGAGAAATATTCAAACCCAGAACACCATGTTTTTCATGGCCATACCCTTACATCAAATGGGAAATATCTAAATAGCACGTTATTCAGATTTCCCAGAAATTCAGCAGGACTTATTTGGGATTGTTGGAAACCTTGAAATCTCAACTAGAATTGAAAAACAGGCGTGAAGGTCCACAGGTTTGAGTGCAGAAGCTGCATTTGATGGACCGACACAGGGGTCTGTACGGTTTATGGGGTAAAAGCAGGTCAAGATCTTTTACATGAGCCATCAAGAAGCTGGCGGAGATTCTCAAAGGTAACTGGAGCTAGAAAGCCTGAGAGCATCTTTTGCAGAAGTATTTTTTGGGAATGAGAACTCAAACCTCCCCCTCAGCCGCACATCTGAGGCTCCTCTGTTCCCTCTGCTGCCTGATGAGTGAAGAGCAGGGGAAGGACGGAAGGAAGGGAGGGAAGGAGGGAGGATGAGCGCTGAGTGTGACGCCTCCTGTTCTCCTCTCCCTCAGTGATCATCCTCGCCGTGCTGGAGGTCATCCTGCTGCTTCTCCTCATCTTTCTGCGGAAACGCATTCTCATCGCCATCGCGCTAATCAAGGAGTCCAGCAAGTACGATCTCCTCCGCCACACTGCCATTACCCTCCATCCAGGGCACTGCATTCAACTCCATTCTGTCCCATTACATTACCCTCCAGCCAGGACACTGCATTCAATTCCATTCTGTCCCATTACATTACCCTCCATCCAGGACACTGCATTCATTTCCATTCTGTCCCATTACATTACCCTCCATCCAGGGCACTGCATTCAACTCCATTCTGTCCCATTACATTACCCTCCATCCAGGACACTGCATTCAATTCCATTCTGTCCCATTACATTACCCTCCATCCAGGACACTGCATTGATTTCCATTGTTCCCATTACATTATCCTTCATCTAGGACACTGCATTCAATTCCAGTCTCTCCCATTACATTACCCTCCATCCAGGACACTGCATTAAATTCCATTCTCTCCCATTACATTACCATCCATCCAGGGCACTGCATTCAATTCCATTCTGTCCCATTACATTACCCTCCATCCAGGACAATACATTCAATTCCATTCTGTTCGATTACATTTCCCTCCATCCAGGACACTGCATTCAATTCCATTCTGTTCCATTACATTTCCCTCCATCCAGGACACTGCATTCAATCCCATTCTCTCCCATTACATTACCCTCCATCCAGGACACTGCATTCAACTCCGTTCTCTCCCATTACATTACCCTCCATCCAGGACAATGCATTCAATTCCTCTCTCTTCCATTACATTACCCTCCATCCAGGACAATACATTCAATTCCATCCTGTCCCAATACATTACCCTTCATCCAGGACACTGTATTGAATTCCATTCTCTCCCAGAAAATTACCCTCCATCCAGGACACTGCATTCAATCCCATTCTGTCCCATTACATTACCCTCCAGCCAGGACACTGGATTCAATTCCATTCTGTCCCAATACATTACCCTCCATCCAGGACACTGTATTCAATTCCATTCTCTCCCAGTAAATTACCCTCCATCCAGGACACTGCATTCAATTCCATTCTGTCCCATTACATTACCCTCCAGCCAGGACACTGGATTCAATTCCATTCTGTCCCATTACATTACCCTCCATCCGGGACAATGCATTCAATTCCATTTTATTCTATTACATTACCCTCCATCCAGGACACTGCATTCAATTCCATTCTGTCCTATTACATTACCCTCCATCTGGGACACTGCATTCAATTGCATTCTGTCCCACCAATTACCTTCCATCCGGGACTCTGCATTCAATTCCATTCTGTTCCATTACATTACCCTCCATCCAGGACAATGCATTCAATTCCTCTCTCTTCCATTACATTACCCTCCATCCGGGACAATGCATTCAATTCCATTTTGTTCCATTACATTACCCTCCATCCAGGACACTGCATTCAATTCCATTCTGTCCCAATACATTACCCTCCATCCAGGACACTGTATTCAATTCCATTCTCTCCCAGTAAATTACCCTCCATCCAGGACACATCATTCAATTCCATTCTGTCCCATTACATTACCCTCCAGCCAGGACACTGGATTCAATTTTATTCTGTCCCATTACATTACCCTCTATCCGGGACAATGCATTCAATTCCATTTTATTCTATTACATTACCCTCCATCCAAGACGCTGCATTCAATTCCATTCTGTCCTATTACATTACCCTCCATCCGGGACACTGCATTCAATTGCATTCTGTCCCATTACATTACCTTCCATCCGGGACACTGCATTCAATTCCATTCTCTCCCATTACATTACCCTCCAGCCAGGACACTGGATTCAATTTTATTCTGTCCCATTACATTACCCTCTATCCGGGACAATGCATTCAATTCCATTTTATTCCATTACATTACCCTCCATCCAGGACCCTGCATTCAATTCCATTCTGTCCTATTACATTACCCTCCATCCGGGACACTGCATTCAATTCCATTCTCTTCCAGTACATTACCCTCCATCCAAGATACAATATTTAATTCCATAACATAACATGACATAACATGAATGGCAAGAACAGGCCTTTCAGCCCAACTACGCTCGCCAGTTTCTTTATACTATTGTGAATATATCCCTTCAGATACTCAATGACTCAATGGTATCTAGCTTCAAGTCAAGCCTGCTTTTCCGAGTTCTACTCACAACACTTGGTCGAAGGAATCCTACATAATTCACTTTGTTAATCCCTTTAACATAATTAAAGACCTCAATCAAATCACCCCTCAGTCTCCTTTTCCTAAGACTAAAGAGATTAAGGGTCTTCAGCCTCTTCTCATAGCTTTCATCTTTTATACCTGGAATTAGCTTAGTGGCTCTTCCCTGAACTTTCTCTAGAGCCTCTATATCTTTCTTAAAGTATGGTCCCCAGATCTGTACACAATACTCCAGATGTGGCCTGACGAATGTGTTGTGCAAAAGAAGCATCACCTCCTTAGATTCGTACTCAATACTTCTGGCAATGTATCCCAGCATCCGATTGGCTTTTTTAACTGCTACGACACAATGGCTAGAGCCTGTGAGGGTTTGGTAAACAATCACTCCCAGATCTTTCTCGTGTACAGCACATTCCAGTTTTAAACCTCCCATGGAGTAATCCCATCTAATGTTTTTATTACCTACATGTACAACTTTACATTTTGCTACATTAAATTTCATTTGCCACATTTCTGCCCAATTCTGGATTCTATCCAAATCATCCTGAATCACTTTAGTGGACCCTAAACTATTTGCCAACCCCCCAATTTAGTATCATCTGCAAATTTAACCAATCTGCTCTCAATATTACTATCAAGGTCATTAATGTAGATGAGGAACAGCAGGGGCCTCAACACCGATCCCTGGGGGACGCCACTCCCCACCATACCCAGCTCAGATGAGATACCACTGACCACTACTCTTTGTGTTCTTTCCTGTAACCAGTTTTGAATCCACTCCAGAATACCTCCTGTAACTCCAATGGAGCTCAAATTAAAAATTAGTCTCTTATACGGTACTGTATCGAATGCTTTCTGAAAATCCAAGTATATGATGTCATAAGCCCTGCTCTGGTCATAAGTGTTGGTAGCCTCTTCAAAAAATTCCAGAAGGTTTGTCAGGCATGACCTTCCCCTCCGAAAACCATGTTGGCTATCCCTCAAGATACTGTTACGTTCAAGAAATAAGTCCAGCTCATCTTTTATGATAGATTCCAATATTTTGCACGCAAGTTAAAGTTGCAAGTTAAACTGCCTGGCCTGTAATTTCTTGGCTCGGTACGGTCCTCTTTCTTATATATTGGTACAATATTGCCCTGTTTCCAATCATTTGGTATTTTTCCAGTTTCTAAAGACCGCCTGAAGATAGTGGATAGCGGCTTAAAGATGATCTCACCAACTTCCCTGAGCACTCTAGGATATAAGCCATCAGGACCCGTCGCCTTATCTGCCTTATATGCAACTTGTCTAATACTTCATTATCCCGAACCTCAATTTCTGCTAAATAATCTTGAGGATTTAACATGCCCTCTGACCAAATAAAGACCCCCTCTGAGGTAAAATTCTCAACAAAGTAATTGTTTAAGGCATCCGCAATATGCTTGTTATCATATAGCAGTGATCCGTTTTTATTCTTTATGCGCTTAACCTGCTCTTTTACATTCCTTTTACTGTTACAGTACTGAAAGAAGCGCTTCGGGTTTGTTTTTGCCCCCTCTGCAATTTGTCTTTCATACAGTCTTCTCGCATTCCTCAGCTCTTTTTTTGACCACAGCCCGCATTTTACAGTATTCAGCCCTAGTATTCTCATTGTTATCCATCATGTAAATCTTATAAAGATTCCTCTTTTCCCTCAAAATCCCCCCAAATTCCATTCTGTCCCGTTATATTACCCTCCATCCAGGACACAATATTCAATTCCATTCTGTCCCATTACATTACCCTTCATCCAAGACATAATATTTAATTCCATTCTGTGCCATTACATTACCCTCCATCCAAGACACAATATTTAATACCATTCTGTGCCATTACATTACCCTCCATCCAAGACACAATATTCAATTCCATTCTGTCCCATTACATTACCCTCCACCTCAGACACTGTATTCAATTCCTTTCTGTCCCATTACATTACCCTCCGTCTAGTACACTATATTCAATTCCATCGTGTTCCATTTTATTATTGAACATTACATAACATCCAATACTCTAGGTTCCATGGTCACTATCTGTGCTATCCAAGAACCACAATGAAAAATCCTTGGACCACACTTTACATGACTTTCACTGTTGCGCTTTGCAATTCTGCGTCTATAAATACATGTTAAAAATAGTGAATAGCATGATGGCACAATTTTTTTTTTTCATTTACTTTGAATTGTGTTCATGCAGTGTCATGACATTGTCATTTCATGTCAAGACCAGGACCTTCTTGCTAAGCTCTTTATGCTGCTGTGAAGCTGTGGGAAGCCCACCTATCAGGGAAACGTATGCTTTTTTCAATTGGGGCATTGACAATGATGTTATCATAAATTGCCATGAGTTATGGCCAATGATAATACTATCTTTAAGGGCCAAAGCACCCAAAAAATGATTGTATGTTGTATAATTTTAACATGTTTTCAAAGTGCCAGGTGGGGAAAAAAAAGCTATTTAATGCTCAATCTTGCAGCAATGATAAGCTGGCACAGTAAAACATTCTGAAATAAAATAGTGTTCAATAATGTTTTACTGAGTGACAATGTCATCATTAATGGCTATCAGCATCCACTAAGTGCACCAATGTCATCATTAATGGTCATTGGTACTGACTGAGTGCACCAATGTCATCATTAATGGTCATTGGTACTGACTGAGTGCACCAATGTCATCATTAACGGCAGTCGTTAATGACTAGATACGCCGATGTCATTATTAATGCCCGTCATTACTGACTGAGTGAACTAAGTCATAATTAATGGCCACCGGTACTGACTGAGTGGTCTGATGATGTCATCATTAATGGCTGTCAGTACTGACAGTGTGTACCTCTTATTCCTCAGGGCCGTGGGGTATATGATGTCATCGCTGGTGTACCCCCTCGTCACCTTCGTCTTGCTGGTGGTTTGTGTGGCTTATTGGGGTGTCACCGCCCTGTATCCTCCACTGTGTGCATATGTGTGTGCGTGTGTGTGTGTGTGTGTGCGTGTGTGTGCGTGCGCGCGTGCATGGCATACTGAGGTGTCACCATTTTATAACTTATGGATATTATGGATATTAGTTATTGTTGGGACTCAGATATCCAAATTAGTCACTCGCTCACTTGACAGCAGGTCGATACCTAAACCTGATTTTGCATAATACCGCAGCTGAGTTTGAAGTCTCTATGACGAGGATATTTGGGGTTTCACGATATCCACGAGTTGACCGAAGGGAACCTTTGATGACTCCACGTGCAGGCCTATGTGTGCAGGCCTGCATGGGAGCGTGAGAGCCCATGCAGTGAGCTTTAGTGCATGTTTAAGTGCCTACATGCTCACTTTTGTGCATGCGGCTTTACAGCATCCTGTTCTCAACTGCAGAATGTGTCCGTATCTGGCTGTTTGTGTCCGAAGTGTGTGTCAGTGTTCTCTGCGTGTCCCTGTTACGTCCGTTGACTCAGTGAACACAGATACCTGGCCACCTCCGGGGAGCCCGTGTACAGAGTGGTGGCACTGAATTCCAGTGAGGCCGACTGCAGCTCGATCAACGCAACTGAGTCCTGCGACCCACTGGTACATGGGAGGATCCTGCGGGAGAACGGGTGGAGACTGAGGGGTCGGATGGGAGGAGTTTAAGAGAGAATGGGTGGGGATATGTGGGGAAATGGGAGGAAACTGTATGTGGAATTGCAGGAGCTCGCGCGAAAATGGGTGGAGGTGGTGCGGGAATGGGAGGAGCTCATGTGGAAATAGGTGGAGATGGTGGAGGAATGGGAGGAGCTCATGTGGAAATGGGTGGAGATGGTGGAGGAATGGGAGGGGCTTGTATGGAAATGGGTGGAGATAGTAAGGGAATGGGAGGAGCTTGTGTGGAAATGGGTGGAGATAGTAAGGGAATGGGAAGAGTTCATGTTGGAAATGAGTTGGGATTGTGAAGCAAGTGAAAGGAGTTTGTGGAAATGGATGGAGATCACGGAGGGAATGGGAGGGGTTTACGTGGAAATGGGAGGAGTTTATGCGAAAGCGTGTTGAGACTGTGCAGCGAATGGGAGGTGTTTATTCAGAAACAAGTGGAGATTGTGGAACAAGAGGATGAGACCAAGCAAGATGGGAGGCGCATGGATGTATTATAAGAACTGGATACTGAACCAAAAATGGCTGGTCTCTCATTTCAGTGGAAATTGCTCGGTGGCGCAGCATGCTGACGAGGAGCCTTATATCCGGAGTTGCGCTGAATGCGCACTGTCACTGTTCGTGCACACGTGGGTAATGTGTGACTCATGAACGCGCTGATATCTGAGGTATCTATGACAACGGCCCGCACCCGTGGTACTCTCCCACATAGGGTGCGTGTTCAATTCCAATGTTCTCCGGAAATGCAGTTATGACCGCCGCAAAACCCATGCCACGGCTCTGTACCGAACAGGCAAACATGGCTCCCTGATAAGGCTTAGTTATAGTTTGTAAATTCAGTTCAGAAACCCAATAGGAATATAAAATATCCGCAAATGATTTTTATTTGACAGGAAAGTAACACTATTTACTTTGTTGCAAAAAAAAAAAAAAGAACAGTTGAATTGCTGCTCTATATCGTAACATATTCAATCTCGTTTTCCACACATCTCAAAGCTGAATGTATTCGCGGACAGCGAGACGTTTTGTGCTTGTTAGCTTGCGATGCCCTCCATCCTTACCTGATTCTAGACGATGACCCAACCGTACAGAGCTCTACCCGCGCTTTATGAACTTATACGTTTTAAAGTAGATGATGTTAATTAATATTAATATTTTATCTCGCAAATGCATATGCTGCACATGCCACAGCGACTCGGTGTGTCATCAGTAACATGGCTGTCACGTCATATGCCAGGACCACGCTTAGCAGCACTAGCATTTGCACACCCGAAAGTTTCTCTGGGTACCCGAACATCAAGGTATGTCTTAAAAGTGCTGATTTCATATGATATTAGTGGAGGTTGAATACTGAATTCATTCCCATCCCTTCATACAGGAAATTTGATAAGTCATCTCCTAATCAATAGCCCAGCTATAAAATGACGTTAAAGTCCATCTTTGTTTCACACTCAACTGTTTCTTTCTTCTGGGACTTTTGCATTTTCTTGGTGCAGATGGAGTTCAGCCGCATAACCAGATCTCCGCAGCATCGCTCCCGTGCGCTGATGCTGCTCACTAACCGTGCGTCCGTTCACATCTCATCTTACACAGCGTTTCCTACCCGCTCAACAATAAAGGCTGAACGACAAATACTGTGTCTGTTTGTGCAGTGCTGTCATTCAAGTTTGGCGCATGCATGAAGTAATAGATACTAAATATTTCGTACCTTAAAAATGGCTTAAAAGTTACAAAATCAAGTATGCTCATCTGCTATTGTTTTAACAATTTAACAATGTGCATGCAATGGTAAATAACTGATTGACCATGCAGTTTTTTAAGCTGAATTTACACCGTGCTGGTATGGATGAATGATGTCACCTTCAATAGTTACCGAATACAAGCCCGTTACCCAATCTTATCAGCCTTTGATAGTTAACTGTTTAACGTTACACGAAGGCTAGGTGTTACAATTGAGTTGCTACATAACAAAGGCTCTCATCAAATACAATAAATCAAAACATTTGTACCGTTACGCCAGCTCACTTTATCGACTTGGCAATCACTTAAGACTCCACTGCTCTACACTCGGGTGGTCACATCTGCAGCTGTGCTACGAGAACGCGCTTAGAGACAAGATCCCCTTGGTGTTCATGTAGCCTGAATAAAAATAAAAAAATGTATCACAGCCATGGAACAAAGGACCAATGATTCAAGAAAAAAATCAACAGATTATATATTGATCATTTGTGGTAGTCAAAAAAATGTCTTCACAGGATCATCAGTGTATTTTTCGATTGTTTTCTTTGGAACAGGAGTGTCAAACTGGTCCGAAAAAGAGCCGATGGGCTGTAAGTTTTCATCTCAGCTCAGCAGAAACACACCTGACACAACTAACCAACTGTGCAGGCTGAGATCAG
Organism: Gymnothorax reevesii; assembly: GCA_029721435.1. NCBI lineage: Eukaryota > Metazoa > Chordata > Actinopteri > Anguilliformes > Muraenidae > Gymnothorax > Gymnothorax reevesii. Next base: position 132,867,552 of record CM056577.1, on the reverse strand, counting down.
CTGATGAAATCAGTTTCGTCAGGTGAGCTTCTGCTTGGTTGGATTGAAGACCTGCAGCCACTCGACGCTTTTACGAACCAGTTTGACACCCCTGCTTTGGAGAAATTGCTTTTTGCCCCCCCATGGCATCACGTGACTTGCAATATCAGCTTGACCGCTAAGCCCTTGTCAGCGTGTGTCTCAGCCCTCATTCAGTTTCCAGTTTTTATCATGCATCCACGGACAGGAGTGGACAGAATATGTATAGAATGGGGGGAATTTATGTGGAAATGGATGGTGATCGCAGGGGGGGCAGGAGGAGTTTATTCATAAAAATGAAAGATACAAAACCCAAAACCAGTGAAGTTGGCACGTTGTGTAAATCGTAAATCAAAACAGAATACAATGACTTGCAAATACTTTTCAACCTATATTCAATTGAATACACTGCAAAGACAAGTTACTTAATGTTCGAACTGGTAAACTTTGTAATTTTTTGCAAATATTAGCTCATTTGGAATTTGATGCCTGCAACATGTTTCAAAAAAGCTGGCACAAGTGGCAAAAAAGACTGAGAGAGTTGAGGAATGCTTGTCAAACACTGATTTGGAACATCCCACAGGTGAACGGGCTAATTGGAACAGGTGGGTGCCATGATTGGGTATAAAAGCAGCTTCCCTGAAATGCTCAGTCATTCACAAACAAGGATGGGGCGAGGGTCACCACTTAGTGAACAAACGCGTGAGCTGATTGTCGAACAGTTTAAAAACAACATTCCTCAATGAGCTATTGCAAGAAATTTAGGGATTTCATCATCTACGGTCCGTAATATCGTCAAAAGGTTCAGAGAATCTGGAGAAATCACTGCACGTAAGCGACAAGGCCGAAAACCAACATTGAATGCCCGTGACCTTTGATCCCTCAGGAGGTTCTGCATCAAAAACCAACATCATTGTGTAATGGACATCACCACATGGGCTCAGGAACACTTCAGAAAACCACTGTCAGTAACTACAATTCGTTGCTACATCTGCAAGTGCAAGTTAAAACTCAACAATGCAAAGCGAAAGCCATTTATCAACAGCACCCAGAAACGCCGCCGGCTTCGCTGGGCCCAAGCTCATCTAAGATGGACTGATGCAAAGTGGAAAAGTGTTCTGTGGTTTGACGAGTCCGCATTTCAAATTGTTTTTGGAAACTGTGGACGTTGTGTCCTCCGGACCAAAGAGGAAAAGAACCATCCGGACTGTTATAGGCGCAAAGTTCAAAAGCCAGCATCTGTGATGGTATGGGGGTGTATTAGTGCCCAAGGCATGGGCAATTTACTTATATGTGAAGGCACCATTAATGCTGAAAGGTTCATACAGGTTTTGGAGCAACATATGTTGCCATCCAAGCAACGTCTTTTTCATGGACGCCCCTGCTTATTTCAGCAAGACAATGCCAAGCCACATTCTGCACGTGTTACAACAGCATGCCTCCGTAGTAAAAGAGTGCAGGTACTAGACTGGCCTGCCTGTAGTCCAGACCTGTCTCCTATTGAAAATGTTTGGCGCATTATGAAGCGTAAAATACGACAACGGAGACCCCGGACTGTTGAACAACTTAAGCAGTACATCAAGCAAGAATGGGAAAGAGTTCTACCTGAAAAGCTTCAAAAATTGGTCTCCCCAGTTCCCAAACGTTTACTGAGTGTCGTTATAAGGAAAGGCGATGTAACGCAGTGGTAAAAAGGCTCCTGTGCCAACTTTTTTGCAATGTGTTGCTACCTTTAAATTCTAAATTAAAGATTATTTGCAAAAAAAAAAAAGTTTCTCAGTTTGAACATTAAACATCTTGTTTTTGCTGTGTATTCAATTGAATACAAGTTGAAAACGATTTTCAAATCATTGAATTCTGTTTTTATCTATGATTTACATAACGTGCCGACTTCACTGGTTTTGGGTTTTGTATTATTAATTTGTTGGAAGGGACCGTAAAAGGATGGTAGAAGTTTATATGGAAGATTCAGGGGACTTGTAGTGGGATTGGCTTGTGGGGAGTAGGTGGAGCTTCTTTTGAGAATGGGCGGAGCTGACAGGGGAATAGGTGGGGATTATGGGAGAATAGAAGAGGCTTCTGTGGGGACGGGAGGCCACAGGGAGGAGGGGTGGAGTTTATTGGAAATGGGCGGAGTCTAGGAGAGCAAGAAGAGGGAAATAACCTCCTATGCAATCTTCACATCCTTCCTCTCATCCTTTACCCTGATTTGTTCTTTCTTTCTTACTTCCTCTCAGCACTTCAACTCCTCGGCATACGCCACTACCTGCCCATCAGCGAGCTGCATCTTCATCCACTACAACAACGAGGGCTTCTTCCAGCGGAACCTCTTCAACCTGCAGATCTACAACGTGGTGGCCTTCCTCTGGTGCGCCAATTTCGTCATCGCGCTGGGCCAGTGCACCCTGGCCGGGGCCTTCGCCTCTTACTATTGGGCCTTTAACAAGCCCTCCGACATCCCGATGTTCCCCGTCTGCCAGGCCTTCATTCGCTGCCTGCGGTGAGTCGGATTCTGCCCACTGTGAGGGTCTCCCCATGAGCGTTACTCCATGGGGGTCCTGTACTGTGCCACTGTACAGCCCTTCAGCTTGTGTTCGGTCCCAATTATTTAGGTTACAATGCATCGCGGTTGCTTAACTTGCTTCACATCTCATGTATTGTGTGTGCATTGTATTATAGTTTACGTTGCACATCATCGTTATTTACAGTGACGTCCGTAGATACTTGCGCAGGGTCTTAAAAAAGGCCTAGGCTGCCCCCACCATGGGGTCAATTCTGTGATTCATTCAGAGAGTTGCTCATGAACTTGCCTTGGTCACGTATGGTTGATGTTCTACACAAGATCTGAAAAAAATCCCAAGACTTGCATTGGGTCTATTTTCCCGAAAGAGCAATAATATTGGTCGTTATTTATGTTTTCTTGAGAGTTTATGTTGTTTTTGTGTCCGAGTTTGTGATGAATTAGGCAGTGCTGTGATGAGTCAATTTGCATGTCAAACGATAACTGACCTTATCTGGCAATTATTGTTACTTTGGATACAGCATCATCTCAGTAAAATGTGAACGTAATGCTGTCATTCCTCTCTCCCTCTCTCGTGCCCTCTCTCCCCCTCTCGTGCCCTCTCTCCCCCTCTCGTGCCCTCTCTCCCTCTCTCGTGCCCTCTCTCCCCCTCTCGTGCCCTCTCTCCCTCTCTCGTGCCCTCCCTCCCCCTCTCGTGCCCTCTCGTGCCCTCTCTCCCCCTCGCGTGCCCTCTCTCCCTCTCTCGTGCCCTCTCGTGCCCTCTCTCCCCCTCTCGTGCCCTCTCTCCCCCTCTCGTGCCCTCTCTCCCCCTCGCGTGCCCTCTCTCCCCCTCGCGTGCCCTCTCTCCCCCTCGCGTGCCCTCTCTCCCCCTCGCGTGCCCTCTCCCCCTCTCTCGTGCCCTCTCTCCCCCTCTCGTGCCCTCTCTCCCCCTCTCGTGCCCTCTCTCCCCCTCTCGTGCCCTCTCTCCCCCTCGCGTGCCCTCTCTCCCTCTCTCGTGCCCTCTCTCCCCCTCTCGTGCCCTCTCTCCCTCTCTCGTGCCCTCTCTCCCTCTCTCGTGCCCTCTCTCCCTCTCTCGTGCCCTCTCTCCCCCTCGCGTGCCCTCTCTCCCTCTCTCGTGCCCTCTCTCCCCCCTCTCGTGCCCTCTCTCCCTCTCTCGTGCCCTCTATCCCTCTCTCGTGCCCTCTCTCCCCCTCTCGTGCCCTCTCTCCCTCTCTCGTGCCCTCTCTCCCCCTCGCGTGCCCTCTCTCCCCCTCGCGTGCCCTCTCTCCCTCTCTCGTGCCCTCTCTCCCCCTCTCGTGCCCTCTCTCCCTCTCTCGTGCCCTCTCTCCCCCTCGCGTGCCCTCTCTCCCCCTCGCGTGCCCTCTCTCCCTCTCTCGTGCCCTCTCTCCCCCTCTCGTGCCCTCTCTCCCTCTCTCGTGCCCTCTCTCCCCCTCGCGTGCCCTCTCTCCCCCTCGCGTGCCCTCTCTCCCCCTCGCGTGCCCTCTCTCCCTCTCTCGTGCCCTCTCTCCCTCTCTCGTGCCCTCTCTCCCCCTCTCGTGCCCTCTCTCCCTCTCTCGTGCCCTCTCTCCCCCTCTCGTGCCCTCTCTCCCCCTCTCGTGCCCTCTCTCCCCCTCGCGTGCCCTCTCTCCCCCTCGCGTGCCCTCTCTCCCTCTCTCGTGCCCTCTCTCCCCCTCTCGTGCCCTCTCTCCCCCTCTCGTGCCCTCTCTCCCTCTCTCGTGCCCTCTCTCCCCCTCTCGTGCCCTCTCTCCCCCTCGCGTGCCCTCTCTCCCCCTCGCGTGCCCTCTCTCCCCCTCTCGTGCCCTCTCTCCCTCTCTCGTGCCCTCCCTCCCCCTCTCGTGCCCTCTCTCCCCCTCGCGTGCCCTCTCTCCCCCTCTCGTGCCCTCTCTCCCTCTCTCGTGCCCTCCCTCCCCCTCTCGTGCCCTCCCTCCCCCTCGCGTGCCCTCTCTCCCCCTCGCGTGCCCTCTCTCCCTCTCTCGTGCCCTCTCTCCCTCTCTCGTGCCCTCTCTCCCCCTCTCGTGCCCTCTCTCCCCCTCGCGTGCCCTCTCTCCCCCTCTCGTGCCCTCTTTCCCTCTCTCGTGCCCTCCCTCCCCCTCTCGTGCCCTCTCTCCCCCTCGCGTGCCCTCTCTCCCCCTCGCGTGCCCTCTCTCCCTCTCTCGTGCCCTCTCTCCCTCTCTCGTGCCCTCTCTCCCCCTCGCGTGCCCTCTCTCCCCCTCGCGTGCCCTCTCTCCCCCTCTCGTGCCCTCTCTCCCCCTCGCGTGCCCTCTCTCCCTCTCTCGTGCCCTCTCTCCCTCTCTCGTGCCCTCTCTCCCCCTCTCGTGCCCTCTCTCCCCCTCGCGTGCCCTCTCTCCCCCTCGCGTGCCCTCTCTCCCCCTCGCGTGCCCTCTCTCCCTCTCTCGTGCCCTCTCTCCCCCTCTCGTGCCCTCTCTCCCCCTCGCGTGCCCTCTCTCCCCCTCGCGTGCCCTCTCTCCCTCTCTCGTGCCCTCTCTCCCCCTCGCGTGCCCTCTCTCCCCCTCTCGTGCCCTCTCTCCCCCTCGCGTGCCCTCTCTCCCCCTCTCGTGCCCTCTCTCCCCCTCGCGTGCCCTCTCTCCCCCTCGCGTGCCCTCTCTCCCCCTCGCGTGCCCTCTCTCCCTCTCTCGTGCCCTCTCTCCCCCTCGCGTGCCCTCTCTCCCCCTCGCGTGCCCTCTCTCCCCCTCTCGTGCCCTCTCTCCCCCTCGCGTGCCCTCTCTCCCTCTCTCGTGCCCTCTCTCCCTCTCTCGTGCCCTCTCTCCCCCTCGCGTGCCCTCTCTCCCTCTCTCGTGCCCTCTCTCCCCCTCTCGTGCCCTCTCTCCCCCTCTCGTGCCCTCTCTCCCCCTCTCGTGCCCTCTCTCCCCCTCGCGTGCCCTCTCTCCCTCTCTCGTGCCCTCTCTCCCTCTCTCGTGCCCTCTCTCCCCCTCTCGTGCCCTCTCTCCCCCTCGCGTGCCCTCTCTCCCCCTCGCGTGCCCTCTCTCCCTCTCTCGTGCCCTCTCTCCCTCTCTCGTGCCCTCTCTCCCTCTCTCGTGCCCTCTCTCCCCCTCTCGTGCCCTCTCTCCCCCTCGCGTGCCCTCTCTCCCTCTCTCGTGCCCTCTCTCCCTCTCTCGTGCCCTCTCTCCCTCTCTCGTGCCCTCTCTCCCCCTCTCGTGCCCTCTCTCCCCCTCTCGTGCCCTCTCTCCCCCTCTCGTGCCCTCTCTCCCTCTCTCGTGCCCTCTCTCCCCCTCTCGTGCCCTCTCTCCCCCTCGCGTGCCCTCTCTCCCCCTCGCGTGCCCTCTCTCCCTCTCTCGTGCCCTCTCTCCCTCTCTCGTGCCCTCTCTCCCTCTCTCGTGCCCTCTCTCCCCCTCTCGTGCCCTCTCTCCCCCTCGCGTGCCCTCTCTCCCTCTCTCGTGCCCTCTCTCCCCCTCGCGTGCCCTCTCTCCCCCTCTCGTGCCCTCCCTCCCCCTCTCGTGCCCTCTATCCCTCTCTCGTGCCCTCTCTCCCCCTCTCGTGCCCTCTCTCCCTCTCTCGTGCCCTCTCTCCCCCTCGCGTGCCCTCTCTCCCTCTCTCGTGCCCTCTCTCCCCCTCTCGTGCCCTCTCTCCCTCTCTCGTGCCCTCTATCCCTCTCTCGTGCCCTCTCTCCCCCTCTCGTGCCCTCTCTCCCTCTCTCGTGCCCTCTCTCCCCCTCGCGTGCCCTCTCTCCCTCTCTCGTGCCCTCTCTCCCCCTCGCGTGCCCTCTCTCCCTCTCTCGTGCCCTCTCTCCCCCTCTCGTGCCCTCTCTCCCTCTCTCGTGCCCTCTCTCCCTCTCTCGTGCCCTCTCTCCCCCTCTCGTCCCCTCTCTCCCTCTCTCGTGCCCTCTCTCCCCCTCGCGTGCCCTCTCTCCCTCTCTCGTGCCCTCTATCCCTCTCTCGTGCCCTCTATCCCCCTCTCGTGCCCTCTCTCCCTCTCTCGTGCCCTCTCTCCCCCTCGCGTGCCCTCTCTCCCTCTCTCGTGCCCTCCCTCCCCCTCTCGTGCCCTCTATCCCTCTCTCGTGCCCTCCCTCCCCCTCTCGTGCCCTCCATCCCTCTCTCGTGCCCTCTCTCCCCCTCTCGTGCCCTCTCTCCCTCTCTCGTGCCCTCTCTCCCCCTCGCGTGCCCTCTCTCCCTCTCTCGTGCCCTCTCTCCCCCTCGCGTGCCCTCTCTCCCTCTCTCGTGCCCTCTCTCCCCCTCTCGTGCCCTCTCTCCCTCTCTCGTGCCCTCTCTCCCTCTCTCGTGCCCTCTCTCCCCCTCGTGTGCCCTCTCTCCCTCTCTCGTGCCCTCTCTCCCCCTCTCGTGCCCTCTCTCCCTCTCTCGTGCCCTCTATCCCTCTCTCGTGCCCTCTATCCCTCTCTCGTGCCCTCTCTCCCCCTCTCGTGCCCTCTCTCCCTCTCTCGTGCCCTCTCTCCCCCTCGCGTGCCCTCTCTCCCTCTCTCGTGCCCTCCCTCCCCCTCTCGTGCCCTCTATCCCTCTCTCGTGCCCTCTCTCCCCCTCTCGTGCCCTCTCTCCCTCTCTCGTGCCCTCTCTCCCTCTCTCGTGCCCTCTCTCCCTCTCTCGTGCCCTCTCTCCCCCTCGCGTGCCCTCTCTCCCCCTCGCGTGCCCTCTCTCCCTCTCTCGTGCCCTCTCTCCCCCTCGCGTGCCCTCTCCCCCTCTCTCGTGCCCTCTCTCCCTCTCTCGTGCCCTCTCTCCCCCTCTCGTGCCCTCTCTCCCCCTCTCGTGCCCTCTCTCCCCTTCATTCTTTACACCCCCCCCCTCCCCGCTCTCTCTTTTCTCCACAGATACCATGTAGGGTCCTTAGCATTCGGTGCTCTGATCCTCACGATCGTCCAATTCATTCGAATCATCCTGGAATATTTGGATCACAAATTCAGAGGTAGATTTGCTACTGTAACAAGCTCCTTGATTCTCCAAAGCGCCAATGTTAGTAGAACCTCTGTTCTTCGTAGAGCACATGTGACGTATTCAACACATCTTCAAGCACAATTTATGTCTGGCCGCCATCTTGATTTTGCAGGCATTTGCTTCAGACTCATCTGAAACATGTTGGCATTGTTGTACACTGTCCCAATCATTACGGTGCCCTGTAAATCGCTGTGTTTCTCTGCAGCTGCTCAGAACGGCTGTGCGCGCTTCGTCATGTGCTGCCTGAAGTGCTGCTTCTGGTGTCTGGAGAAATTCATCAAGTTTCTCAACAGAAACGCCTACATCATGGTCAGTCTGTCAGTCAGTCATTCTGTCTGTCTGTTACTCATCATTGTCAGTCTGTCTCTAAAAATCTCTCAGACATCATCGTCAGTCTGTCAGTCCCTCTGTCAAGCTCTCAGACATCATCGTCAGTCTGTCAGTCCCTCTGTCAATCTCTCAGACATCATCGTCAGTCTGTCAGTCCCTCTGTCAATCTCTCAGACATCATCGTCAGTCTGTCAGTTCCTCTGTCAATCTCTCAGACATCATCGTCAGTCTGTCAGTTCCTCTGTCAATCTCTCAGACATCATCGTCAGTCTGTCAGTCCCTCTGTGAAGCTCTTAGACATCATCATCAGTCATGTCTGTCTGTCATATATCTGTCAGTCACTCTGTTTGGCAGTCTCTCCGACAGCAGTGTCAGTTTGTCTGTGTTTCTGTCTGACAGTCTCAGATGTCAAGGTTTGTCTGTCAGACGTCATGTTTGTCTGAATCATCGAGGTCCTTCAGTCTCAGTGTTTGCCTGTCAGTCGCAAATCATTGTCTGCCTGTCTGTTGGCCATCATGGTTACTATGTCTGTCTGTCTGTCTGTCTATCAAGTATTAGTCAGACAGCTGCGATTCACTATAGGATATGGGAACCTCTGTCTTGTACTGACTGAATGTTTTTGTTGTTTGATTGACAGATTGCCATATATGGTAAAAACTTCTGCGTCTCAGCGAGGGACGCTTTCATGCTGCTAATGCGAAACATCGTAAGGTGGGTTTGGCTCTTGCAGAAGCAACGCTTTCCAATGCTCCGCTTAAAAGTTACCTCATGCAAAGCTATGTAATGGTAAGCAATGCTATGCTATGCTAAGCTATGCTATACAATGTTGAGCAATGTTAGTCTTCACAATACTATGCAATATGCTGCGCAGTGCTACATTAAGCTACCTCGTGCGAAGCTATGTAATGCTAAGCAGTGCAGTACTATGGTACACAATGCTGAGCAGTGATCAGCTTTGCAATACCATGTGATATGCTGAGCAATGCTAGGCTTTACAGTACTATAATATGCTGAGCAGAGCTGTAGTCCGCTGTGCATGCCATGCTAAATTATGCTATAGGTAGGTTCATCAATAATTTGCATGTCCATCTGTGATGTGGCAACTCCATGCAAATTTTGCAGTTTTTTTTTTTTTTGCAGAGAAGACGGTGTGCTTCTGCGTGTGTGGGCACATGCGTTATTGAATATTCACATACGCCCCAGAGTGCAGTTTATTTATGTGGAACCAAAGTTGTTGCCCAGAAGTTATGTTTCCCTGTTACACCTTTTCTCTGCCCCCCAGAGTGGTGGTGCTGGACAAAGTGACGGACCTCCTGCTCTTCTTCGGGAAGTTGCTGGTTGTGGGAGGAGTTGGTGAGAAATTATTCTCTGTCAGTTGATTCAGTGGCGACTGCCATTTTGTACAGTGAGGTTTGTAAATACTTGGATGATGACACAATATCAAATGTCTGTAATTGTAATACATTTACAGTTTACTCTGTTTGGTGTGTAAATATGCTTGGAAGTACAGACTCTTGGGTTTATCTTCAAAGGTATCAAAGAATCACATTCTTTCATCATCTTGCTATACTATACAAAAGTTATTGGACCTCACTGTATACCTGTGTTGAGTTTTTCATTTCTAAAATTGTTGCAGTTTCTGACATTTTTCATGGTACACAAAAACTTAATCTTTTAATTTTATGCCCAGCAATAAAACTGGGTTTGTATTATAATATTCCTTTTATTAATTTGATAGAATAACATTGAATATTACAGTATATGACTATGTCCCCCAGGCTTGCTCCTAGATTTTCAAGTGGCAATTTTGTAGTTTCCAGTGAAACCAGAAGATGATTGGTTGATCTCATGGTTAACGCCTCCTTTTTTTCAGGGGTGCTGGGATTCTTCTTCTTCTCTGGACGAATCAGGTTGCCCGGTGACACCTTCCTTGCCAATCAGCTCAATTACTACTGGGTGCCCATCATCGTAAGTTATTGAGGAGGGAGACTGGACTGTGTAACACCACTTGGTGGTTAATGAAGAAAAACATCAGTTGTCTTAAATGGAGATTATCATAGTATAGCAAATCACTCTCAATAGCTGCATAAATACACAAAATCAATCATATGTAGGACATTTTTCTAGCGGGGGTCATCCTTTCAAATAATTTATAATTCAAATACTTTTCGTCTGTATTGCATTCACGTATTATGCATTGAGATGATAAAACTTGAACATCAAGCATCTTTTTTTGTGATATCCGGCTATTAATACGGATGGCCTGCCTTGAAAAAAAGTGGGCAAGTTAGATTTACTGTACCTAGACCTCGACTATGTCCGCATGACTGACATATAAACATACATGACAAATGTCACAAACTCGCTGTGCGGCACGGTAGCCCACCCCGGGTATATATATATGATATAGAGGATCTTTCGAGTAAACATGTCGCATGAAAATTATTAAACAAGTTGACAAAATTTTGCGCTCATTGCGAGCTTTATGTTTGTACTGATCTACATCACTTTGATACGTCGTAATAAGTTACAGACATGGGAAGCTACTGCGTGCTCGTACCGTTAGTTCGATATTTGAATTTTGTGGGCATTGAATCACCCGGAAAAGGCTAGAGGTTGAATGTATTGTTATCTGGGAATGATTTAAGCAGCAAATTCTATTGGATGATAATGTCCCTTTAAAACTCAGGGGTACGTTTCTCTAAAGCTCAGATGCTAAGCATACCCCAGTATAGGATGACTATGGTCTTACAACTACAATCATTTTCCTAATACATTAATAATAATAATAATAATAATAATAATAAACCATGCACTTTTAGGGGATCTATTTTCCAATAGTTGCCCATCGTGACAAAATCAGGAGTAAATCCCAAGAGAAGTGTATCTCATCAGACAAAGGGAAACAAGAGCCAAGTGATCATGAAACTGGGTATCATGAAGACCTCTATTATTAAAATAGAAAATGGCATCATACTGTATAATAAATACAGCAGTAAGGTATAAAGCACCACATAGCCATTTTGCACTAGAACCTTCTCTGCAGCATCAGCTAGAGAAGGAGAGAATAATTCATTTTGACTAAATTAATCGGAGTTGGGTAATTAGGTGGCTGATGGCTTGACGGTGAGGGACGCCCGTGCTCTTTGCAAAAAGCATCGCGAAATGAGAGCGTTGAGTGGGGTCCTCAGTTTGTCGACTCTTTTGAAAGCCGAAGCTTCCTGCTGCACAACGTCCCCATCGTTCTGGCACAGAAAAGGCTGTTATTTTACACACATTATTTTCCACGTGTATGTGAATGGGGTCTCGTTCTTCCTCTCTGTCTCTGCAGACTGTGGTCGTGGGCGCCTACCTCATCGCCAGCGGCTTCTTCAGTGTCTACAACATGTGTGTCGACACACTCTTCCTCTGTTTCCGTGAGTGATGCTGCTGCTGCATCTACCGCTTGCACATACACGCACAGACAAGCAAATACACACATACACGCGTATATATACACACACACACTCACATACAGTATACACACACACAAATACGTACATGCATATATGAACATACACACATGTACACACACCACACACACAGAGATAGACACTCAAACACACAAACATACATGCACATACAAGCACATATACAAACACGGCGAGCTCACTTAGCTTGGCAAAGACACCTGATTCTAAACACCCGTTATATCAGGGATCACCAAATCTGCACCTTCAATCTAAATCCTGCCCTGGTTTCCTTTTCAATCGGATAAAGAGATAAATGCTTGAAGGGCTTCTGATTTGACAGAATGTCTTAACTGCCAGCTCCCTGGTAAAGGGTGGAAAACCAGAATCTCAGGGCTGGGGAGCAGTGATATGGGGAGCCCAGGTATGAGCCCAGGTGGTGATGCAATGCTCCCATCTGCCACTGGGAGCAGTATTGGATAAAACTTAATGATCCGCGCACAGGTGCGCATTAATTTGGCCGAACAGACAGAAACTGTTCTGCGTAAATAAGTAAATCAATAGTTTATGTTATTTACCGTTAAGCTTCCTATTTCAATGACTGAAAGTGCGTTTTTGGACTGCCGTTGAGGTTATGAATCTAGAGAGAGTGCAACTTCTTTTCAGATGTTTCACTTGCCCCTAAAAAGCCACTGCTTTGAGTGTGTTGCATTGGTAGCATTTTTTTACGTCTTATTTGTTTTGCTTTGTTTTGTTTTGTTTTTACACTGTACCTCCCTGTATTATGTAATGTACTGCAGTGCTACTGCTTTGCAGCCTGCTTACAACCAAATTTCATACAGCGTCTGTTCATTCTTCGTATCAGTGCAGAGCCCATGAAAAATGTACCTGTTCAGAACGAGCCAACCGCTTGGCCTTCGTTATCGCAGCTTGCCTGGTTTTCTCAAGAACCGCTCTGCCAAACAATAAACGATTCTCGAGAAAATCGAAGGACAGACTTGTATGCACACAGACAGACAGTGACTCCTGCCGTTTTAGTTCAATTTAAAGAAAACTGGTAAAGGGCACCCCAAAGTTGTACAGGCTGAACTTTTGTTCACTTTCTCCTTCAGTGGAAGACCTTGAGCGGAATGACGGCTCCATCCAGAAGCCGTACTTCATGTCGAAGAGTCTAATGGGTATCCTCGACAAGAAAAACAAAGCCCCCAAGGGTGACTGAGAACAAGATGGCCGCCAGTGAAAAGAACCATTCCTCGCTTTTCCTCACTCTATCGCTGAAATGTTAGCAGGGCCAGGACTGCTGTGATGTCATCTTACTCATAAAACCACTGGTTATTTCCACTAATCAGGGACTCTGTTTCCGACAATCAGTGGAAAAACAGATGGAATTAGTGGTAACTTCCTGGGAGCGCTTTATAGGTACCGTGAAGGAGCCAGTTAACAATTGAGCACCCGCCATTCTGGCTCTTGAGTTTCCTGTGAGTATAGGGACATCAGGTACACCCTCCTCTCCACCTTCTGCAACTAAGGAAATTATCAAGTTATCTTTCTCGCATTCCACTTTTTCCTTGTACTGTTCTTCTGTCTCATTATATCCTCCTGCCTGTTGGGGGTGCTGTAAGTTTACATGTTTTGGTCTGTTAGCACTTTAAAAAAAAAGAAAAACCTCTAATTTTTTCACCACATCGCGATAGAGCAAGTGTCTGCATGTTTGGAAGATTACCACGGAAACCTCTTAGCCAATCAAAGAACACCAAGAAACGGGTATCTGTGGAAACGGAATCAGTTACAGAAGAGCCCATGTCCAATGCTTGAAAACCCTGAGAGCTTCTCAAAAAAAAGTGTAAGTGCTCAGTTGAACATCAGAGATAATTGAAGCACCTATTACTAAAACCCCATAAGACACACTTGACTTGACTTGTGGGGTTTTAGTAATCAGTGCTTCAATTTCTTGGTAAATATTCTACATTAAAAAAAAAAGATCCTTATTTTTGTGCACTCCTGTCCGTCTCCCGCATACTTAATGATAGGGGATGAGGTGGGAGTGGAGAGAGCGAGGACACTTTTTTTTTTTTTTTAGTATGTGACATACACCAGGCGCGGCCAACCAGAAACTTTCCCTGAGAGTTACTATTTCAAGTGTTTTGTACTACTCCTACAAAGGCGAAACGTTATTTATTATACAGATCACATTATTACTTTTAAATAACAAGTGACTACTTTTTACAAGATGGGACTGATCATCTTAAAAATCAGTTACTGTATTTGCTCTTTATCATGATTTTAAATTTCCTGCGGAGACTCTGATCTTTATTGAATATGTTTGGGTTCCTGCGAGTGCGATAACAGAATTGAAATAATGTGTGAGAAAAAATGCTCTTAATGGGACTGAATGTCTGAGAAATGACTGCCTGTCTTAGCGAATATCTTCTTTTTACAACATTAAAAACCACAACTTTCAAGAAGGATTTTTAGACGTTTAAACTGTATAAATTGATATGGTGACAGGTTTTTAAAAAATGAAAATAAATTAAAAATTACACAATTATATTTAAATCTATGTTCAGAAAAATCCCCATGATATCCCCGGTTGTATATTGTGTTTATATGTGATTGTATTTTTGGAAATCTTTTTGTACAGAAAATAACTGTTTTTTTTCTGTAGAACCACAAAATTATGAAAATGTATATATTTATAAAAAGCATGGAGCAAATAAAACTCTGAACATCACAAGCTGTTGTGTAAAATAGTCTGCTGTTCTAAGGTATAGCTGCATCTCTGCATCTTGTGTATATTAGGATCTGTTCCACTGTGTGGATGGGCCCCGTGGTCTGGTATCTGTTAAGGCTCTGTTCCAGTGTGTGGATGGGCCCCATGGTCTGGTATCTGTTAAGGCTCTGTTCCAGTGTGTGGATGGGCCCCGTGGTCTGGTATCTGTTAAGGCTCTGTTCCAGTGTGTGGATGGGCCCCATGGTATGGTATCTGTTAAGGCTCTGTTCCAGTGTGTGGATGGGCCCCATGGTCTGGTTTCTGTTAAGCCTCTGTTCCAGTGTGTGGATGGGCCCCATGGTCTGGTATCTGTTAAGACTCTGTTCCAGTGTGTGGATGGGCCCCATGGTCTGGAATCTGTTAAGGCTCTGTTCCAGTGTGTGGATGGGCCCCATGGTCTGGAATCTGTTAAGGCTCTGTTCCAGTGTGTGGATGGGTGCCCTGGTCCGGTTTCTGTTAAGCCTCTGTTCCAGTGTGTGGATGGGCCCCATGGTCTGGTATCTGTTAAGACTCTGTTCAAGTGTGTGGATGGGCCCCATGGTCTGGTATCCGTTAAGACTCTGTTCAAGTGTGTGGATGGGCCCCATGGTCTGGTATCTGTTTGGACTCTGTTCCAGTGTGTGGATGGGCCCCATGGTCTGGTTTCTGTTAAGCCTCTGTTCCAGTGTGTGGATGGGCCCATGGTCTGGTATCTGTTAAGCTTCTGTTCCAGTGTGTGGATGGGCCCCATGGTTCCAGTGTGTGGATGGGCCCCATGGTCTGGTTTCTGTTAAACCTTTGTTCCAGTGTGTGGATGGGCCCCATCGTATGGTATCTGTTAAGGCCCTGTTCCAGTGTGTGGATGAGCCTTATGGTCTGGTATCCATAAAGGCCCTGTTCCAGTGTGTGGATGGGCCCATAGTCTGGTATCTGTAAAGACTCTGTTCCAGTGTGTGGATGGGCCCCGTGTTCTGGTTTCTGTTAAGCCTCTGTTCCAGTGTGTGGATGGGCCCAATGGTCTGGTATCTGTTAAGGCTCTGTTCCAGTGTGTGGGTGGGGCCCATAGTCTGGTATCTGGAAAGACTCTGTTCCAGTGTGTGGATGGGCCCCATGGTCTGGTATCTGTAAAGACTCTGTTCCAGTGTGTGGATGGGCCCCATGGTCTGGTATCTGTTAAGCCTCTGTTCCAGTGTGTGGATGAGCCCCATTGTCTGGTATCTGTTAAGGCTGTGTTCCAGTGTGTGGATGGCCCCATAGTCTGGTATCTGTAAAGACTCTGTTCCAGTGTGTGGATGGGCCCCATGGTCTGGTATCTGTTAAGGCTCTGTTCCAGTGTGAGGATGGGCCCCATGGTCTGGTATCTGTAAAGACTCTGTTCCAGTGTGTGGATGGGCCCCATGGTCTGGTATCTGTTAAGACTCTGTTCCAGTGTGTGGATGGGCCCCATGGTCTGGAATCTGTTAAGGCTCTGTTCCAGTGTGAGGATGGGCCCCATGGTCTGGAATCTGTTAAGGCTCTGTTCCAGTGTGTGGATGGGTGCCCTGGTCCGGTTTCTGTTAAGCCTCTGTTCCAGTGTGTGGATGGGCCCCATGGTCTGGTATCTGTTAAGACTCTGTTCAAGTGTGTGGATGGGCCCCATGGTCTGGTATCCGTTAAGACTCTGTTCAAGTGTGTGGATGGGCCCCATGGTCTGGTATCTGTTTGGACTCTGTTCCAGTGTGTGGATGGGCCCCATGGTCTGGTTTCTGTTAGGCCTCTGTTCCAGTGTGTGGATGGGCCCATGGTCTGGTATCTGTTAAGCTTCTGTTCCAGTGTGTGGATGGGCCCCATGGTTCCAGTGTGTGGATGGGCCCCATGGTCTGGTTTCTGTTAAACCTTTGTTCCAGTGTGTGGATGGGCCCCATCGTATGGTATCTGTTAAGGCCCTGTTCCAGTGTGTGGATGAGCCTTATGGTCTGGTATCCATAAAGGCCCTGTTCCAGTGTGTGGATGGGCCCCGTGTTCTGGTTTCTGTTAAGCCTCTGTTCCAGTGTGTGGATGGGACCCATGGTCTGGTATCTGTAAAGACTCTGTTCCAGTGTGTGGATGGGACCCATGGTCTGGTTTCTGTTAAGCTTCTGTTCCAGTGTGTGGATGGGACCCATGGTCTGGTTTCTGTTATGCCTCTGTTCCAGTGTCTGGATGGGCCCCATGGTCTGGTATCTGTTAAGACTCTGTTCCAATGTGTCGATGGCCCCATGGTCTGGTATCTGTTAAGGCTCTGTTCCAGTGTGTGGATGGGCCCTGTGTTCTGGTTTCTGTTAAGGCTGTGTTCCAGTGTGTGGATGGCCCCATAGTCTGGTATCTGTAAAGACTCTGTTCCAGTGTGAGGATGGGCCCCATGGTCTGGTTTCTATTAAGCCTCCGTTCCAGTGTGTGGATGGGCCCCATGGTCTGGTATCTGTTAAGAATCTGTTCCAGTGTGTGGATGGGCCCCATGGTCTGGTATCTGTTAAGACTCTGTTCCAATGTGTCGATGGCCCCATGGTCTGGTATCTGTAAAGGCTCTGTTCCAGTGTGTGGATGGGCCCCATGGCCTGGTTTCTGTTAAGGCTCTGGTCCAGTGTGTGGATGGGCCCCGTGGTCTGGTTTCTGTTATGCCTCTGTTCCAGTGTCTGGATGGGCCCCATGGTCTGGTATCTGTTAAGCCTCTGTTCCAGTGTCTGGATGGGCCCCATGGTCTGGTATCTGTTAAGCATCTGTTCCAATGTGTGGATGGGCCCCATGGTCTGGTTTCTGTTAAGCCTCTGTTCCAGTGTGTGGATGGGCCCCATGGTCTGGTATCTGTTAAGGCTCTGTTCCAGTGTGTGGATGGGCCCCATGGTCTGGTTTCTGTTAAGGCTCTGGTCCAGTGTGTGGATGGGCCCCATGGTCTTGTATCTGTTAAGCATCTGTTCCAGTGTGTGGATGGGCCCCATGGCCTGGTTTCTGTTAGGCCTCTGTTCCAGTGTGTGGATGGGCCCCATGGCCTGGTTTCTGTTAGGCCTCTGTTCCAGTGTGTGGATGGGCCCCATGGTCCGGTATCTGTTAAGCCTCTGTTCCAGTGTGTGGTTGGGCCCCATGGTCTGGTGTCTGTTAAGGCTCTGTTCCAGTGTGTGGATGAGCCCCATGGTCTGGTTTCTGTTAAGCCTCTGTTCCAGTGTGTGGATGGGCCCCATGCTCTGGTATCTGTTAAGCCTCTTTTCCAGTGTGTGGATGGGCCCCATAGTCTGGATTCTGATAAGACTCTGTTCCAGTATGTGGATGGGCCCAATGGTCTGGTATCTGTTAAGCCTCTGTTCCAGTGTGTGGATGGGCCCCATGGTCTAGTATCTGTTAAGACTCTGTTCCAGTGTGTGGATAGACCCCATGGTCCGGTATCTATTAAGACTCTGTTCCAGTGTGTGGATGGGCCCCATGGTCTGGTATCTGTTAAGCCTCTGTTCCAGTGTGTGGATGGGCCCCATGGTCTGGTATCTGTTAAGGCTCTGTTCCAGTGTGTGGATGGGCCCCATGGTCCGGTATCTGTTAAGACTCTGTTCCAGTGTGTGGATGGGCCCCATGGTCTGGATTCTGTTAAGCCTCTGTTCCAGTGTGTGGATGGACCCCATGATCCGGTATCTGTTAAGACTCTGTTCCAGTGTGTGGATGGGCCCCATGGTCCGGTATCTGTTAAGACTCTGTTCCAGTGTGTGGATGGACCCCATGGTCCGGTATCTGTTAAGACTCTGTTCCAGTGTGTGGATGGACTCCATGGTCCGGTATCTATTAAGACTCTGTTCCAGTGTGTGGATGGGCCCCATGGTCTGGTATCTGTTAAGCCTCTGTTCCAGTGTGTGGATGGGCCCCATGATCTGGTATCTGTTAAGGCTCTCTTCCAGTGTGTGGATGGGCCCCATGGTCCGGTATCTGTTAAGACTCTGTTCCAGTGTGTGGATGGGCCCCATGGTCCGGTATCTGTTAAGACTCTGTTCCAGCGTGTGGATGAGCCCCATGGTCTGGTATCTGTTAAGACTCTGTTCCAGTGTGTGGTTGGGCCCCATGGTCTGGTGTCTGTTAAGGCTCTGTTCCAGTGTGTGGATGAGCCCCATGGTCTGGTATCTGTTAAGCCTCTGTTCCAGTGTGTGGATGGGCCCCATGGTCTGGTATCTGTTAAGCCTCTGTTCCAGTGTGTGGATGGGCCCTATAGTCTGGATTCTGATAAGACTCTGTTCCAGTATGTGGATGGGCCCAATGGTCTGGTATCTGTTAAGGCTCTGTTCCAGTGTGTGGTTGGGCCCCATGGTCTGCTATTTGTTAAGGCCCTGTTCCAATGTGTGGATGAGCCCGATGGTCTGGTATCTGTTAAAGCTCTGTTCCAGTGTGTGGATGGGCCCATAGTCTGGTATCTGTTAAGGCTCTGTTCCAGTTTGTGGATGGGCCCATAGTCTGGTATCTGTTAAGGCTCTGTTCCAGTGTGTGGATGGGCCCAATGGTCTGGTATCTGTTAAGGCTCTGTTCCAGTGTGTGGATGGGCCCATGGTCTGGTATCTGTTAAAGCTCTGTTCCAGTGTGTGGATGGGCCCCATGGTCTGGTATCTGTTAAAGCTCTGTTCCAGTGTGTGGATGGGCCCCATGGTCTGGTGTCTGTTTAGGCTCTGTTCCAGTGTGTGGATGGGCCCATGGTCTGGTGTCTGTTAAAGCTCTGTTCCAGTGTGTGGATGGGTCCATGGTCTGGTGTCTGTTAAAGCTCTGTTCCAGTGTATGGATGGCCCCATGGTCTGGTATCTGTTAAAGCTCTGTTCCAGTGTGTGGATGGGCCCATGGTCTGGTATCTGTTAAAGCTCTGTTCCAGTGTGTGGATGGGCCCATGGTCTGGTGTCTGTTTAAGCTCTGTTCCAGTGTGTGGATGGCCCCATGGTCTGGTATCTGTTAAAGCTCTGTTCCAGTGTGTGGATGGGCCCATGGTCTGGTATCTGTTAAAGCTCTGTTCCAGTGTGTGGATGGGTCCATGGTCTGGTGTCTGTTAAAGCTCTGTTCCAGTGTGTGGATGGGCCCATAGTCTGGTATCTGTTAAGGCTCTGTTCCAGTGTGTGGATGGGCCCCATGGTCTGGTATCTGTTAAAGCTCTGTTCCAGTGTGTGGATGGCCCCATGGTCTGGTATCTGTTAAAGCTCTGTTCCAGTGTGTGGATGGGCCCATGGTCTGGTGTCTGTTTAAGCTCTGTTCCAGTCTGTGGATGGCCCCATGGTCTGGTATCTGTTAAAGCTCTGTTCCAGTGTGTGGATGGGCCCATGGTCTGGTATCTGTTAAAGCTCTGTTCCAGTGTGTGGATGGGTCCATGGTCTGGTGTCTGTTAAAGCTCTGTTCCAGTGTGTGGATGGGCCCATAGTCTGGTATCTGTTAAGGCTCTGTTCCAGTGTGTGGATGGGCCCCATGGTCTGGTATCTGTTAAAGCTCTGTTCCAGTGTGTGGATGGTTCCATGGTCTGGTATCTGTTAAAGCTCTGTTCCAGTGTGTGGATGGGCCCCATGGTCTGGTTTCTGTTAAAGCTCTGTTCCAGTGTGTGGATGGGCCCCATGGTCTGGTGTCTGTTTAGGCTCTGTTCCAGTGTGTGGATGGGCCCATGGTCTGGTGTCTGTTAAAGCTCTGTTCCAGTTTGTGGATGGGCCCATGGTCTGGTGTCTGTTAAAGCTCTGTTCCAGTGTGTGGATGGGCCCCATGGTCTGGTATCTGTTAAAGCTCTGTTCCAGTGTGTGGATGGGCCCATGGTCTGGTATCTGTTAAAGCTCTGTTCCAGTGTGTGGATGGCCCCATGGTCTGGTATCTGTTAAAGCTCTGTTCCAGTGTGTGGATGGGCCCCATGGTCTGGTACCTGTTAAAGCTCTGTTCCAGTGTGTGGATGGGCCCATGGTCTGGTTTATGTTAAGCCTCTGTTCCAGTGTGTGGATGGGCCCCATGGTCTGGTATCTGTTAAAGCTCTGTTCCAGTGTGTGGATGGGCCCATGGTCTGGTGTCTGTTTAAGCTCTGTTCCAGTGTGTGGATGGGCCCATGGTCTGGTGTCTGTTAAGGCTCTGTTCCAGTGTGTGGATGGGCCCATGGTCTGGTATCTGTTAAAGCTCTGTTCCAGTGTGTGGATGGCCCCATGGTCTGGTGTCTGTTAAGGCTCTGTTCCAGTGTGTGGATGGGCCCATGGTCTGGTATCTGTTAAAGCTCTGTTCCACTGTGTGGATGGCCCCATGGTCTGGTATCTGTTAAAGCTCTGTTCCAGTGTGTGGATGGGCCCATGGACTGGTATTTGTTAAAGCTCTGTTCCAGTGTGTGGATGGGCCCCATGGTCTGGTGTCTGTTAAGGCTCTGTTCCAGTGTGTGGATGGGCCCCATGGTCTGGTACCTGTTAAAGCTCTGTTCCAGTGTGTGGATGGGCCCCATGGTCTTGTATCTGTTAAAGCTCTGTTCCAGTGTGTGGATGGGCCCCATGGTCTTGTATCTGTTAAAGCTCTGTTCCAGTGTTTGGATGGGCCCATGGTCTGGTACCTGTTAAAGCTCTGTTCCAGTATGTGGATGGGCCCCATGGTCTGGTATCTGTTAAAGCTCTGTTCCAGTGTGTGGATGGGCCCATGGTCTGGTATCTGTTAAGGCTCTGTTCCAGTGTGTGGATGGGCCCCATGGTCTGGTGTCTGTTAAAGCTCTGTTCCAGTGTGTGGATGGGCCCCATGGTCTGGTGTCTGTTAAAGCTCTGTTCCAATGTGTGGATGGGCCCATGGTCTGGTATCTGTTAAAGCTCTGTTCCAGTGTGTGGATGGGCCCATGGTCTGGTATCTGTTAAAGCTCTGTTCCAGTGTGTGGATGGGCCCATGGTCTGGTATCTGTTAAAGCTCTGTTCCAGTGTGTGGATGGGCCCATGGTCTGGTGTCTGTTAAAGCTCTGTTCCAGTGTGTGGATGGGCCCCATGGTCTGGTATCTGTTAAGGCTCTGTTCCAGTGTGTGGATGGGCCCCATGGTCTGGTATCTGTTAAGGCTCTGTTCCAGTGTGTGGATGGGCCCATGGTCTGGTATCTGTTAAGGCTCTGTTCCAGTGTGTGGATGGGCCCCATGGTCTGGTGTCTGTTAAAGCTCTGTTCCAGTGTGTGGATGGGCCCCATGGTCTGGTGTCTGTTAAAGCTCTGTTCCAATGTGTGGATGGGCCCATGGTCTGGTATCTGTTAAAGCTCTGTTCCAGTGTGTGGATGGGCCCATGGTCTGGTGTCTGTTTAAGCTCTGTTCCAGTGTGTGGATGGCCCCATGGTCTGGTATCTGTTAAAGCTCTGTTCCAGTGTGTGGATGGGCCCATGGTCTGGTATCTGTTAAAGCTCTGTTCCAGTGTGTGGATGGGTCCATGGTCTGGTGTCTGTTAAAGCTCTGTTCCAGTGTGTGGATGGGCCCATAGTCTGGTATCTGTTAAGGCTCTGTTCCAGTGTGTGGATGGGCCCCATGGTCTGGTATCTGTTAAAGCTCTGTTCCAGTGTGTGGATGGCCCCATGGTCTGGTATCTGTTAAAGCTCTGTTCCAGTGTGTGGATGGGCCCATGGTCTGGTGTCTGTTAAAGCTCTGTTCCAGTCTGTGGATGGCCCCATGGTCTGGTATCTGTTAAAGCTCTGTTCCAGTGTGTGGATGGGCCCATGGTCTGGTATCTGTTAAAGCTCTGTTCCAGTGTGTGGATGGGTCCATGGTCTGGTGTCTGTTAAAGCTCTGTTCCAGTGTGTGGATGGGCCCATAGTCTGGTATCTGTTAAGGCTCTGTTCCAGTGTGTGAATGGGCCCCATGGTCAGGTATCTGTTAAAGCTCTGTTCCAGTGTGTGGATGGTTCCATGGTCTGGTATCTGTTAAAGCTCTGTTCCAGTGTGTGGATGGGCCCCATGGTCTGGTTTCTGTTAAAGCTCTGTTCCAGTGTGTGGATGGGCCCCATGGTCTGGTGTCTGTTTAGGCTCTGTTCCAGTGTGTGGATGGGCCCATGGTCTGGTGTCTGTTAAAGCTCTGTTCCAGTTTGTGGATGGGCCCATGGTCTGGTGTCTGTTAAAGCTCTGTTCCAGTGTGTGGATGGGCCCCATGGTCTGGTATCTGTTAAAGCTCTGTTCCAGTGTGTGGATGGGCCCATGGTCTGGTATCTGTTAAAGCTCTGTTCCAGTGTGTGGATGGCCCCATGGTCTGGTATCTGTTAAAGCTCTGTTCCAGTGTGTGGATGGGCCCCATGGTCTGGTACCTGTTAAAGCTCTGTTCCAGTGTGTGGATGGGCCCATGGTCTGGTTTAGGTTAAGCCTCTGTTCCAGTGTGTGGATGGGCCCCATGGTCTGGTATCTGTTAAAGCTCTGTTCCAGTGTGTGGATGGGCCCATGGTCTGGTGTCTGTTTAAGCTCTGTTCCAGTGTGTGGATGGGCCCATGGTCTGGTGTCTGTTAAGGCTCTGTTCCAGTGTGTGGATGGGCCCATGGTCTGGTATCTGTTAAAGCTCTGTTCCAGTGTGTGGATGGCCCCATGGTCTGGTGTCTGTTAAGGCTCTGTTCCAGTGTGTGGATGGGCCCATGGTCTGGTATCTGTTAAAGCTCTGTTCCACTGTGTGGATGGCCCCATGGTCTGGTATCTGTTAAAGCTCTGTTCCAGTGTGTGGATGGGCCCATGGACTGGTATCTGTTAAAGCTCTGTTCCAGTGTGTGGATGGGCCCCATGGTCTGGTGTCTGTTAAGGCTCTGTTCCAGTGTGTGGATGGGCCCCATGGTCTGGTACCTGTTAAAGCTCTGTTCCAGTGTGTGGATGGGCCCCATGGTCTTGTATCTGTTAAAGCTCTGTTCCAGTGTGTGGATGGGCCCCATGGTCTTGTATCTGTTAAAGCTCTGTTCCAGTGTTTGGATGGGCCCATGGTCTGGTACCTGTTAAAGCTCTGTTCCAGTATGTGGATGGGCCCCATGGTCTGGTATCTGTTAAAGCTCTGTTCCAGTGTGTGGATGGGCCCATGGTCTGGTATCTGTTAAGGCTCTGTTCCAGTGTGTGGATGGGCCCCATGGTCTGGTGTCTGTTAAAGCTCTGTTCCAGTGTGTGGATGGGCCCCATGGTCTGGTGTCTGTTAAAGCTCTGTTCCAATGTGTGGATGGGCCCATGGTCTGGTATCTGTTAAAGCTCTGTTCCAGTGTGTGGATGGGCCCATGGTCTGGTATCTGTTAAAGCTCTGTTCCAGTGTGTGGATGGGCCCATGGTCTGGTATCTGTTAAAGCTCTGTTCCAGTGTGTGGATGGGCCCATGGTCTGGTGTCTGTTAAAGCTCTGTTCCAGTGTGTGGATGGGCCCCATGGTCTGGTATCTGTTAAGGCTCTGTTCCAGTGTGTGGATGGGCCCCATGGTCTGGTATCTGTTAAGGCTCTGTTCCAGTGTGTGGATGGGCCCATGGTCTGGTATCTGTTAAGGCTCTGTTCCAGTGTGTGGATGGGCCCCATGGTCTGGTGTCTGTTAAAGCTCTGTTCCAGTGTGTGGATGGGCCCCATGGTCTGGTGTCTGTTAAAGCTCTGTTCCAATGTGTGGATGGGCCCATGGTCTGGTATCTGTTAAAGCTCTGTTCCAGTGTGTGGATGGGCCCATGGTCTGGTATCTGTTAAAGCTCTGTTCCAGTGTGTGGATGGGCCCATGGTCTGGTATCTGTTAAAGCTCTGTTCCAGTGTGTGGATGGGCCCATGGTCTGGTGTCTGTTAAAGCTCTGTTCCAGTGTGTGGATGGGCCCCATGGTCTGGTATCTGTTAAGGCTCTGTTCCAGTGTGTGGATGGGCCCCATGGTCTGGTATCTGTTAAGGCTCTGTTCCAGTGTGTGGATGGGCCCATGGTCTGGTATCTGTTAAAGCTCTGTTCCAGTGTGTGGATGGGCCCATGGTCTGGTTTATGTTAAGCCTCTGTTCCAGTGTGTGGATGGGCCCCATGGTCTGGTGTCTGTTAAAGCTCTGTTCCAATGTGTGGATGGGCCCATGGTCTGGTATCTGTTAAAGCTCTGTTCCAGTGTGTGGATGGGCCCATGGTCTGGTATCTGTTAAAGCTCTGTTCCAGTGTGTGGATGGGCCCATGGTCTGGTATCTGTTAAAGCTCTGTTCCAGTGTGTGGATGGCCCCATGGTCTGGTGTCTGTTAAGGCTCTGTTCCAGTGTGTGGATGGGCCCCATGGTCTGGTATCTGTTAAGGCTCTGTTCCAGTGTGTGGATGGGCCCCATGGTCTGGTATCTGTTAAGGCTCTGTTCCAGTGTGTGGATGGGCCCATGGTCTGGTATCTGTTAAAGCTCTGTTCCAGTGTGTGGATGGGCCCATGGTCTGGTATCTGTTAAAGCTGTGTTCCAGTGTGTGGATGGGCCCCATGGTCTGGTGTCTGTTAAAGCTCTGTTCCAATGTGTGGATGGGCCCATGGTCTGGTATCTGTTAAAGCTCTGTTCCAGTGTGTGGATGGGCCCATGGTCTGGTATTTGTTAAAGCTCTGTTCCAGTGTGTGGATGGGCCCCATGGTCTGGTGTCTGTTAAGGCTCTGTTCCAGTGTGTGGATGGGCCCCATGGTCTGGTGTCTGTTAAGGCTCTTTTCCAGTGTGTGGATGGGCCCCATGGTCTGGTATCTGTTAAGACTCTGTTCCAGTGTGTGGATGGGCCCCATGGTCTGGTATCTGTAAAGACTCTGTTCCAGTGTGTGGATGGGCCCCATGGTCTGGTATCTGTTAAAGCTCTGTTCCAGTGTGTGGATGGGCCCCATGGTCTGGTATCTGTTAAGACTCTGTTCCAGTGTGTGGATGGGCCCATGGTCTGGTATCTGTTAAAGCTCTGTTCCAGTGTGTGGATGGGCCCATGGTCTGGTACCTGTTAAAGCTCTGTTCCAGTGTGTGGATGGGCCCCATGGTCTGGTATCTGTTAAAGCTCTGTTCCAGTGTGTGGATGGGCCCCATGGTCTGGTATCTGTTAAGGCTCTGTTCCAGTGTGTGGATGGGCCCATGGTCTGGTATCTGTTAAGGCTCTGTTCCAGTGTGTGGATGGGCCCCATGGTCTGGTGTCTGTTAAAGCTCTGTTCCAGTGTGTGGATGGGCCCATGGTCTGGTTTATGTTAAGCCTCTGTTCCAGTGTGTGGATGGGCCCCATGGTCTGGTGTCTGTTAAAGCTCTGTTCCAATGTGTGGATGGGCCCATGGTCTGGTATCTGTTAAAGCTCTGTTCCAGTGTGTGGATGGGCCCATGGTCTGGTATCTGTTAAAGCTCTGTTCCAGTGTGTGGATGGGCCCCATGGTCTGGTGTCTGTTAAGGCTCTGTTCCAGTGTGTGGATGGGCCCCATGGTCTGTTGTCTGTTAAGGCTCTGTTCCAGTGTGTGGATGGGCCCCATGGTCTGGTATCTGTTAAGACTCTGTTCCAGTGTGTGGATGGGCCCCATGGTCTGATATCTGTTAAGACTCTGTTCCAGTGTGTGGATGGGCCCCATGGTCTGATATCTGTTAAGACTCTGTTCCAGTGTGTGGATGGGTCCCATGGTCTGGTATCTGTAAAGACTCTGTTCCAGTGTGTGGATGGGCCCCATGGTCTGGTATCTGTAAAGACTCTGTTCCAGTGTGTGGATGGGCCCCATGGTCTGGTATCTGTTAAGACTCTGTTCCAGTGTGTGGATGGGCTCATGGTCTGGTATCTGTTAAAGCTCTGTTCCAGTGTGTGGATGGGCTCATGGTCTGGTATCTGTTAAGGCTCTGTTCCAGTGTGTGGATGGGCCCCATGGTCTGGTATCTGTTAAGGCTCTGTTCCAGTGTGTGGATGGGCTCCATGGTCCGGTATCTGTTAAAGCTCTGTTCCAGTGTGTGGATGGGCTCATGGTCTGGTATCTGTTAAGGCTCTGTTCCAGTGTGTGGATGGGCACCATGGTCTGGTATCTGTTAAGGCTCTGTTCCAGTGTGTGGATGGGCCTCATGGTCCGGTATCTGTTAAGACTCTGTTCCAGTGTGTGGATGGGCCCCATGGTCCGGTATCTGTTAAGACTCTGTTCCAGTGTGTGGATGGGCTCCATGGCCTGGTATCTGTTAAGGCAATGTCAAAATAAAGCTAAACAATTTGAGCTAAACAAAAGCTGCAAATGGAATGAAGTGTCATAGGAAATCCAGGAATACTTAAGTACAGATATATTCTTTCACAGATCGACACAGGAAAAACCAGGCACACCCGATTCTATTAAACATTTATTTAATTTGCTCGAAAAGGCACCGTTCTGCCTCTTCTTTAAATTAATCTTTTCTCTATGTAGATTCTGGTTCTGACTTTTTGATTTGATGTACTTAAAATTTTTCCACATGTTTTTAGTGCAAGAAAAAAAACTTGAAATAGAAACATCAGATTTGATTAGACAGAAAAAAAAGACAAAATGGGGAGAAACCCAATACCAGCATGTAATCATGGCAACCTGCCGGCAACACCCACCTGTCCATTGGCCCTGCCCCTTCCATTGGGTTTAACCAGTCATCACTCGGCTGTGTCAATTAATATCCTAAGTACACACACAAATGTGTAAGTATGCGTCTGGAGTGAGGCCATTATGTGGATCATGCCACTGAAAACACTACTCTTTCCTTCCGGCCTCTCATTGGTCCCAGGCTCTGGCACTCAGTGGTGAGCAGACCAATTAGGGACCACCATGCGCCATCAAGGCAGAGGGCGGGGAACTTTTCAAAAGCGGCCTTTACAGGCTGTCAGAAATTTTAAATTCATCAGCAGCGTGCACAAAACAGGCCGAACCAAGTCATGCGTATCAGTCAGGAACTTGGATTTATTCACAAGACCCTCGTCGTAGTTCCCAAGTCATGGTACTTCACGGGGATCAGTAAAGTTCATGATTCAGTTAATGATTCTGACACTGAACAGAAGAAATGTCATTGTTAATATCACTGTTAGTATTTATGCTAGTACTTTCGCTTCCTTTTCAACAAACTGTCATTCTTGCGTTTTTCCGTGTGATAATCCTAACAAGCCAGATAGTTCAAACTTGCTAACCATGCCAAAAAACAGTTAATTACGTCCGCCGGAAACTATTTATCTCCGACCAAGAGCACCTGAATGCTTGACGTGTCGGAATTGCGACTCCTGAAGTTGGAAGCGGTGGTATCCAAGGAGCACGTGGGGGAAACAGGAAATCCCACTGGATCCAGAGGGACAAGCCATCGGGCGGACGGGGTCGGGTCAAAGGTCAAAGCAGGAGTCACAACTTAGGATGCCTCATCTCATCATCCATTCATAAAAAAACTAACGAAAAAAAATATTTCCATTTACAATATAAATGTACATATATACATGTGCGCTTCAGATCGCACAAACAGCCAAAATACTGAGTGTCATATACATGACAACACCTCTTCTCATTGAATTTAATGTCAGTAATGTATATACAGTAGTGTGCAGTGATGATTATACACTTAAAAAATTAATAAAAATCAAGTACATTTCAAGTATTCATTTCATGTCATATTGGATCATATAGATGAAAATAAGTAAACAGATGACACATTGTAAAAATAGAAAAAACAAAAATAGCAATGTCTTTTTGAGAGAACATCAATATTTAGTGTGGCCACCCTTTGCTTTGATTACAGTATTTAATCTTTCAGGCATAGTTTTCACATATTTTTTTAAAATTTCATCAAATTATTCCATATGGTTTCAAGTTCATTCCAAAGAAATTCTTTCGATGTTGCAACAGATTTGTTTATCTTGGTATCCAGCAAATCCCAGATTTGCTCAATTGGATTAAGGTCTAGACTTAGAGCCAAATCATACTTTTTATGTCACCAGATAATTCTTGCACTACCTAGAAGTGAGTTTCGGGTCATCATTTTGTTGGAAATAAAATCCCCAACCAAACCCACTCTTTTCAGATGGTAATGTCTGCCTCACAAGGATGTTGTAATACTGCTTTAATCTGTGATTCCATCGGTCATCCTTTTGAGCAGACTGAACCCCGAACCACAATATTACCACCTCCATGTTTTACTGAAGGGGTTAAACAGTCATTTTTGAAACATTCTCAGAAGTTCTGCGTTTGGATGAGAAAATTTTGAATTTTGATTCATCTGTACAAAGGACTTGTTTCCAGTCTGCTGGTGTCCATTCCTTGAATTTCTCGGCAAACTAAAGTCTTTTTTTGATGTTACCAGCTCTCAACCTGACCGATCAGACCATTTTCACACAGGCATCTGGAAATGGTAGATCTTCATACTTTTATCTCTTCATTTCTGGCGCAATTAATATCACAGAGTTCTCGTACTGTCAACTGATGATTTTCTTTGAGGCTACTTGTCATACAAAGATAACAAACATCCGTTATGCGCCTTTATTGCTAGTTTCCAGCAAACTGGTCTCTTTGAAACGTTTGATGGTGTTTCTTACAGTGCCATAGCAGCATTTAATGTCTTCAGCGTCATGTACAGCACAATGTGGCTGCGAACAATCTCCGAGAGCTCATTCCGCCTGTGACGCTGCTCACAGCCCATGTCACCTCATTTTCTGGGTCAACTGACAAGAAGAGGTAATTTTGCAGAATAATGTTGCCTCAAACCAGTTTAGACTATTTTTTCTGCATCAATAATCATGGAATGAGCCTTCAAACATGCATTCATGAGTCGAAACGATAAAATTTGCAACGGCTCACAGCTTTTTTTTTACCCATATTTTTTCCTCAATATACTTGCGGGAATGTTTTTTTTTTTTTGTTCTCATTGCCAACAATAGTATTTTCAATACATTTTCACTATGGAAGAAAAGTAACATATTAGGACCATTTAAGACAAAATTGGTGTATAATCAACAGCACACTACTACATGTATACAGTGTGTGTGTGTGTGTATATATATATATATAATATATATATGTGTACACATTTCTTTTAATAAGTCTTCTTTTGACGAGCGCTGACATTTTAGCTGACGATACTGAATTGGGCTTCTCAGTGACACGAGCCGTACTGTCCTCTCTCCCTCCCGCACAGAATACCGCTGCACCGCAAAATTCCGCACAAAATTATTTTCCCCATCACACTCCTGCTTTTCATCCATAGGCAAAAACACATTTCTACTAGATACTGCATTTAAACCAGGGTAAGTCAGGTCATTCCTTGGTTTAAAGTTTATGACGCACTTTGTTTTGAAAGGAGCAAAAAATAAAAAGCATGTCTTTGGCCTCAAACATTAAGTCCAGTTTTTAGGGAAGAGGCTAAAGTGAAAGGAGGCGTGTGTGTGTGTGTGTGTGTGTACGTGCATTTGTATATGGGGTTTGGGGCCACTGTTGCATTTTATTAATATTTTCTATCCCCTGTAAAAATACAAAATTTGGTTTGACCAAAATGTGGTTTCCATGAGTACATTTCATGACCATAATATGAGCGGTCCTTTGATTTTCTGAAAATATCACACAAAGATCTGAATGTCTGCATCAGCGAAAAGGAGCAGTCCCACTGCGAGAGAAAGCGCGGTACTTGGGACAAACCTTCACAAACAGCCAACAGATTGCCATGACCATCCCCCCCAACCCCACCCGCCTCAAACAAAACCAACAGGGAAGACACCAAAAATGATTCCAGTTCGAGTAACACTGTCACTTTCAAATTTGACTTCTCAATACTGACAACCCTTGGAACAGGACAAGCCAACCCCCCCCCCCCCCCATGTCATTGGTTGAAGGTCTTAAGCCTCGCCATCTGAGCTCCGCAGCCAGATTTTTAGCAACCTTGGGCCCCGCCCCCATGTCTTAAGTCCCACCCCTTTGGCTGAATGTTAGAGTCCGCAGTTGCCTTCACTACAGAAACACTTTGTCCTCACAGTGGCAAAAAGGGGTCCATTTGCTGCCCAGTGGAGTCCAGTTCCGATGCGACCAATCAGTGACCTCCATTTTCTGACATGTGGCTGCAAGTCCCCGCCTCCCCTAGTCTTCAGTACAGAGACACTGAACAGCACAGCAATTCCCCCTGTTGTTCAGTCACTGTGTGCATGTGTGTGTGTGTGCATGTCTGTGTGTGTGTGTGTGGGTGCATGTTGGAGTATCCCACACCATCACACACTCAACAGCCAGAAGAAAAAGAAGATGGCCACAAACAGGAAGAGGGAGTCCTGCCAGTTGTTGCCGTTGTTAGGGTTACCGTTGCCTTGGTGATCAGCAGCATAATCTGGGGGAGACAAAAAACTTTGTTAGTTTGTTTACATGTGTAAGTGAACCTGCTCCGTAGAAGGGGTCCTGTGTGTGTGTGTGTGTGTGCGAGTGAGAGTGTGTCAGTCAGTGTGTGTGTGTGTGTGTGTGTGTGTGTGTGTGTGTGTGTGAGTGAGTGAGTGAGAGTGAGTGTGTCAGTCAGTGAGTGTGTGTGTGTGTGTGCGCGAGTGAGTGAGAGTGAGTGTGTGTGTGTGTGTGTGTGTGTGTGAGTGAGTGAGTGAATGAGTGTGTGTGTGTGAGTGAGTGAGAGAGTGAGTGAGTGAGTGTCTGTGTGTGTCAGTGTGTGTGAGAGTGAGTGAGTGTGTGTTTGTGCGCGTGTGTATGTGTGTGCGCGTGTCTGGGTGTGAGAGCATGTGTGTGTGTGTGTGTGTCTGTGTGTGAGTGAGTGAGTGTGTGTGTGTTTGTGCGCATGTGCGCGTGTGTATGCATGTGTGTGCGTGAGTGACTGTGTGTCAGTGTGTGTGTGAGTGAGTGAGTGTGAGTCAGTGTGTGTGTGAGTGAGTCAGTGAGAGTGTGAGTGAGTGAGTGAGTGTGTGTTTGTGCGCGTGTGCGTATGCATGTGTGTGCGCGTGTCTGGGTGTTTGTGTGTGAGTGAGTGAGTGAGTGAGGGTGTGTGAGTGAGTGAGTGTGAGAGTGAGTGAGTGAGTGAGTGAGTGAGTGAGTATATATACCTGCTGGTCTGTTGAAGGGGTCGTTGGAGTTGAAGACTGTGGTGAAGAAGCCGAAGGGAAAAGCTCCGATGCCGAAGGACATGTGGAATCCTGTGTCCCCGAACCCCTGAAACGCCTGCAGACAACAACAACTGCTGAGGGCTTAACACCAGCCAGTCTACACCAGTCACACAACACCAGTCAGTCTACGCCAGTCTACACCAGTCACACAACACCAGGCAGTCTTCACCAGTCACACACCGCCAGTCCTTCTACACCAGTCACACAACACCAGGCAGTCTTCACCAGTCACACTACACCAGTCAGACTACACCAGTTACACACCACCAGTCAGTCTACACCAGTCAATCTACACCAGTCACACTACACCAGTCAGTCTACACCAGTCACACTACACCAGTCAGTCTACACCAGTCACACTACACCAGTCAGTCTACACCAGTCACACTACACCAGTCAGACTACACCAGTCACACACCACCAGTCAGTCTACACCAGTCACACAACACCAGCCAGTCTACACCAGTCACACAACACCAGACAGTCTACACCAGTCACACAACACCAGCCAGTCTACACCAGTCACACTACACCAGTCAGTCTACACCAGTCACACACCACCAGTCACACGACACCAGCCAGTCTACACCAGTCAGACTACACCAGTTACACACCACCAGTCAGTCTACACCAGTCACACTACACCAGTCAGTCTACACCAGTCAGTCTACACCAGTCACACACCACCAGTCAGTCTACACCAGTCACACACCACCAGTCAGTCTACACCAGTCACACACCACCAGTCAGTCTACACCAGTCACACACCACCAGTCAGTCTACACCAGTCACACACCACCAGTCAGTCTACACCAGTCACACAACACCAGACAGTCTACACCAGTCACACTACACCAGTCAGTCTACACCAGTCAGTCTACACCAGTCACACACCACCAGTCACACAACACCAGCCAGTCTGCACCAGTCAGAGTAGACCAGTTACACTCCACCAGTGAGTCTACACCAGTCACACAACACCAGCCAGTCTACACCAGTCACACTACACCAGTCAGTCTACACCAGTCACACTACACCAGTTACACACCACCAGTCAGACTACACCAGTCACACTACCCCAGTCAGTCTACACCAGTCACACTACACCACTCAGTCTACACCAGTCACACTACACCAGTCAGTCTACACCAGTCACACTACACCAGTCAGTCTACACCAGTCACACTACACCAGTCAGACTACACCAGTCACACACCACCAGTCAGTCTACACCAGTCACACAACACCAGACAGTCTACACCAGTCAGTCTACACCAGTCACACTACACCAGTCAGTCTACACCAGTCACACACCACCAGTCACACAACACCAGCCAGTCTACACCAGTCAGACTACACCAGTTACACACCACCAGTCAGTCTACACCAGTCACACAACACCAGCCAGTCTACACCAGTCACACTACACCAGTCAGTCTACACCACTCACACTACACCAGTCAGACTACACCAGTTACACACCACCAGTCAGTCTACACCAGTCAATCTACACCAGTCACACTACACCACTCAGTCTCCACCAGTCACACTACACCAGTCAGTCTACACCAGTCACACTCCCCCAGTCAGCCTACACCAGTCACACTACACCAGTCAGACTACACCAGTCACACACCCCCAGTCAGTCTACACCAGTCACACAACACCAGCCAGTCTACACCAGTCACACAACACCAGACAGTCTACACCTGTCACACTACACCAGCCAGTCTACACCAGTCTCACCACCAGTCAGTCTAAACCAGTCACACCACACCACTCAGTCGACACCGGTCACACTACACCAGTCAGTCTACATCAGCAGTCAGTCTACACCTGTCACACAACACCATTCAGTCTACACCTGTCACACTACACCAGCCAGTCTACATCAGCAGTCAGTCTACACCAGTCACACACCACCAGTCAGTCTACATCAGCAGTCAGTCTACATAAGTCACACACCACCAGTCAGTCTACACCTGTCACACTACACCAGTGAGTCTAAACCAGTCACACATCCCCAGTCAGTCTAATCCAGTCACATAGCACCAGTCAGTCTACACCAGTCACAAACCACCAGCCACACACCACCTGTCAGTCTAAACCAGTCAGTCTACATCAGCCACACAACACCAGTCAGTCTACACCAGTCACACTACACCAGTCAGTCTACATCAGCAGTCTACAACAGCCACACACCACCAGTCAGTCTACACCTGTCACACTACACCAGTCGGTTTACACCAGTCACACACCACCAGTCAGTCTAAACCAGTCACACACCACCAGTCAGTCTAAACCAGTCACACACCATCAGTCAGTCTACACCAGTCACACACCATTCAGTCTACACCTGTCACACTACACCAGTCAGTCTACATCAGCCACACAACACCAGTCAGTCTACACCAGTCACACACCACCAGTCACACAACACCAGCCAGTCTACACCAGTCAGACTACACCAGTTACACACCACCAGTCAGTCTACACCAGTCACACAACACCAGCCAGTCTACACCAGTCACACTACACCAGTCAGTCTACACCAGTCACACTACACCAGTCAGACTACACCAGTTACACACCACCAGTCAGACTACACCAGTCACACTACACCAGTCAGTCTACACCAGTCACACTACACCAGTCAGTCTACACCAGTCACACTACACCAGTCAGTCTACACCAGTCACACTACACCAGTCAGTCTACACCAGTCACACTACACCAGTCTCTACACCAGTCACACTCCACCAGCCAGTCTACACCAGTCACACAACACCAGTCAGTCTCCACCAGTCACACAACACCACTGGGTCTACACTAGTCACCCACCAGTCAGTTTACACCAGTCACAAACCACCAGCCACACAACACCAGTCAGTCTACACCAGTCACACACCACCAGTCAGTCTACACCAGTCACACACCATCAGTAGGTCTACACCTGACACACTACACCAGTCAGTCTACACCAGTCACACTACACCACTCAGACTACACCAGTTACACACCACCAGTCACTCTACACCAGTCAATCTACACCAGTCACACTACACCAGTCAGTCTACACCAGTCACACTACACCAGTCAGTCTACACCAGTCACACTACACCAGTCAGTCTACACCAGTCACACTACACCAGTCAGACTACACCAGTCACACACCACCAGTCAGACTACACCAGTCACACACCACCAGCCAGTCTAAACCAGTCACACAACACCAGTCACAAACCACCAGCCACACAACACCAGTCAGTCTACACCAGTCACACACCGCCAGTCAGTCTACACCAGTCACACACCGCCAGTCAGTCTACACCAGTCACACACCACCAATCAGTCTACACCAGTCACACACCACCAGTCAGTCTACACCCGTCACACACCACCAGTCAGTCTACACCAGTCACACACCGCCAGTCAGTCTACACCAGTCACACAACACCAGACAGTCTACACCATTCACACAACACCAGACAGTCTACACCAGTCACACACCACCAGTCAGTCTACACCAGTCACACTACACCAGTCAGACTACACCAGTCACACACCACCAGTCAGTCTCCATCAGTCACACAACTCCAGTCAGTTTACACCAGTGGCGGCTGGTGAACTGGCGTTAGCGGAGGCTCAAAATAATCCCTTAAAATTTATGATTGATCTCAACTTGTTTTAAATCATTTGTTTAAATTACCATTACAGAAACTCAGATAACTCTCTACATTATCAGATGTGGCCAGTTTTCATTTATAACGCATACCGATTACGACTCTGGGCTTCTCACGCTTTTCTTTACTCAGGGATTGGAAGCGATGCATGAGTTTTATGATCGTTTAAATGGCATAAGATCAGTTGAAAAGTCTATGCAGTTCCACTGTTTCCAACCCCTCCAGTGCACAAGGACTTCAATTCCGCGCGTTAATTGAATAATTGCTGACTATCTATCTATCAATCAATCAATAATCTTTATTGCAGGGAAGTCCCACTGAGACCGAAGTCTCTTGCTGTAATCAGGGCTCCCCTGCGCAAAACAATTACAATGAAAGGTTAAAGACAAATAGCAGACATAAAATACATAAAAGTCACAACAATTTCAGATTAAAGGAATAACAAGTTTTGAACTGTAATAAAATAAAATAAATAAATAAACATATCAGAACGTAGGACAGAGTAAAATAAATGAGCAAATCCTACCGTCAATTAAAAGCAAATACATCTGGCCTCCAAAAGCAATATATCCAACACTAATTTCTTGAAAGACACAAAGGGGAGGCTGTCCAGCTTCAATGTGTCCTGGAAATTATTACACAAACAAGGAGTGAATGCACTAAAAGAGGTACATCCCAAATTTGTTCTAATCCTGGGAGCCTCCAACAAATACCATTCACGTGATCTGGTATACTGACTTCTGATTTTGAAGGATAAGAGATTAGTGAGATATGAGGGAAGTTTGCCTAGCAAGGCTTTATAGAATACAATGTAGCTTCCTTCTTAAATGAAGGGAAACCCACCCCACAGGATTATATAACACACAATGATGGGTTCAGAAACAATCGCCTGTGATGAAGCGCAACGTGCCATGATATATTGCATCCAAGGATCTTAACGTAGTAACAGAGGCATGTCGGTAAAGGACATCTCCGTAATCAAGTATAGGTAATATTGTTGCCTCTACAATCCTCTTCCTATTGTCCAAAGAAAAAAAGGACCTGTTTCTGTAAAGAAACCCAATTTTTATTCTAAGTTTCTTGGACAGGTTGGACACATGCGTCTTAAAAGAAAAGTCATGATCCAACCAGATACCCAGATATTTTTAAGACTGAACCTGCTTAATTTGAGCCCCAGTCACTGAGAAAATGGAGTCTCCTGACATAATTGCATTCTGTGCTGAAAACTTTGTTTTATCAGTATTTAAAACCAGTTTAAGATCAGCTAGAGCATTCTCTATGACGTTAAAAGCAGATTGTAAAAAGATGAGGGCCTGTTGGAGCAGAGGAATAAAGCACTGTGTCCTCAGCATAAAAATGAACCTTGCAATTCGTTACATTACGAGCAATGTCATTTATATAAATTGTGAATAAAATTGGACCAAGAATGGAACCTTGTGGTACAACTTTTGGCACCTTTAAAAATTGAGACCGCGTATCCCCAGAAATAATAGCTTGGGTTCTATTTGAGAGGTAGTCCTGGAACCATGAGCAGGCTCTGTAACAAAGACCAATGGAGGACAACTTATTTAATAAGATATTATGGTCTACGGTGTCAAACGCTTTTGCTAAATCAATAAATAGGGCCACACATTTTCGTTTACTATCCAGAGCTGTTCTTAAATCATTTATAACCAATGAAGCTGCTGTAATGGTGCTATGTCCAGGCCTGAAACCAGATTGCTGTGATGTTAAAATGTTGTTGGAAGTTAAGAAATTGCAAAGTTGTTGTTTTACAAGAGATTCTAAAATCTAAGCCAGGCATGGCAATTTTGAGATGGGCCGATAGCAGTTAACTGAACTGGGATCATCCCCCTTAAATAAAGGAAAAACATGAGCCGCTTTCCATATACTGGGAATAGACCCGGTCGATAATGTGACAAGTTAAAAATATTAGTTATTGAATGTGCAATCAGTAGGGCTGCAAGACGCAAAAGACTCGGGACTAAGTGATCCTCTCCAGTGAAATTATTTACATCTATACGATTTTATTCTCGAAAGACCTCATTCACGTTTAATTCCCTGAAGGAAAACAATACTCTAGGATTTTGGGAATTTGGAAATGCACTAGAGCTAAGGTCAGACAAATCTCCTGCAGTGGAGTGATTATTAAAATTCTCGAATTGGTTTCCAGCCGCTATAAAATGTTCATTAAAAAAGTCACAAATTTAGTGCTTATCAGTAATAGGACCAGAATCCGTGTGGATAGAATGAGGTAATGAAGAAGAAGGACTATTATTCAGGGACTTGAAAATTTTGCCAGATTACTTTGACATTTAGCCAAAGACGTAATGAAATATTCAGATTTTGCCTTTATCAGTAAGCAGCATTTATTTCTTAGTTTTCTTAAAACCTGCCAGCCTGTGAGTGTCTGAGTTTCCCTAGCTTTAATCCAAGCTTCATCCCTTACGCGAAGATCATTGGATAAAGCAACCGAAAACCAAGGATTTCCTCTATTTTTTACTCGGAATCTCTTGACATGCATGCTTATCAACAACATAATTAAACACAGAAGTAAAATTATCTAACGCTAGGTCAGGGTCTGGAATAAAGCCTGCAAAGTTTAAATGCCTCCAAAGAATATCGTGGAGGAAGGCCTGTTCACAGAAATGTTTAAAATTTCTTTAAGTAATAAAACATGGGGGTGTCTTTGAAACTCTCATATCCCTAATACACGCTACTGGGCAGTGATCACTCACATCCAGGGGAAAGACGCCGCTCAGAGCGTACTTGTGTGGTCTATTAGTTAAAATTAGATCAATCAAAGTTGACCGGGATAAATCTTTAAAATTTGGTTGCGTAGGCTCTGAGATAAGCTGTGACCGGATCAGTACATCACAGACTTCTTTGAAATGGTTTGAGGATGGCGATAGCCAGTCGATATTGAAATCGCCTGCAACAACTAATTCAGCGTGTGCATAAGCAGACAAGATTTTAGAGAGATTGATTATGGGAGAGGAAAGCACGCTCGGTGGGCGATACACACCTGCACATATAATACTTCCACTAACCAAAGCTATTTTAAGAACAAGACACTCAAACTGTTCAGGCATAGAGGAGGATAATAAAACATTGACAGAGAGAGGATTTTACAAAAATCACCACCCCTCCCCCTCTCTTACTCCTGTCACACCTAAACACACTATAACCAGCTAATGCTGTATCAAGGTCTGACAGAAGCATTCAACCATTCAACTATAGCAGAGGACTGTAAATGCGTCACTTAAACTCACAGCGAAAGCGTGAGAGTTGACTGGTATGTGTTATTAATGAGAACCGGCCATATCTGATAATGTTGGGAGTTTTCTGAGTTTCTGAAATAGTAAATTAAATGAATGTTTGAAAGCAGGTCATGACCAATCATTTATTTTAAGGGATAGTTTTGAGCCTCCCCTATCGCCAGTTCACCAACCGCCACTGGTCTACACCAGCGATTCCACACCAGCCACTCTACACCTGCTACTCTCCGCCAGTCACGGCACAACAGTCACACAACAAGTGTCATACAACACCAGCTCCTCCACACCAATGACGCAACAACGATTATTCTACACCAGCCACTCTACACCAGTCACAAAACACCAGCTCCTCTGCACCTTGGCTCAACACATTAATACGTCTCCCTTATCTGACACGCCCAGTTCAGCGCATCACGGACTCCTCTAACGAGCTGAATCAGGTGTGTTAAATCCGGGAGACGTCTAGTGTGTGCAGGGCAGGGGTTACACCAGGAGCAGGGTCAGGAAACGCTGACACACACCACAGTTTTTATGCCAACTGCTCATGGCCGGCCATTTTAGGAGCTCCGTGTGGAGATGGCAGCCATAGGTCAGGGCAGGTGTGAAACGGGCGTGGCACATGAAGACAGACAAGCAGGTAGGCGGAGTCTACTCACCCCTCTACCCTCGGGTTCTGTTCTCTGTCCTTGAGGTCGGGGCGGCGTCTTTAACCTGTGACAGGGGAGTGACAGCAGAGGTGGGCAGTTACAGCTCTGCCTGAGACCTCACCCAGCAGCCCATCATGAACTCACTAGGAGACCTGTTCCGTGAAACAGGATCACTTAGTTAGCTGGATAACCCCTAACCCTGGGCTATAATGATCCCTCTCTGGACAGGGCTGAGATGAGTGGGAACGGTCTGTGTCCACATCAAATACACACTTGAAATACTTCAGCTCTTCAGCTGCGTTAATGACCACACATTTAAAATGATGATAATTAACCTTTTAACTCCTGGCCTCAACCCGATGCTCCCTGAACCGAACGGGGCGTTAGCTATTTGGTAATGAGTGGACTTAAAGGGTTAAAGTGAGTCAAGCCTGTGCAGAT
Organism: Gymnothorax reevesii; assembly: GCA_029721435.1. Lineage (NCBI taxonomy): Eukaryota > Metazoa > Chordata > Actinopteri > Anguilliformes > Muraenidae > Gymnothorax > Gymnothorax reevesii. Next base: position 132,828,593 of record CM056577.1, on the reverse strand, counting down.
CCTGAAAGAGTTTTCAGATGAACACACAACAGGCCAAACCCGTTCGTCCGAAAGGCAAGCAAGTGTTAATTTTGAAATAATCAGATCTTTTGAAGTCAGAAGGTATGCTAGTCTAAGGATAAAGTCTCAAAGCGCACACTCACTAACTCTCTACACGCACTCATTCACTACTCACTCACTTACTCACTCACTAGGACTCGACATTAACGCTTGCCCGGGAAGAGTAGATTTTATTGTCGGACAAGTGGAAGAGAAATTCATTTGCCCCACCGTTAAAAAAGTTAAAAGTCGCTGAAAAAAAATTCACGGTATGTGCCCCTGAATTCAATTCACTAAATAACTACATTTAGAATACCGATTCGAGTGGCTGCTGGATAGCTCACTCGGTTAAGGCACTGCGCTGCAGTGCAGAAGTGTCTATCACGTCGCGGGCTCGAGCACCGGCGTACCCACCGGCAGGGGTCGGCAGCTTTTTCAGAATAGCGCACCATTGGCCATCGCGCTACAGGGTTCCAAATTGGGAAGGGACTGCCGGATTTGGGGACACAATAGTAGCTTTGTTCGTTGCTCCAGCGCCTCCTGCTGGCCAGACGGGCGCTCGTCAGGAAGACTCTGGGTTTGTTCATGTCCGGGTATCCTCCGCCCTCGTTCTGAACTTACGAGGATTCAACCAATGAGTGTATAAGAATCAGTGGCTGACGGGCACGTGCTTCGGAGGAGAGTCGGGAGCTGTCTTCAACTATCCTGAGTTGGCAGCAAGAGGTCGCATACGAGCAAGCTTTGTACATAGTTCACCAATTGAGCATTCCAGATTCGGGTGGGATTGGAGATGCCAAATTTAAAAATAAATGAATAAATAAATTTAAAAAAAAAAACGATTCGAAACAAAAACGTTTTTTCCCCACAACAGGTCTAACCACTGTCCAACTCGAATAGTTTGATTGACCGATCAGATACACAGACGCGGACACGTGTGCGCGCACTCAAACAGTAGGACCTGTGTCCATCACAGGAGCAGCGATGTTACTCAAGGCTTCGCAACCCGGGCAAACCCCCAGGAAAAGACCCAAGAGAAACAGCAGCTGCACCTGAGCCGTATGAATCGATAAGGGAGAGAAGATTTGAACAGAGCTGGAGGGGGGAATTCGTCTGGGTGCAGTGCGCATCCCAACTGGGCTAAGTCAGTGATGCCAACTGCCAGCATTAGCGACACTGTATTTACGAATCACGGCACAGAGACTGCCCAATTTAATTTCTGCTGATATTTAACTTTAAAAAAAAAAAAAAAAAAAAAATCGAACACCCACAGCAAGAAATTCATTCTATGCGATGAATAAAAAATGAACTGTAATAGCACTGGTGTGGTGAGACAGAGTGAGTGAGACGTGAATCAATGCCATCTCGCGGCAGCATCGATAGTTTAGCTGCTTGTTTAATTTATCGTTGTAATATATTTTGCGTCGTGAGTATATTTAGCGCTTGATATTGCTTGTATTTAGGGAAATCGCCAGTGCTTCGTTCGTTACTGACCTAACTCAGTAATTCATGGAGACATTTGCGGGTGTTTTTTAAACGTTTCCAAGGTAACAGGGTAGGATTGTGGGTAATGTAGTACTTCTCCGTGAAATATTTAAAACTTTTTTTTTTTCCCCCCAAAACAAGGTTTGTTTCATGTGGACTTGTAGTTTCTGCAGGAGCAGATATCATTGTTTTAGTACAGTCTCCTAACCCGTGGTCAGTCTGCCCTCGATGTTTACGACATTATAGTTGATAATTGCAATCCTAGTCACTGAATATCATTGGGATTTCACCTCCGGAACCTCACTGTCCAGGTCCATCGGTCTACAAATTGGAAGTTGAATTGGTAGGTCAAGTAATTTAAATGACTAATGCACAGGCAGCAACCCAAACATGCTCGTTTTTACTATGTAGTTAGGCCAAGTCACCTGTGCGCTTATGATTGGTTGGGAAAAAAAAGGTTTAATTAATTTTGTGATGTTAATAGCGTCACGTTAAGAAATAACTTCATTAAAGTAAAAGTTGTGCATTCAAAATGTAATTTAATAGTAAACAGGCAAAAAAACAGACAGACAGACAGACAGAGACAGACAGGCAAAAAACAATATGCCCCCAAATCTTTGATTCCGGAGCATAAAAAGTCCATTTTTGTCAATCATACCCGAACAAGTGACTTTTGAGCCAAGACAAGTGAAAGGTAAATTTACTTGTCCAAAGGACAAGTCTCTGAAAAAGTTAATGTCAAGCCCTGCTCACTCACTCACTGACTCCACTCACTCATTCACTTACTACACTCATTCACTCTCACTACTCACTCATTCCCTCACTCACTAAATGCACTCATTCCCTCACTCTCTCATTCACTCACTCACTAAATGCACTCATTCCCTCACTCTCTCACTCACTCACTCACTAAATGCACTCATTCCCTCACTCCCTCATTCACTCACTCACTAAATGCACTCATTCCCTCACTCTCTCATTCACTCACACACTAAATGCACTCATTCCCTCACTCTCTCATTCACTCACACACTAAATGCACTCATTCCCTCACTCTCTCATTCACTCACACACTAAATGCACTCATTCCCTCACTCTCTCATTCACTCACTCACTAAATGCACTCATTCCCTCACTCTCTCATTCACTCACTCACTAAATGCACTCATTCCCTCACTCTCTCATTCACTCACACACTAAATGCACTCATTCCCTCACTCTCTCATTCACTCACACACTAAATGCACTCATTCCCTCACTCTCTCATTCACTCACACACTAAATGCACTCATTCCCTCACTCTCTCATTCACTCACACACTAAATGCACTCATTCCCTCACTCTCTCATTCACTCACTCACTAAATGCACTCATTCCCTCACTCTCTCATTCACTCACTCACTAAATGCACTCATTCCCTCACTCTCTCACTCACTCACTCACTAAATGCACTCATTCCCTCACTCTCTCACTCACTCACTCACTAAATGCACTCATTCCCTCACTCTCTCATTCACTCACTCACTAAATGCACTCATTCCCTCACTCTCTCATTCACTCACACACTAAATGCACTCATTCCCTCACTCTCTCATTCACTCACACACTAAATGCACTCATTCCCTCACTCTCTCATTCACTCACACACTAAATGCACTCATTCCCTCACTCTCTCATTCACTCACACACTAAATGCACTCATTCCCTCACTCTCTCATTCACTCACTCACTAAATGCACTCATTCCCTCACTCACTCACTCTCTCACTAAATGCACTCATTCCCTCGCTCACTACACTCAAACTCACTCACTACATTAATTCACTCAATCACTCACTCATTCAGTACACTCACCTCACTGACTGCACTCACTAACACACACACACCCACACACACAGACTCGTTTGCTCACTGATGCACTCGTTAAGGAATACATTTAGTGTCACACACACGCTTGCACACTCTTGCGCACACTCACACAAACTGCCACACACACACTCTCTCAAGGTCCCCACGAGGCATGATTTTTCAGACTTTACCATCTTTGTGAGGTATTCTGGTCCCCAGCACGATATAAAAACAAAACCACACACACACACACACACACACACACACACACACACACACACACACACACACACACACACACACACACACACACACACACACACACACACACACACACACACACACACACACACACACACAGTACCTGGGGTCTTCTTGACTGGAGCTCCCCCTGCCGTAGAGAGGAATAACCTTCTCCCGACTGATTCCGGCTTTACACACAGGACACTGCTGCCTGCTGGGCCGTGTCTCCAGCCACTGAAAGGGTTCATACAGCCTTCAGTAAACTCTGTTTCACTAAGCAGGCTAACAAAGTTAGCTGCATCAGTGCACCAAGTAAACACCTGAACCCTCAAGGACTGGACACATGTACTGAAGCAAGAAAACAGGGCTGGTCCAACTGTTCCTTGGCACAGCTTTCCAGCCAACTCCGGAACCCTGGCCTGTGAAACACTCCCGTACTTTATGGACAACGAAGGAACATTTCAATTGAAAACAGATTTTCCATCAGGTAAATGACTTTCGCGACCGAAAGGTATATATTGATTCCCTCATGCAAAAAGTGCGTAACCAACATTTTGGGAAAAAATTATGTTTTTTTTTTACTTCTTAGATACAGCACCAGTCAAAAGTTTGGACACACCCATATTTTTCTTACAATACATGTTAAAAAAATTAAGCAGACTTCATTTTGCAAACAAAGATCCACTTCTTAAATCCATCAAACTAACCATCATTTCTTTCATACTCGCAGCGCATTCTCACATTGTTTTTTAAACGAGGGCAGTCATATCATACGACTAATGAATTTGCAGCCGCATTACTGTCTAACTTCCCAAAGACATGCTGCACTTGAGGTGGTTCTTCATCAACCTTTTCGCCCAATAAGTCCCAAAACCACTCGACTTTAATTCACCTGTTGGAAAATAGGAGGTTATTTGTCTGTTTACTTTGAAAATATGGCTTCTTTGAGAATTCAAAAATTCTGGACTCTATTCAAACAAGTCAGTAATTCTCTCTTTTCACTTATGACTGTTTACCTCTTACAAAATTCCATTTGAGATTATATGGAGAAGTTAAGATGTTTGAATTTCCCTAAAAACAGTGTGCTGTGATATTAGCAAAGCTTGTCCAAACTTTTTACGGGTACTGTTCATCCGTGTACGACCCATCTTCTGGCAAAATTTCAGGTCTGAACTCCAATCCTAAAGGGGTCAAAAACCTTTTTAAAAGAGGTGTATCTGCAAGTAAAATACTCCCACTGATGTTTCGTATTTGCTAGAAGGCCAATGGCACAATCCCCATGCTCAATGGGCGTATGTGGTAGTTACGCCCTTTTTACAAACTATATGGATTTTCAGTCCAAGTATATTTGCCACTTGCACCTTTATTGCATATTGCTAGTCCTAGTTGGTACTATCAAAAACAGGAAATGGGCCCATAGTCAATGCACACTGTATTATCCTTTGTTGTATCATTTGCTGGCTTCAGATATCAGTGTCAGCACAGAGGTATTTCACAGGTATTTCAGAAATTCCTGGCATTGTTTTTAGCCACAGTGTACCTTTAGATGTAATGATCTACATTAACATGCTAAAGAAATGTAGAATATTGAACAGACTATGGGCACTTTGACTCGGTCACCTTCATCACCGTTAGCAGAGTGTTGCAGATAAGCCCTTTTAGATTGCGTGCTTCATATTTTGAACTCCTCATCCCAACTCATGCTAAAAGGGCGTAAGTGACATAATCTGGGTTATCTCTTCATTGGCTAATGATTAGGAGTCGATCCTTATTTAAGGCCTCAGTATCATCCAACGACACACTCATTCACCGCGTAAATTTTAATCCTACGGTACAGATTTACCTGGAGGACTTTTCCTCCCTGTAAAATCTGTAAAATGTCCTTTACTCCCTTCTTGCATGAGGGTATCGTGATAGACTATAATTAACTAATGGCATCATACCAACATCACAGTCAACCAACTCAGGCTACAGCGCATTGTTCACTCAAATATTGCAACCAAAGATTCGTAATATACAGATTGTCATAAGACAATGTTTGGAGCTACAAAACAGTGTGCATACATTTATTGTTTTTATTTTCATAAGGATTTCTGTCCGGCACCAGACCTCAACACAGGTCGGATGAGCACATAACTACTTCATTGTGAGGAAGTGCCTCCATTCCAATGTAATAAACGTGCATAAATCTTCAGTTATTTACAGGAAGGTTTCGTTTGGAGTGAAAAACAGCTACTAGGGCCGCACCGTGCATCTGAAGTCAAAGAGCAGACAGACCTACTGGGCAACAAAAATCGAATCATGTACTCACCTGATGGAGACACGGCCAACTACGGAAAAAGAAAAAAAGAAATTTTTAGCATAATGGCATGAGCATTTTACAAAGTTAAAAGACATCTAGAGCAGCAAGGACAACTTAAAACAGTAATTGACAAAAAGGCGTGAGGAACTGTCAGTTCACACCAGTGATCACAAAGCAGGCAGTTCCTTTGAAAGTGATCTTTCACAGAGACAATTTTCTGAGATCACAGGAGGAACACCTACAGCAATGTTGCCGTCCCATCATACTGGGAGCTTGGGTGATTTCATATGGAAAGACCCCACTTAAAGAACCACATCTTGGCAATATTTGGTAAAAATATTAATATTGCAACTCAACTCTTTCACCATAAACTAAATTTTGGAAGAAAAAAAGGAGTTTTGTCTTTTGCCAGCTCTTGGCAGCAACCTGACCGATCAGACCATTTTCACACAGGCATCTGGAAATAGTGGATCTTCATACTTTTATCTCTTCATTTCTGGCGCAATTAATATCACAGAGTTGTCGTACTGTCAACTGATGATTTTCTTTGAGGCTACTTGTCATACAAAGATAACAAACATCCGTTATGCGCCTTTATTGCTAGTTTCCAGCAAACTGGTCTCTTTGAAACGTTTGATGGTGTTTCTTACAGTGCCATAGCAGCATTTAATGTCTTCAGCGTCATGTACAGCACAATGTGGTTACGAACAATCTCCGAGAGCTCATTCCGCCGCGCCATTGTGTTTCAGACTGTGACACTGCTCAAAGCTCATGTCACCTTATACACTGGGTCAACTAACCAGAAGAGGTAATTTTGCAGAATACTGTAGCCTCAAACCAGTATAATTTTTTTTATAGTACTACTAATGATGGAATGAACCTTCAAACAAGCATTCAAGCTATGGCTATGCAAGAGTCAAAAATACAAAATTTGCAACACCTTTCAATGGTTCAAGTTGTCAAAAAAAAGATTTTTCAGCATTTTTATTACCTATATTTTTACCTCAATATACTTGCGGTAATATTTTTTTGTTTGCATTGGCCACAACAGTATTTTTCAGTACATTTCCCCCAAAATGATAGAGAAGTAATATATTAGGCCCCCTTTTAGAAAAAAAAAGAGGCGTTTCATCATCTCTGCACACTACTGTACCTCTAGATCGCGCTGTTACGGACATTTGGATCAAAGCGCAGTTGACGCTTTTGGAAAGTTCCTTTTCCATTGAAATCCAACGAACAACAAATTGAACATCGACAGACTCGACAATTTAACTCCTCTCGTGTTCAGCATTCAGATAACACTAAAATAACATATAAATGATAGAATATAAAGTGGGGCGATATGGCCAACTTGACAGATTCGACCAAAACCGCCCTCACAACACATCAAAATCGCAGAGAACATCATTTTACTAGTTGTCTAAGAAACCCCAGCTAACGTTACATGCCTGCCATGCATCTAACTACCAGGCGGATGAAAACGACAAAAATGCCTCACGCCGCCCTGTAATTACGGCTGCTTTACATCACCAAACATCACAAGCCAAGTCCGAAGAGAGAAATAATTCTCCCTTCAAACGTTACTCGCTTCTGTCCCGGATCAGACGCTGCCGGTCGTTCGGTGGACGTTGACCATCTAGTCAGCGATTTCAGCTGATTCTAGACCGGCTGACAGGTCACCCTGCGGGACACCGCAGCTCCCGGTGCAAAGATTCACACCAGCGACGACTCACCCACCGCGTTGGCCAGCAAACAACCGAGAACTTCTAACGACATCCACTGAATAGCTTGTTTTTTATATTTTCAGTAGAACTACAAGCCGGGCCCCGCTTTTGGTGATAAGCTGGATCATCTCTATCGCCAGCACTGACGTTTTTCCGCAAGTATAGGACCACGATGCTACAGCTGCGTTAGCTCACTAGTTGTGGGAAATCGTCTTAAAGTCCTGACACTCACCAAAACAGGTGTCCGCATAAACTGATGACGGCGTCCCGGGCCGTGTCCAGACATATGTTACACTCGAACGTCGCCCGATCACGTTCCCGTTCCCTCTCGCCACCGCTACCCCCAGCACCGCCCTGGTCGTTACTGTTCTCGCCAGCAGCGAAGCCACCTTTACTAGCAGGGTCGCCCTCACTCGAGGACCGGGGATCCGCGGCCGCCATGTTTGTTTACGGAAAAAGTGTCGGTCTGAGCAGCCCACAGGAGTCCTATGGAAAAGCCAAACGCGCACCGCCCCTCCGACATGAAGCGATTCTATACCTGTCCGTCGCGGCTTCCGTTTCCGCCAGCGAAGGGGAATGTTGTCAAATGCAATGGATGGTTCCTTGACCGATGTCTGGGCAATAATATTAACCAGCTGAGATGTAGGATAATGAAGCTATTTTCACCACTCGTAATATTACTACGCAAACGTCATATTTAGATAAATTCATCGATACGTAATTTGGCGGCCGAAGTAAAATGATATATTTATATGAATTGATTTGGTTACTTCATACAACAGCGAATCAGGCTGTGAAGAAAATGTACGTTTTTAGACTTTTTAGGATGACGTGTACTTGGATTGGATGTTTACTAAGAAAACATCAGCACTAAAGCAGATAGAAAATGCGGCAGAATTACTGCGTTAACTTAATGTATCTACAGAACTTCTTTTTAAAATAAACGCGTGCTGTTTTAAGAATAAACAAACGAAGAGAGAAGGTTTCTCAAAACGTATTTGAAAAATGTCTGTATTCTTTGTTTTTACGTGCTGATAATTCGCAGCATTTACCTTTCAAAAAATATTTGAAAACATTCGCAATTATATCAGCGTATTTGGCCTAACTACAGTACATTCAAAAAATAAACCACCGAGTTTACCCACAACATATTTGATTTGCACTGTATAAATTTTCCACAAGATGGCAGCAAACACTTTCAAGTCGCGCACTACAGAGAGCCGTTTCATTGGACTGGACCCACCGTTAATCGAAGGTACAGCAAGACATCACGAGTGCTTGGATGTTGTCCTTACCGTCAGGACTACAGCACTTTTCCACTGAAGAGCGATATCATCTTGAATGGCTAAACATTATTTAAAATATCCAGATTGCTCTTCTATGGTGATATTTATCTTATTTACACAAAGTTTAATGGCACTCTATAACTGATCTACTCAGGACTTGCTCAGTACCCAGATAACAAGCTCCTCTGCTCCGGATCTGGCCTGGCTCTGAACCGGATCAACTGGAGCCAGGGCAGCTCCGGGGCAGATCTGGAGCGGAGGTGCTTGCTATCTGGGTTTTGATCTACTTAGTCTCTTAGTGCTCCGCTGTGGTTTACGGGTCTCCCAAATACAACTATGTGCCCTAGGCAGTTACTTTACCTTTTATCGCTGGAATATCGCTAAAATTCCAGCTTTGACCAGCCTAGACTGGTCAGGCTGGTTTAAGCTGTGTTTTGGACAGTTTTAGCTGGTCGACCAGCCCTTCACCAGCTGAAAATACCAGCTTAACCAGCTTTGACCACCTTCATCAAGCTATAGAGACCAGCTATGACCAGCTAATAACACAACTCAGACCATTTTAAACCAGCTTAATAATTCTAGCTACTAGAATTCTAGCACCCCTAACAATTCCTAGGGAATAAATGTAATTGAAGTATTTCTGTCATTTCTACAGTAGTTTACAGAGTTGATCAGAGTATCTAGGAACATTTACTTAGTAATTCATCACTTCCTGTTTCCCTGGGGTATAAATATGACGTGACGCAGAGGCCATTTCTCTTATCCACTCTTCAACACCTTTCAAGTAAGACAGATGTGTGTTGACCTTCACAAGTCAGGCAATGGCTACAAGAAAATAGCCACTCGCCTGCACCTGCCCATATCTACTGTCAGAGGAATCATTAAGAAGTTTAAAACAACTGGAACAATGGTAAACAAGCCTGGAAGAGGACGCAAGGCTATTTTGCCACCACGCACAGTGAGGAGGATGGTAAGAGAAATAAAAAGTTCTCCAAAGCTCACTGTTAAAGAATTGCAACAAATGGTAGCATCTTGAGGTCACAAAGTCTCAAAAACAATCATCAGGCGCTATCTACATGCCAACAAGCTGTTTGGGCGGCATGCACGGAAAAAACCTTTTTTCACTCTGAATCATAAAGGCAAATGTCTGGAGTTCACTAAGCGGTACTGGGACTTCAACTGGGACCATGTGCTTGGTCAGATGAGACCAAGATAGAGCTTTTTGGCAACAAACTGACCCAACCCAATTTACAAAATTGTCCCCCAAATCAAATTTCTCTAAAACATAAAACAAAACCATTCAACCTGGTCGACCGCCTTCTCAGCGTCAAGGGGAAGCACTAAGGCCAGGTCTTTATAGATTTGTGTTAGCTGAATGACATTAAGGATCGTTCTCATATTATCACGAGAGCTCCGGCCCTTAATAAAACCAGTCTGATCCTCCTTAATAATATGAGGTAATACTTTTTCTAAACGCAAAGCTAATATCTTCAAAAGCAATTTCTGATCAGAATTTAATAGGGCTACAGGCCTATAGGAGGCGCAAATATCAGGGTACTTTCCTTTTTTAAGAATAAGGGAAATATTGGCCTTTCGAAGGGTCTATTCTCCCATTAGCGTGTAAGTCCTTTTTTACGAGATTTGAGTTAAGCATTTTTTAGTTACGCAAATTCTCCCCTACGTGCTTCTATCACGCCCACAGCACTTAACTTCAGAATATAGGCGGCCTTATGAAGGAGGTGTGACTGATCCAAAAGAGAGGCAGACTCTGTACAAAGCTCATTGATTATGGCTATCAGGAAAACATGGAACAAGGATTTTCTGATTAACCATGAAAATGCAGTTGTGGTCCATAGAAAACACAAACCAGACTTTAAATTTGAATATCGTGGGCCTGCTGATAGGCTACGAGGTTTTATCTCCAAACAGATAAGAAACAAAAACTCCAATGTCCACTATTCTTACATGCAGAATTAAGCATGTTTTATTTTTTTTAGATTTTAAATTATATTTATCAATTTATATATATTCTTCATTTTATATTATATTTATTTATTTTCCTGTGAAGTTCATCATTTTGAAGATACAAGGTTTTATCAGCAGGCCGACGATATGCCGCTGTAATAGTAGGCCTATGTAGGCTATGTCTGTGCCAATTACAAGAAATAATGCAGACATCTCTTTTTTTATTTCTTACTCTAGCCACCATGGCATTAAAGCTATACAAACAAACTAATTGCCGCGACGATGAAATAATAAAGAATTTAGCGCTTCTCAACCAGAATAATCAGAGCATTGAAAATGTGCCCCTCCTACACCAGCCTGTTTGTTCCGTGGAAAACAGGGAAGAAGACAAAGAGAACATTCTAGTCACACAAAGATAACAATCAATGACAGTTTATATGATCTCATTTAGAAATTACACATTGAAATTTCAAACTACTCCGATGTCCGGTTTGCAACTAAAGGACCAAGGCAACGCTTTAACAAACAAAGGATTCTTACCCCACACGCGGAAAAATCTGCAGGGCACTGTAAAAGCCAGGCTCTCTGCACACCGGAGAAGTGTGCACTCAACAGGTGGTGAGCAACCATCATCCCCGGTGCATTTCACTGCACTGAGGAGGAGGTGGCATCCACTCTTTCTGTGGTGGAAGTGCGTGGAGAAGAACTTGGAGTGGATGAAAGAGGGTTACGTAAAATGGTCATTTTTACTTGCCTATACTCAAAGTATAGATACTGGAAACCAGCTTAATATGGTTTCAAATATTTATTGTATTTTTTGGCATTTCAAGCAGCTGCGCAGTACATAGGCGTCATGGGCCGAGCCAGGGAATTTGGCACAGATGCTTAATATGCGCGTATCATGATCGCACACAACCTGAACGTTAATGCTGTGCCGACGTCTACGGTCTCTGTACATATTCTTATTAGCAGAAGGGGTTCTGATTCCACCGTGAGTACAATCATTGGCTCCCCCAACACTGGGGAACCTGGTGACCCGGGAGAACCCCCCCCCATAACTCTCCATCTTTCAGCTGGGGTTTTAGGGAACTTTAAAGTGGCTGATGTGGTGCAGCATAGCGTCAACCAACTGTGTCAGACACCTTGACCCAGACGCCTGTGATATGTGCATGACATCACCAGCCACTCTCTGGAACGACCCAGATGCCTGGACCGACTGCGCAGTTGTGACCTTGATGACCACCGGTATGTTTGTAATTGTTTGTAATGCGTTTGTAATTGAACTAATTGGAGAACAGGCTGTTGCGTAATATCATATGATGATTTCGTTTGATAATTTACTATGGTTATGAGAAATGTAGTTTAGGAATAAGGATGAACAATCGAATATTGAATGTCTCAACCTTTACCATGTTAAATAAAATAAAATTAATATTAAAATTCGGCCGATAACCGACATCAAATGCAATATTCCATTTCGCCTTATGTTGGTGCTTGACCTTAATACAGCCCTCAAAAGCGCTTAACAGAAAAAGCGCGTAAGCCAGGGGGAGAATACGCGTAAGTTTATTCGCCTGAAAAACGCTTTGGCCTTGCTCCGCCCCAAGTGCGTAACTGCTTTCGGGGCGCATAATGCACTGACTTAAGTCGAGGGGAGAATACGCGTAGGCTGAATAGTGCGTAGCTACTTAGCTACGCGCATGGGAGAATAGACCCGAGTGATTGGGGTAGGATACCACTTGCAAAAGAATGATTAAACATCGCAAATAAAGGATCCAAAAGGATACTGTCAAACTCCTGATGAAACTCACACCCAAATCCATCTGGTGCTGAGGCCTTCGCAGACAAACTCCTGATGAAACTCACACCCAAATCCATCTGGTGCTGAGGCCTTCGCAGACAAACTCCTGATGAAACTCACACCCAAATCCATCTGGTGCTGAGGCCTTCGCAGAGGGCACAGCCTTCAGAGACAACAGAGCCTCCTCTCTCCTCATTACAGCAATTAATCATCATTTTTGATCTTCTGTGGCTCTAGGAGGTTCCAGGTCTGAAAAGGTTGACTCCATGAGGGCTGGGGCATTGGCAGGCTGTTCGCACTTATATAAATTAGAATAAAATAATGCAAACTCTCTATTAATCATCTTGCTGTCAAATAACCTGACCCCATCAGGGTTTGTGATAGAATCAGTCTTCCTTTTAACAAGATTAGCCAGGTATTTACCGGGTTTATCCCCACATTCATAAAGTCTCGGTATAGCAAACTTAAAAATACTGGATCTTGGATCAAAAAAGTATTCAATGCAGCACGTGTGGCCTGCAACTCCTTAAGCACATCTGAGCTCGGGGCGGTTATATTAAGTTTTTCTACAAATCAGCCAATCTGGACTCAATGAGCTTATATTGTTCATTTTTCCGATACCTTTTGGATGATAAAAAAGAGATAATCGAACCCCGAGAAAAGACTTTACATGTCTCCCAGATGGGTTAAATCTAACAAGGTGCAAACTGGTATCAAAAGAAGCAGAAAGAGCTGCTGAAAACGCACATGTAAAAGGATGTTGTTTACATTGCTACAGAATATTATAATTGGACATTTGAAAAGTGTGTAGTGTTTTTTTTTTTTTTTTTAACTCACTCTGTATATGTGACCAGCTGTGGTAAAAGGTACCTCCGAGCGGCGATCATGCTATGGAGAAAAACACAATTTAAATGTCCCGCCAATTTTCAGTAGTATTGAAATGGAAATCTAGAGACACTGAGGGGATTCCGCGTGACATATATGGAGCTAAATCCCGTGGATCAGAAGCAGTTTTCCAAATACGAAAGCAAACACAGTCCACGTGGCAAGCGGGACATTTAAATTGCATTTTTCCCAATAGCATGATCGCCGCTCGGAGGTACCTTTTACCACGGCGGGTCGCATATTCTCCCAGTATTTCATAGGCTTGTTCAAATGTTGTGCAGCAAATTTTAAACAAGCTTCAACATGCTTTTTCTTCAGCAATGGAGTTTTTTGCGGTGAGTGTGCATTGAGGCCATGGTGGTTGAAGGCATTACTTATAGTTTTCTTTGAAACAACTGTACCTGCCGATTCCAGGTCTTTCTGAAGCTTTCTGCGAGAGGTCTTTGGGTCTTGGACAACTCTTCTCATTTTTCTTTTGACTCCTCTGTCAGAGTTCTTGCAAGGAGCACCTGGTTGTGGCTGGTTTATGGTGAAATGATGTTCTTTGAACTTCTGGATTATGGCCCCAACGGTGCTCATTGGAACATTCAGAAGTTCAAGAATATTTCTGTAGCCAATGTCATCAGTATGTTTTGCTAAAATAAGGTTGCGAAGGTTTTGAGAGAGCTCTCTGCTTTTATCCATCATGAGATGCTTCTTGTGTGACACCTTGGTAATGAGAAACCTTTTTATTGGCCGTCAATTAGGACTAAACCAGCTGATATCAATTTGTACTGATAAAGGGCAGGACTGCTTTCTAAATACTGACAGATTACTGCTGGTTTCTTGGCTTTCCACGCCTTGGTGTACCTCCTTTTCTTCATGCGTTCAATACTTATTTCTTGTGTCATTCCACTTTATTACACATAACTTTATTTATGGACTCATTTGTTTAGATTTCTTTTTATGTGTGGATTACGGATTTTTACTGGCGTCTGGTGAAAATTTCATGTCAATAGCCCCATTAGAAATATATTTACTGAGAAAAATGTTGAGGCGTTCAATACTTAATCTCCCCGCTGTATGTATGTATGTATGTATGTATATAGATAGATAGATACATTTCTTATTGTTACAAAGGGCTTTGCAAATTAAAAATTTAAATCAGAGAAATAAGATCAAACAAGGCAGATGAGAGTAAGGCCGAAGGCCAAAACTACAGAAGACAGCAAAATAGATAATCAAATAATTTGAAATAACAACAAAGTTTGGAATCTCAAAACATTTCCAAAAACGACCTGAGGGTTACCTGAAAGGCTCCATCTGCAGATCTTAGCAGTTGAGAGGGGACATACCAGGTTAATAATTCAGAAATGTATTTTGGAGCAAGGCTGTTTGAAGCTTGAAAAGTGAGCAAAAAAATTTTTAAATCAATATAAAATCCTACAGGAAGCCAATGTAGGTAGATGAGCACCAAGGTGGTCTGCTCCTCCCTATGTCCCAGTAATGGGCTGAACAGCAGTATTTTGTACTAACTGGAGCATCTGGAGGGAGCTATGGCTGATGTAAAATCAGTAAAGTGCATTGCAGTGATCAAGTCAGGTGTAAATCAAAGCATGCAAGCATGTAGATCTGCAATAAATATGATCTGATTTTTGAGATTTTCTTGAGATAAAGTCAAAATCTTTCTTCTATCTTCATAACACAGGTTGGTATCAAATATTACTCCTAGATTTCCAGCAGTCCGCTTAATATTGTGTGACAGACGTCCACGATTTGCTCCGAGACGGCTGGTCAAATTTGAAGGATTAAACATAATGACCTCACACTTTTCATCATTAAATTTAAGAACATTTTGGGAAATCCAGGATATAATATCAGTGAGGCAAGTTGTGAGATTTCAGAGACTACTAAGAACTCAGGGTTTCAATGGCATATATAAAATTGAGTATCGTCAGCATAAAAATGATTCCACACCTCATGATTCTGACCAAGAGGCAGCATCTGCAGTATATAGAAAATGGAAGGGAGCCAAGCACAGATCTTTGAGGGACACTACAACTCAACTGAGCTCTCGAGAAATTAAACTCACCCAGAGAGACAGAAAATGTTTTGTTGGAGAGGCAATAGTGTTAAAAGCTAAGAGCTGAGCCCTTGATGCCTACACGTCTCTGTGATGTAAGAGGATACTACGATCGACTGTGTTGAATGCGGCGCTTAAAGCTGCTATAAGTGATTTTTTTTATTAAAAAAAAAGCGTTAATAGCTCCACATTCCAGCAGAGATCATGTATTTAGAGTATCTGATCGATAACACAAGTCTCTCAGTCACTGTCTTCTACAATAAAGCAAAATATAAAAATCTGGAGTCACCCACTGCCTCTATCCAATTAGTCGAGAGAACGCCATAAAGAGACGTTTCTCTCCACTTGTGAACATGCAGAGCTGAATCTGCACTGATGGTGCACCATCTGCTGGAAAAACCATAATAAAAATCTGTGTTGTTGGCAATAGCAGAACAGATGAAGTTTCCAATCCCAGCGTTGCAGGAGACGAGTACACAATTAAATGGCCAAAGCGCCTAAGAATGGTAGAGGAACAAATAGAATTAAGGAGGAAAAATGCAAGATGGCAAGATTCAATGGGGAAAACTGAAGGAATCAAAGGGTTTGAAAAGCCATGCACAACTAGCCTTGCTGCTACCAGACAGGTAAGCTTTCGTTTTACTCTCTTGTAGTTATGCAGTTTTATCAGCAACAGATAGTCCTGTTGGTGGCTTTTAATCCTGCTAATGTCAAGTTTATAAATTAACAGTCATCGTTTGTGGCTGACTACAGCTTGCTTAGCTGTGTAACGATCGCATGTGTAGCTGTAGGACACTGGCTAGTTATAGCCAATACCTTGAAAAAGCCATTCATTCCGAAGGTTCTGCATGGATGTAATGTGTCGGCGGTCCATGTTTTCAATGTGGCTTTCACACGACAATCACTGAGAGTGTGTTTACATTGCACTTAAATTGAAACTGAGTTCCTACTCCCCTCTGCCTTTGTCAGAACCCGATGCAGGTTCCTGTGCCTGGCTAGGGTATGGGAGCGGGGACTGCTTCCGTAGGCTTCAGACAAGAAGCTAAGAAAATGACCACATCAGTTACAGCAGCTTTAAATCTAAAAGAACTAAAATTGAGCAGTCACCTGTCTGGAGGCAGCAGTCATCGGTAACTGTACCCCGGGTCGTCTCAGTACTACAAAGTGCTCTAAAACCAGATAGAAAATGGTCAAAAATACTGTCATGATTCATATAAGACAGTAGTTGAGATGAAAGTACTTCTTTCAGAACCGTCAAGAAAAAATATTTTCTTGGAGGTTGGCCAGTAGTTACAGCAGGACAGTGTGTCAAAATTAGATTTCTTCGGTAAAGACTGAACAATGGCATACTTAAAGTAAGTAAGTAAGTAAATCTTTATTTGTATAGCACCTTTCACAGCTTGAAATCACAAAGTGCTTCACAGTGGTAAAAACAACGAGGTAAAACAAATAAAACAATAAAAACAACACAATTATCAATATAACAATAAACAAACACTGTGCAACAGACAGAGATTTGCTCATTCAAAGGCTTGTCTAAAAAGATGTGTCTTTAGCCGACTCTTAAAAATGTCCACTGAATGAGAGGCTCGCAGGTCCAAGGGGAGTGCGTTCCACTGTTCGTACGAGGAACGACCAGGAGGCCCTGGTTGGAGGACCTTAGTGACCCGACTGCAGACATACATCTGGAGGAGGTCACTGATATAAGCGGGCGCCTCGCCATGCAGAGCCTTATAAGTAAGCAACAGAACCTTGTAATGGATTCTGAAAGCCACGGGGAGCCAGTGTAGCGGGAACAGGATAGGTGTGATGTGACAGTATTTCTGCGACCGGGTTAACAGCCTAGCTGCAGCATTTTAAACAAGTTGAAGACGGTCCAGGGATGATTTGCTGAGGCAGGTGAAAAGTGAGTTACAGTAGTAAAGCAGTTTGGAGAAGAGTTAGAGACCAGAACTAACTATAAATTTTCAAAAATGGTTGGACTTATCAAGAAGAACTCCTTGAGGAGCTTGGTGGGGACAATATCTAAGGATCCAGAAAAGGAGTTCATATGGGAGACCATTGGGGAACACTGATATTGTAGCGGGTTGAAATCGGGTAAAAAGCACAAAATCCTCAAGGGAAATTAAGAGATTGCTGGAGTTGGGTCAGATTTGGGACCCGATATTCTTCGCCCTATTGATGAAATTAATCAGAAATTTCTCAGCTCAACATCAGGATTACGAATAGAAACTGTGAGCCCACTGGTAACAGAATTAATTACCTTGAAAGAAACTTTAGGGTTGTGGTTGTTTCGGGATATTCATTCTGTAAAATACAGTAGTGCACAGAGATGATTATACATCATCACTTTTGTCTAAAAGGGGTCCAAATATATTACTTTTCTATAATTGTTAGGTGAAAATGTCTTGTTTTTACTCTAGCATAATCGGAATGTATGTTTGTAGACTCATTCCATGATCATTGATGCTAAAGAATGTTTAAACTGGTTTGCGGCAACATTCTGCAAAATAACCTCTGATGGTCAGTTGTTCCTGTACATAAGGTGAGATGACTTGGAGCCGGGTCACAGTGTTAAACACGATGGCACAACGGAAGGTGCAGAGATTGTAGCTGTGTCCTGGCCTTACAAGATGCTGAAGATGGTATATATTTCCATGCATGGCACTGTCAGAAATACCATCAGGCATTTCAGAGAGACTAGTTCGCTGAAAACTAGTGGCAACAGAGGTGCAAAATTGAAGTGCCTCTGATGTGAGTAATCTATTATGACAAAAAAAAAATATCCGTAGTTGACAGCAGGACGACTCTGTGATGATATTAATAGCACAGAGTGAGGAGGTGAAAGTATCAAGATCTACCACTTCCAGCTCCTGTGTGAAAATGGTCTGACGGGGAAGTGTTGCTGCTATGAACTGGCGACATCAAAAAAAGACTTGACTTTGCCAAGAATTTCAAGGATTAGAAACCTTTGATTAGTCCTTTGGACGGATGATTCATCAGAACACAGAACTTGTGCGCGCTGCTGAGTTGAAGAACATTTCAAAAATGACTGTATAGCCCTTTCAGTAAAACACGGAGGTGGCAATATTATGGTTTGGGGTCCAGTCTACTCAAAAGGAGCCAGTGATTTAATAAAAATCAACCGAATCAAAGATAAAAAAATAAAATATATACACAACAGCATCCTTGTGGGGCATGCATTGATTGGCCGGGGATTTTTTTTCAATAAGATAATGACCTGAGACACTTATATGTTGTGCAAAAATGATTTGTCGGAAATAAACATCTGGTGACAAAAGTTATGACTGGGCCTGCTCAAAGTCCAGACCTTAATCTAATTGAGCAAATCTGTTGTAACATCGAAAGATTCTCTTTGAAATGAACTTCAAAGCATATGGAATGAATTAGTGAGGAAATTTTAAAAAATGTGAGAACTATGCTTTAAAGATTAAATGCTGTAATCAAAGCAAAGGGTGGCCACACTAGACATGAACTTTTTCCTCCCAACAAGAGTTGTCAGAAAGACAACAAAGCTCGCTGGGGCAAGGTTAAAGTTTTTCTGCACGCGGACGAACGCGGACACGGACGCCGGGGGTACGACAATAGCTCTCCGGACGTTATTCGTCCCGGCGAGCTAAAAAGCCATTTTGCTTCTACCGTACATCGTTATCCGTTTACTGATTCTCATCAATATGATCCAAAATTAAATGAAATAAATACTTCAATAGCACTTGGTTCTGATTTATACTCATTTTGTTAAGTGTATAATCTTCACGGCGAACTACTGTAAGCTGATCTTGTATCATAAACTATTTAATACATTAGCATTTGGTGTTTCAAAGAGTTTTTGGTTACCTTTTTGGTTGCACTTTACTTGAAGGTACCGCCATAAGAGTGACATGACACTGCCATAACTGTTACATGTGTCATGTGACAGTGTCAAGTCACTCTTATGACAAAGTTGTCATAATCAAGACAACCCAAACAATGTCAACTTGTCATCTCAAAGACCAAATGACACTTAATGACCACGTTTATGACATTGACATAATGTTTATGACATGTTCATGACTGTCCAATGTCCCCATTATGACGATACCTTCAAATAAAGTGTTACCGAGTTTTGCAAGATTTCAGACTTATTGACCTTCCATTGTCGATCATACTTCCTGAAAAGTCTTTCACGCTCTCAAGTGCAATCGCTCAGCTGGGGAAGTCGGATTTTTTTAAAATTTGATTTTATGTGATAAACGTGGGGTCTCCAGGATCAGAGGAGTAAATCCAACCTCAAATTTTGCATTCAGCAAGTTTACTGAAGAAAAGGCAATCCTGTCCACCAAGACATGTGAGAATTCTCATAAACAGCTTCTCTTTAAGTACTAGTTCCATGGATTCCTATGGAAGCTGCGCAATATCTTCCCGTTTCTGTGCTACTCAGAGATAGTAATTGAGTTGACAACAGTACGAGCTCAATTTAATGGGCTTCAAATCTGCTTCTGGTACCAGAAGTTTACTGTCATAGGGCTGAAATTCCTTGGGAAGCCATTAGATCTAGAAGAATGGAAATGCCTGGTCTCCTGATCCTGTCTCACGAGCAGTTAGACTTTGGAAAAACTAAAAAACAGACACACATTCTGCTTTAATGCAGTAGGTGGGTAATGTAGGTTTAGGGTTCCTCTATTACTGTTCCATTAAGAGGATGAACCAGTTCACTCCATAACGCCTCACCAGTCCAAAGAACCAATTTTCATCCAATATGGATAAATTAGTTTAAAGACCAACAAATATATTTTGTGATCATTCCCACCAGTCAAGGGAAATTAAAGCAAAAATAAACATGCTGCCCCCCCACAAAAAAGAAAAAAAAAAGTTAAGCAAATACCAGATTAAAAAATGTTAAATGTATTTTACAATCAATTTTATTTAATTGAAAATGGAAGTGCACATACAGATGTTATTACAAAGAATAGAAACCTACATTTCACTTAATAGACAAAATCATTTACTCCTTTTTGACTATGGCAGTCAATAAGCAACTGAGGTAAATAGTACAGTAAGCTTTATCACAGCAGTTCTGGCAAATCCACGTCTGTAAAGTCCAGGGTCAAAGAGTGAAAGTCCTGCCATAAACTTACCCAGCTGATCACACCAGTCTAGACTAACTGAGGAACTGGGCTCATTTGCGAGTCCAAATAACTTTTGTAAAAATATTCATTTGGAACTCCTCCAATTTCAAATGAATTTGCACAAAGCAATATAATGCAAATAATGCAAAAAAAGCAACTAATGCATTACATAATAAAATAAGCTATAGAAACTCATAATGTTCAGAAAAATCACAGCACTCAATTACATTGCCTGGCCAAAAAAGTCACACACTTGAATACTTATTTGGAACCCATGTACCTTACAGTACCTTCGGCTTGAG
This sequence comes from Gymnothorax reevesii, assembly GCA_029721435.1. Lineage (NCBI taxonomy): Eukaryota > Metazoa > Chordata > Actinopteri > Anguilliformes > Muraenidae > Gymnothorax > Gymnothorax reevesii. Next base: position 132,807,526 of record CM056577.1, on the reverse strand, counting down.
ATCTTGTCGTGACGAGTAGAACCACTCCGTAGTGCTCTCTAGAACACCCCAATAACTTACAGTGTGGGTAAGGTCGGGATTTGTGGTGCCAATTTGGGTGTAAAAATGATTCCTCATGCTTGTTTATCTCGTCCATTGTTTTCTTTCTTTTTTTTTTTTTAGCCCACCACCACCCCCCCTCGTCGGAGGACAACTTTATTTTTTAAATCAATTAATGTGCAGACAGTGCTTTCTCCAACCTGACCCACATCCACCCTATCACTAATATTTTGGATTGCCTAAGCTTTTTGAAGTTGTTAGTTTACAAAAAAAAAAAAAAAAAAAAAAAAAATCAACAAAAAAATGGATAAGTAAATAAAAATAATAACAAATAAGTCATGTGAACAGAAAATTGGGCAAAATGGAACTATTTACAGATGGACGCGGAAAGGGTGATGGACAGACATATATAGACAATGGACAAGCAGACGCTGACAGACAGACAGACAGACCAATGGACAAACAGACAGATACAGGCAATCGACAGGGACAAGATATTCAGATAAAATAGATCAACAGGTGAAGACACAAACAGGTGGATGCTTTGACAGACATACTGACAGGTATATAAAGATCATATTAGTGAGTGATACTGTTTGTTAATGCTTGTGTGTGTGTGTGTGTGTGTGTGTGTGTTTGTGGGTATGAGAGAGAAAGGGAAAGGGTGGGGGTTGGGGGGGGGAGGGGAATTGAAGTGTAGGTGTCAAGCGTAGGGGGTGTAAGAGGCCCAATTATTGCTGAATTTGAAGAAGGGTTATGAAAGGATTCCAGATTTCTTTGAAGGCTGATGTATTGTTCTTCTTTTGAGCTAAGAGTTCTTCTGAAAGTATATGTTCTGAAATTAGGTTGAGCCAGTGATTTATGTGACAAGAATTCCTAGATTTCCAGTTTTGAAAGACTATTTTCTTAGCGATAGTTAGAGAGACAAGTAGTGGGTGTTTCATTTTCTGTAGAATGATGATGGAAGTGGTATCTCCAAATACCACGATGATGGAAGTGGTCCATTGTTTTCTTTGGCAGACACAGGCCAATAATTTTCCCTTTCTAAAATACTGTAGCACATTTTCCGCCAACAAGGAATACATCTTCTGACATAATTTTAACCCTAACTCATGAAGCACGCAGCTTCTCATTTCTTAAAAAAAATAACAGCATCATTGCCAACTGAAACATTAATTGCTGCAATAATGATCCAAACATAGTATTTATTTGTATCTCAGCAGTGAATTTTTTTTGGACAGGCAGTGTGCTGTTTTTTTTTTTTTTGGCGATGTACAAAATTTAGAGTGAGTGAAGATTTAAACATAAAATAGATTCACAAGTTTTGACTTCTTTCATCCTTAATATGGATGAAACTCCGTTCGTCTTTAAGAAGTACTTCACTTGTGCATCTTGCATAAAACATACTGAAAGAGTTGCTGCATCATAAATTAATAGCATGTTTTAAGCTCCCTTGCCTCATACACCATAGAAATACATTTCCATTTAAAACCTTATGAATATAAATTCACTAAACAAATCTAAAAATATTCACCACTGAATTATTAAAAGGTCCCCTATTATGTCACCAGACACACAGCTAATTAGTTACTACAAGCCATTTCAAAATCTTTCCCCTCTTGAAGTAACCAATCAGAAGCAAGCACAGCTGTTCAACTTAAGCCAAGCAGTCAATCAGATTTCACTATTCTCAGTGGTCACTACCCCTTGTGATGTCAGGAAGGGGAGATTTTGAACTGGCTCATAAGGGCTAATTAGCTGTACACCTGGTGGCATAATAAGGGACCTTTAGATTTTCCTCACTGATTATACTTGGTTTCCACACTGTTTACCAAGAATAAAAGTAGCACAAAGAAAAAGGCTGTGCTAAAGAAAAAAAACCAAACAAAAAATTAAAGTCGTCACTGATTTTCCATTACCTTGGCTGTGTTTAATGAATTAGCCACCTTGGCACCCTGAAGCCCAAATACTAAAATATTTTTCTTTCCATTAACTCCAAGGAACAATAATTGAGTATAACGTAACCCGACACATGACAGAAAATCCTGAGCTTATTTTAATACATCAGATGTTTTCTGGAATGGCAGTCTCTCTGTCCGCCAGTTGGCCATGCTAGGCCTAAATAACTCTTTATTCTAACAGCAGCGATGGAAAAATACAACCTTTTGCAGCTGCATAACAAGTAGTTGATATTTTCTGTTGCCATTGCTCAATTTCTTTTTTTTTGTTGGGATTTCATTGTATATTTGGGCAAGCATTTACACAATACAGCCAAAAGTGCATGGACACTTAATTGAAATCTGATTGACATGAAATTCCAAATGTCGGACTTTCTAAATAAATTTTGAATGAAATTGTTGTCCGTATGTACATAGTCCTTCCTTCTTCACCACTCCAATTAGTTTCGAAGGAGCCTCCGGTACAGGGACTGAAGACATGTGCAAAGTGCTACAAAGTCCAAACTGTAAAAACTGATTTTAATAGCAAAACCCTCAAATAGAAGGTCCATCTCTTTCCAATCAGGCCAAAGTGACCAATGCATTCCAAATTCATTTAAAATTTCAGACATTTAGGATATAAATATTTCTCTTTTCTCTGCATGTCAATGAGGTTTCCATGAGATTATCGTTGGCTATGAAGTGAATTGCTCTGTCCTACCTTAGTGTGAAAGGGTACTTCATCTAAAAAAATAAGCTCATTATTATTGAAGGGGCTCCAATTAAACAGCTTCATCTGACATGTTTGTCTGATATTTGCAATGTAATCGCCATCAAACTTTGGTGACAGCCAGCGGCCGCACTGGTGAACATGACCCCTCAGAAACTGCACTGGTGAACATGACCCCTCAGAAGTCTGGGTCGAGAGGGTCTTCTTGCTGCCTAAAATTTGAAGAGAGGGAGAAGCCAATGATTATTTCCAGACAACGATTTTGGGAAAATCAGACATATACAATAAAGCAGACTTATAGAGGCATAGATGTTTGATAAAAGCTAAGTTCTGGGGACCAACCAAAGCAATTCCATTATGCGTGGCCATTAGCTCCAGTCCCTGGGTCACTGGCGTCCCCTAGTGGTGGTAGAAAGAACAGCGGGGTCATGGTTACGGGTCTACATTTCATTTACCTACGAGTTTAGCAGACTCTCTTACTGAGAACAAATAACACTGCAAAATTATCATCCTCTCATACATCTAATACATTTTCAGACGCAAATTCAAGACAAGGAGAAATTTTTAACAAATTCTTGCCATCTAGTCCACAGGCGGAGGTTAATTCTTGGATCAATGCACCAAACATCGAACTGGGCCAAACAAGACCAGCGCCCTCCACAAGTATTCGAAGAGCGATGCTGCGCAAGTTGAGCTCCTTCTACCACACGGTGGGTGAATTTGCAGATGCACAAACTGAAGCAGACACCCCATTTTCAGTGGTAACAAATCACATGCAGAAAACAAGGCCAAATTCTGTTACCATCCGAACGCCCTTGGACTTCCCTAAATGACCAAATCCTAAAGGAGACATCCAGTGAGTGGATGGACTTGAGTAAAATCCAAACGGCTCCTTACCTTTGCTCATCAAGGGCTGCTCCGCACCCTGGGAACCATGGGAGCTTCCCTTCCCTAGAAGAAGAGGAAAAGTGCTCATTATTCTCAGTTCTGTGAGCACATTAAATCTGATTAAATCTTCTCTTGCTTGAGTCAACACTGTCAAGCTCATAAGTCAGAAAGGCTGGAGCATTACCAGAGTCATCTGAAGCCAGAGATCCGTTTGATGCGTCCGTGGCTGGTATGAGAGTTACTAAAAGAAAAAGAAAGCATGCATCATTTTCCCATAAAAGCACTGAAAGTACTAGCACCTAAATTGTTCACCAGTCCACAGCAGGGCTCACCAGCCATTCGCTCCACACCCATATCAATCTCCCCTCAGATATACCTGAGGAAATCCCACACAGACATGGGAGAGAACGTGTGAATCCCACACAGAAAAGCCAGGACCCAATCCAACCAAGGCCGTTCACACTGTCAGACCCCATCATTAAAGGGATAGTTCGGGATTTTTCAAACGAATCTGTATGGCATCACCGTCTTTAGTCTCGTGCACACACACTGACTTTCCCCCGACAGTGTCCTGTGAGCCGAGTTCTGTCCAGTTTTGGTCAAAGCGAAAGTAGTTCCGGCAGGTTTCCTGGGGTCTGCAAACTAAAACGTTTTTCTTCTCAAAACAGTATGTGTTCGAACGAGTGTTTTATTTGCATAACAAAACCCTGGTAATCCAAAAAGTCACATCTTGTAATTGCTTGGGGCTACTTTCTCTCAATAGCGATCACTGCGCGCTGTCACTGCTAACAGCTGTATACCTATTAATTAATATCTATTAATAATACCTATTAATCATGATATAGTATTTCTCACACTTCCATAAACTTCATGATGACGGCAGGAGATGTTCCGATCGGTTTAATAAGCGCAGAATGCCACCGCACGAGATACTCACTGGCTACAGACTCCAGCTGGGTCAGTCCACACGGCTGCACGTCCTTTACCTTACGTTCTATCACTGCAGATGCAGAAAGACAGAAGCACAGCTTAATATACTCCATTACCCCTCACCGCCTTGTAACCATTTAAAAACCAATCACTATTTGCACTTCTTGAGGACGCTGGACTGATCAATAAACGATCACCTGCAATACAAATAGATCACCCTCATAACCCCACCATTCAAAAACGTCACCAAAAATATGACTGAAAACGAGAATAAAAATATCAGTATTTAATATATTTCCTTGCTCCGACTCCCCACCCCCACGCTCACTCTGTCTCCGTTTCAGAATGTACAGGACCACAAGCACCCCAGCCACGATCAACAAAATGGCAACAATAGTCCCGCCAATAACAGGCCCCAAGCCATTGCCCTCGTTGTCTTGGTCAGTCGATGTTCCACCTGCAACACACACAGACAAAAGAGGCTGTTGAGAGCATTTCAGGCCGTTAGGGGAAAAAAAAACAAAAAAAAACCAAAAAGCTGATCAATAAAGGTCCCGTACATTACCCTCTTTCGTAAAGATTCAATCTGTGAGATCTCCATTAAGTGTTCAAACCTTCAAACCTTGCCATGAATGGTGCTGCATGTTTGCATTGCGATATACACTTCCAGTTTCAGCTATAGACCGTACAGATTCAATGTTTTCAGCGCTCAAAACTGGTTTTCCGTTTTCATGCACATGCAACAGGCAACGCAAGTGAGTAACCATATTGGAACAGTTGATGTAGTTTCAAAACTATAAAAAAGGTCTTGGCTGATTTTGATTAAACTTTGCGGAAAGGTCATATATCAACAGAAAGAGGTGATTAGACTATTGCAGGTCAAAGTTCGGGGACCTCAATGAAAAAAAAGGTCAAAAAAGATTCTGCCCGTGGAGGTATACTGTTGAGCGCTCTCCTAACCCTAATTACTTTTTCTGAGACAAGACAGAAAAAAAAATCTCCCAACAAGGTGGGAAAATTTGACTTGGGGATATGTGTACATGCAAATTTGGAACATTTGGAACTTGGAGCATTTCACTTACCTTGTAAGGAGTAACTTGATACAGGATACAACAACAGATTTTAAAAAAAGAAAGATTTTAAGTCTAATGATAACTCAAAAATGCTCTTTCAAACTGTTTTCTTTTTTTGCAATACAATTTATAATTCAGTATCAGCGCCATGGAAACCAGACTTACCCCAGACTTTAAGGATCGGCTTTTCCAAAGTCACATGCTCAATTTGGCAGCTGTATTTAGCAGTATCCCATGACTCGATTTCCAGCGTTTTCCTCAGCTGGTATGTCTCCGGAGAGTCTCCGTTAGGTCTCACCCCTGAAGACCAAACTCCGTTCCCTTCACCCAATCGCACGCCATCCCTGAAAATGTCCACCACAACATCTTTGGGGTAGAAATCGGTGGCCAAACAGACCAATGTTCTGTAGTTGGGCCGAGCAGATTTCTTTGAAAAGATGTACACCTGAGGAGGAGCTGTAAGAGAGCAGGCAAGACCATTTTACTAATGCCGCACCTTTCATACAGAGGATACGAGGCAGTGCTTCAGGGCAGATACTGGCATTAAAGAACCGAACATTTGGCATCCCAGCTGAATAAAATGAGCAATTAAACATAGCAAAATGAGAATGGTACAAACCAAACCACACGACAAACAAATCCCCAGGGGAAATGATACTCTCTCATATTTCCTACCGAACACCAAGGACCTCAAGATTTTACGAAGTTCTCCAATAGTGAAAAGGATCATATGTACTCAAAATCCCACCCTGTCAGAGGAGATACACCCTTGTATAGGAACTTGCACTGAATTTCTCAAACCACACCTCATTTGAAAGCTTGAACCTTTGTTGAGCGGCCGATTAGGAGAGCTCCTAGATAGAGTCGCGACGAGTGGTCCAGAAAATCTGGGTCCCATTGCACCAAGAGTCCTAAGTGCAGTGAAGTGAAGTTACGTACGAAAATGGGTTGCACCAACGATGACTTAAGACAAGCCTTGTCCCAAGTCCCGCGTCATCAGACAAGTAGGTGCAATAGCCATTAACGGTGAAAAGAGCACTTGCACCAACGTAAGTTAGGGCGCGAAATTACGACAGAGACCCACGTGTGGGTGACTTAAGTGTGGTGTGATCTTAAAATAAATCTTTTTTTTTTTCAATTAGTCTTTAATAATCTCCCCGAAATGCAACAACAAGACCGCTTCAAGAATGCAACAACAAGACCGCTTCAAGTATACACGTTTCAAGAAATTGCAGGCAATTGTCTACATACCGCATGGCGGTAAGTGGTCTCATCGTGCTTTTAAAAAATTGTGGTTCAACATCTGAATCAACTCTGAAATTCATCTCATTGTAGCGTCTTCAGGACATTATTAAAGATTACTTAAAAATAAAGAGATTCATTATAAGATTGCCAAAGATTTTAGGCATCTAAAAAATACAAAAGGCGGAAAACATTCTGTATAACTGATGAAAGGTAATATTGAGATATAAATTATTGTAATCTCACAAAATGGCCTAATATAAGCCCAAGGAATCTACAATTTGATTGCTAATTGAGCAAAGTAAACAGGGACAGGCTTATAGTAGCCTAACTGGTTAAAAGAAGATTTTGCCGTCCTGCTGAAAAATACTAATGTCAGTCAAGTTGACCAAACCCTCACAGGCTCTAGCCATTGTGCCGTAGCAGCTAAAAAAGCCAATCGGATGGGATACATTGCCATAAGTATTGAGTACAAATCTAAGGAGGTGATGCTTCTTTTGTACAACACGTTCGTCAGACCACATCTGGAGTATTGTGTACAGTTCTGGGCACTATACTTTAAGAAAGATATAGAGGCTCTAGAGAAAGTTCAGAGAAGAGCCACTAAGCTTATTCCAAGTATAAAAGATGAAAGCTACGAGAAGAGGCTGAATCTCTTTAGTCTTAGGAAAAGGAGACTGAGGGGTGATTTGATTGAGGTCTTTAAATATGTTAAAGGGATTAACAAAGTGAATCATGTAGGATTCCTTCAACCAAGTGTTGTTAGTAGAACTCGGGGTCACAAATGGAAGTTGACCAAAGGTAAATTTAGCACTGATATTCGGAAATATTTCTTCACCCAAAGAGTAATTTCAATGTGGAATAGCTTGCCTGACCATATTGTTGAGGCAGAGACCTTGGGGGTTCTCAAGAGCAGGCTTGACTTAAAGCTAGATACCATTGACTTGTTGAGTATCTGTTGGGCTGAACGGCCTGTTCTCGCCATTCATGTTATGTTGTGTTAAGTTTCTTCCTAAAGAATTTCACATGCACTCCAGTAGTGGCTCTAGACCTGGGAATGGCGGGGCGCACACACACCCCTTTATGACAATTAGTCCAGGCTAGTTCGCAATCATTTTCCTTTACTGACACATTGTCCAATTATTGTACTTGGCAACTTAAGACACGGTCTCTCCATATGTGATCGAACAGCGATAAAATCATGGGCGAAATTCAGAAACAAAATTTACATATTAATAGGCAGTGCTTCGCGTTGACTGATCAGGTCCGTGTTCCAGTGAAATATCGCTTTTCACTCTCGGTATTGTGTGGGTTGATAAAAAAGTGGCACTTGGCAGTTAAATAGGCAGCGTGCTGCTCAAGCTGTTTGCCTGAGAGGCGACAGGTATGCAAGTTTGACGAACGTTGATTTAAATACAGCAAATAAGCGTCCAGATGAGTGTTGTCTTCTTACGTAATCGGGGAGAACAAGCAGCAGCTGTTAACTGTGGAGTGCTCTCGGAGCGAACCTTCGGTTACTTATGAAAATGACTGAGAGCAGGTCAGGACTAACGACTGTTTTAAACGGATGTTTTGTCACAATTCTCAGTTCAGGTTCCGCCACTGAGCTGAATTAAGCCCATGATTTCATCGCCGTTTCATCGCATATGGAGAGATCGTGTCTTAAGTTGCCAAGTACGATAATTGGAAAACGCGTCAGTAAAGGAAAATGATTGCGAACTACCCAGGACTAATTGTCATAAAGGGACGTGTCTGCGCCCCGCCATTCCCAGGTCTAGAGCCGCTACTGATGCGCTCTGATGTTTGGCACTTTCAGGCAGCTGTTCCCTCAAGACTGCGCCAAGCTACTGTGTCTTTTTTTTTCTTTTCCACTGGCGAAAAACCTCTCAGCTTTCATGTGTGCTATATGAAGCTGTCTAAGTTCTGTTCATTCTATGTTACTAATGTATATTTGTAGGTAACTGCATACATTGTATATACTGCTCATGCATGCATACACACATATACTACACCATCCAAATTTGACCATTTACCACTCAGATTTGACCTTCTTAAAGTTGAAGATACCAGTCCAGACTTTGCGGCCAGGGATGTTTGTGTGTGTCACTTAGGACATGTCCTAAGACGCATCTTAAGATATGGTTTTCATGACACGTCTGAGTTTTTGGTGCAACAGCAGTTACGTTGTCTCAGCCCCGTCCTAAGTTTGGTGTCTTACGACACGTTTGGTGCAACCGGCCCCAGGTCATGGCGCCATTTTATTTCGATCGCGTTAAGAAAAAAACAATCCAACGATTTACATTGGGTGCAATGGCTCGGCTTCACACAATGAAAGCAAAACGGCTCCCGTTATTGAGTTGCCGCAACTCTCTCCATCTCCATTTCTAGCTATGAGACTTCACTTTAGCCGTGACTTTTGTCCAGTGCAGCTGGGGCGGGGCCGATGTGGGTGCAGGTTTCTGCTTTAGTGCAGCGCTGCACCTCCTCACTAAATGATCAAACTAATCAGCGGTGCCATTCCTAAAAGCATTGCAACACAGTTTGAACCACAGCCATGGAGACAGAAGTATGCAAGTTGCGAGCATAGCTACTATGCTTTTGGGAAACATACCCCAATATGTTCAATGAATACCTCAGTAAGTTAAATCAGGTATTATAGCGTCGGGCTTTAACAAAAACAAGCAACCACACTGGCCGTTTCTGCATGAAAATGGACATTGCTAGGCTAAATGGTCCTTACATTGCTTCTTATCCTCTTCGGATTGGTAGCGCATGAATTTATTAAGCCAGTTTACGCAGTCTGTCTCCAGATAGCCCTTGGTATACTGGCTGAGAATGTTCTCCTTGTCCCATTTAAGCTTGGTTTGCACTGCTTCTGGCCGAGGGGCCACCCACTCCATTAACTCATCGTCGAATGAGAGGAAGTCCGCGCCGTCGTAGCCGTACTGGTCGAAGCCCCTCTTAAACTGTAGACCAGTCGGTGTATTCACAGCTTCGCAGCCGTGCATCCACTGCAGGACGTGGACATCTGGGGACGAGAGGGACGGAGAGCTGCAATCAGACAATCGCTTTGAAAAGCAGTTTGTTTATTTTTTTATTCTTTTGTAAGTCACTCTAACAGTATTGTGTTGCATTCGGCTACAAGAAATGATTGTTATGCTCGTTTTACTATGTTAAGCAAAACATTGGGATGCGTCCAGTGAGCAAGCGATTGAGCGGGTGAGAGTGCGTCAACGTAGTGTGCAAGAGTGAGCATGAGAGGGAGTTTACAACACTTGCAAATGAAAATTGAGGACAAACGTTGGTTGGATGAAGGGCTCAGTCTCACCTGAATCATTTTGGCGCAAGCGGTTCATCAAGATATTCACATTGACGTTGAACCACTGCTCCTTGCTCTTGCGGGACTGTGTACCTTTTCGCCAATAGTCATCACCATTATTTCGCGCCATCCATTCCTGCAAGGGTTTCTTGACCTTTTCCTCACTGTTGTAGTAGTCAATTGGTCGATCGTTCAACATCCCCATGGCGGTGAACTGGTACACGCCTGGTTGGTCGATGGGCTTCGACAAGGCGGTGTAGATATAATGGAGGTTGTGAGTCTGATATTGTGGCACTAGGGAAGACATTAAATGCTATTGGTCAAAAGAGCAGACAAGGTTAAATATCAAAGTCAGTCACTGCCATTGATCAACAAAGCAGAACAGGTTATATTTCAAAAGACAATCACTGATAATCATTCATCTGTACAGTCTAGATTATATCTAAATGACAGACTGCTGTAATTTAACAGGAAAAGTCCAAGTAATTTCTCAAAAGACTGCCATTTTTCAACTGAACAGTCGGAGTCAGACTTAAAGATGCAGACCGCCCTAAGTCAACAGAGCAGTCCAGGTTAGACAGAGACTGCTACCAGCACAGGTTAAAACTTAAAGACAATGACTCTCACTATTCAATGAAACAGCCAAGAACATCTCAAACACGGCGACTGCAATTTTTCATCCGAACAGTTGCATACGAAAATTTTGTTATCAACTGCGGCAGCAAAGCTCACTAATGCAGCTATACAACGGTTTGCTGCAGACCATCACGTCCCAAGAAGGGAAGTCAGTCGATTTACCTTTTCTGACTTACATGTTTTTAATCTTAACAATTCCGACAGGAAACGACAGAACCTGACACACAAAGACTTTTTCTGTCATATGTGGCTCTGGTTTACCCAAGGATACTATCGTGTTGCCATGGTGAATTTCACTGCAGCAGCCTGAAGCATGTCTGCTAATCGCTGCAAAGCGCTGAAGTGTCTTCATAACGAGGTCTTCATAACGCACCCCAGGATATATCCCAGACAGTGATTATTCAACAAAACAGTGCAGATCACATATCAAAAGACAGTGACTGCCGTTATTCGGCGGAGGAGCCCAGATCATGTCTCAAACAAGGAGGCGATGGTTATTCAACAGACTGGTCCAGCACTCGATCACTAGTTCATAAATATAATTATTCCGAGACCAATGTATAAAATGCTTTCAATTTTGGGACCCAAATGACAAATATAGACCCTTTTTGGGGCCCTGAATATAATCCATTCTAGTGTTACTTGGTACAGCACAATCATTCCTGAACCCTCTTTGCGAACACTACTGACCGATTTTGGTTACAACATAAACTACTTAATTACTGCACCATCCCATTGCTACTCCATATGGTGGAGGAGCTCGGACTCACAAACAGAAAAAGATATTTTTGGGGTTCCCTCCTTTTTACGGCTGGTCTCAAAAATTGCAAGCAGTTTTTCACCCCAGTAGTGACCACCCCACCCCATGTGAAAAACGGCCAAAGAGCTCACTGTTACAAAAACCTCCTTATCACACAGAGACTCGTTCCAGTTAATGATAAACGGCACAAAAAGTTCCATGTCCACAGATAATACCTGTGCCATAATTCATGAGTTTGATCAGTCATTTACACCTTTTAAGTTTGTGTTAAAAAAAAAGAAAAAACAAATTAATTTGGACTAAAAATGAAGTTGATGAATCTAGGAAACATGTTTCATAAAGATGATAGCAGCACTGTGCTTTAATAAAGACAGTTAAGGCTTCCTCTCTCTCTTACTTAAACATTAAACCATATTGGCCCCCAGCATATTTCTTTGAAAGTATGAACACAGGGGCACAACTGAATTAAACGTTTTTAATGCCATTTAACATGATAAAAAATTAGTAATCAGACATGTGAGTGGTTATCCCTGTTGCCTTAACTTTTAAAACTTTTTGAAGTCTATTGTAATGCATTTGGAACTTAAATGGCAACGTGTGGCTGCACGACATTAAAAAAAAAAGAAAATATGTTTTGGTCCCTGTGACTTCCAGTTTATTCACTCATACATTCATAAAATGCACTGTTTCACATGAAAATATGAAAACTAGGCCGAATGAGGAAAACACGAAATGGATTATGATCCCGAAAGCACCGTCTATAATGAATGCGTCACCTCATTATTGTTCAGTTAAGGTTTTACTGCCGAACAAACCGCCACGGAGGGAATTCCTGAAATGCCACCATTCTGTTCTTCGCCCGTGTTTACGGACTATAGCCAAAATTAGACCTAAAATGATATGCTGTAATCGATAGTGGTTTAATAGGCCTATTCAATATCACGACGCAGTTCTTAAATTTCCCCCTGCATGTCTAATGAGTCTTGTGCGTCCCCTCTGTGGCCCCTCTCGACCTCGGTGAATCTGTGCTCCCGTCCGTATGTTACTGAAGTGCCAAAAGTGAACAAACAGCGGCAAAAAAAAAAAGCGCTCATCGCGCAACACCAGGATGACTGAGTTAGCTGGATAAGTTGAGGGTGAACTAAGAAACCCACCCAAATCCCAAAAATGCGACCTTTCACATCGGCGAAAACTCGAGTGTTCCCTTTCGATATATCCCACTACCCCGAAGAGGTGTTCTGTGCGGTCAGGCATACTGAACTACCAGGAGATACTCTCCGATCTACACTGCACCCAACAAAAGGAGGTAACGTTACAGGCCCAATGTCAGTCACGTTTCGGGTTTTGAGTGAGTACATTTTGTGCTAAATTAGACCAACTATTTAGCGCCACAAAGATTTCGTTAATGTCGAAAAAAATGAAGCTTTTCATTAGTTGAAATGATTGAAGTCAAAATGTGCCCAGTCGTCCCTGACGAGACGAGGAGGTGCGACAAAACGAACATTGTTCACTTCATTAACATCCGCATTGATTGTGATCATATATAAGTATTAAGGCCATTCCCCTGAGGACGGAGGTGCTCTTCTGGACTTCACATAGAGGTATGAGATATTCACAAAACCTTCACGAAGTCCTCAGGCATGTATCGGATTTGAAAAAAAGGCCCACTCTTGGCCAGTTGGCAGAATTCGCCTTTTAATTACAGCCCTGCCCTGTGTTTTTTTTTTTTTTTTTGTCGAACACTGGGTTTATTTCCTCCACTGCAAAGACTTTTCAACGTCTTCTCAATGTCGTCCGATGTTCCGTTCAGGCGTCACTAAGGAGATTGCTTACAACTGTACATAGCACACCCACACCTGCTTTCAAATCTTGACTTTCTCCGAGTTGAGTCCAGGATATGCACACATAACCTGTATGACAGCTTTGTGAAAGGCACTTCAAGGAAATCATAAATGTTAATTCCTCTATAAAATGAACTCAAATTTGCCAAAACAACCTGTGCGCACCTACAGCATTGCGCATGTGTCCCATAACATTACACCAGAGCGGGACTCCGTGAAGTGTTTTATTGTTCGCGAACTCAAGACATAAAACAATAACACCGCACTGTGTTTCCCCAGCAACTCAGAATCAAGACGCAAAGTACAGCGCCGCGTGGAAAGTGCTTCGAGTTGGGCAGGGCTAATCTCCTGCAAACATTCTGCTGAAAATTCGCGAACTAGTAGTTCTTTTTTCCATCAATTCAACTAGATATTAATAGATATACATCTCAAGAATAACTGGTGAAAATTTCATCACAATAGGCTGGAAGGAAAGTATAGATGGTTGCAGTTTTTCAGCAGAATGTTTTCAGAATCTAATCCCTACCCCTTCAAGTTTGCCTTGTCTATAAAATGGGCCCACATCAAAAACTCATAGATGCGTTTTTGAATTTTATAGAAAATAAGCGGAAATACGCTGATAATATGGCGTCCTGACAGCTCTGGCGTGAATCCATTTATTGTCATCAAACAAGCAGCTGAAGAAAACAGTCCGTCCTTCGCTATTTTTTTCCACAGCCATAAAGTTAAAGCGACGCCAAAAAGATGAAAACAAAATCACGCGTTTTTTATAAGTTGGAATTTATACTTTACCTGGAATACACTTAGTAGCCTCTATAAAGCCTACATTATGCGCAAGATGGATATACTCTATGGAAAGTAATATTTGAAAGCCATTATTGGGCTTTCATTGCCAGGTGTGCCTACGTAATGTCCACCAAAGGCACAGCAATAACACTGTAAGGGCGGCGCTGTGCGAGATTAGACGGTACCAGCGAGCTATAATCCTAGTTAATTAAGATGAAAACAGTTGTTAATTTGATCACTGACCTAATCTAATTCATATTTTCATGAATGTGAATATTCATATTCACACTTTTTCTGACCATTTCATTCGGTTTTGGACCAAACTCGTTTCACCGCACGACACAAGCGACGATAGGCAAACGTAGGAAGTGGGGGTAAAATAATTCGAAGTGTCAAATTTGTGAACAGGCCTATATTAAAACACTTGAAGATACGACCCAAAAAAAAAAAAACAAGATTGTATTCACAGCAGATCGTTTTATAACTCTAATGATGGCCCAAAGGACACAAACAGGCCTAAGCAGTGCAAATCAGACAGGCAGCCTTCGGCTTTTCGTAAGTGCGCAATTAGCGTTTTTTAAATACGCTTTTAAAGTCGTGTAAAGTAACAACATTTGCTCTTATTAATGCCAACGAGACATTTCGAAATTGATTGATAATATTTCATCAAATAGGAAAACATAGTTTTACGTCTAAAATCGTCAAAATACGGTTTCACTTTCGATTTTACTCACCACTCTTAACAGCGCCAAAAATGAAGAACAACGCAAAGAAATTCATTTTCAAGGCCATTTTAGCCGCCCTATAGAGTCCTTTTTCGTTATATCGCAAGACCGAGTTTTTGTTTAGCACTACCGACAAAAAAAATAGATTAAAAAACTCTGCAGGTTCCTGATACGAAAAGCTTAGGCGACGGAACAACCGCCCGACTCGCTACCCAATACTCGACTCCGTGCGCCCGCCCTAAAACCAGATTCGCAATGTGACTCTTACCCAATCAACCACCGTCAGAACACAGACAAGCCAGTTGCCGGGTGTAAGTCCTTGACAGAGGTTTTGTGAATTTTGTTGACGCTGGGGAGCGATATATAGCCACTGCTCAAAAAAACAAAGGGAACACTTGGAGTTATATTGTGTTGTGTAAGTGTTCCCTTTATTTTTTTTTAGCAGTTTATATGCGTTTTCCATCCATGCTTTTTAGTGTTGGACTGAAATTTCTCATGTATTGTCGCCGATTAGCCACAACATTAAAACCACATGCCACGCACATGTAGGGCCCCAAAACAGCTCTGACCCGTCGAGGCACGACACCCATCAGACCCCTTGTATGTGGCACAAAGTCGCCTGCAGCAGATCCTTTAAGTCCTTTTAGTTGTGAGGTAGGGGCTCCGCGGGGCGGATCAAACATTAGTCCAGAGCATCCCAGAGATGCTCGATCAGACAGAAATCTGGGGATTTTGGTGGTCAAGTCAACACCTTGTTTAGTTTGTCTAGTTCCTTAAACCATTCTTGGACAATTTTGCAGAGTGGAAGGGAGTGTTTATTCATTCATTTATTCATTACCTCCAGATTAATATACTATACACAATTTCACCATAAAATGTAAAAACACACTGAAAATCACACAATACTTGTCACTGGAAGGTACTGGTAAGTTTTGTCAGATAAAATTCTGTATATGAGGATGTATTAAAATTTTAACTTAAAAGGAGGGATCCGAGTATCAACCATCCCATCTTCAACAGCAGGGGGAACAACTGGGTGGAACAGTAATATCCATCCATCCTCCATACCCTCTTCTTCCTCACTGGGGTCGCAGGGGAGCTGGAGCCTCTCCCAGCTGACTACAGACGAAAGGCAGGGACCCACCTTGGACAGCTCTCCAATCCATTGCAGGATGCACACAGTATTCACACACCATTCGCTCTCACACTCAAACGTATGGGCAATTTAGTGTCTCCAATTAGCCTGATATGTATGTCTTTGGATTGTGGGAGGAAGTTGGAGTAACCCACACGAACACGGGGAGAACATGAAAACTCTGCACAGAAAGGCCCCAGGCTGGATTCAAACCCACCGCTGTGAGGCAGCAGTGCTAATCACTGCGCCATCGTGCCGCCCCTGGAATTTACTAGTGGAAGCTATTTGAGTTACCACATGACTTACAAGTGGAATACTATTAAATTGTGTCCCCTCTATAGATTCATCAGATTTCAACCAATTTCAGTCAAACAAAGTATTTAAAATTCTTGCTGGGGAATCTGTTTTAAAAATCCTGTTAAATAATGATAAACTATTTGTCTCGCGATCAGACCTTATAGCCTACAGCTCACACCCAGTGCCTGCAACAGGTTACTCTGATAACTCCTCTGAGGTAGACCCGGCACACATTTCACATGATCTGCTTGAAACTTTTCATTTGATATCCGTAACGGATTTGATATCCGTTTTCCTCAGACACAAACATTGACAACCATAAGTCAAAACTGGCTTTACTGCTGCTTTCCATAAATAATCTTTTGGATCAGATGAGAGCCCTGGATGACAAAACCCTTCACGCAGTAAACTAAAAACATTATGAATTATCGCCCCTTCCTATCCAAAACTCTTGAACGTGCTATTGCTCATCAACTCTACTCTTTTCTTTCAGACAACAACACCCTGGACTCTCACCAGTCTGGGTTCCAAATGACCCACTCAACTGAGACGGCGTTCATCTCTCTCCACAAGGCCCTTCAAACTGCATGTGCCACCTCCCTCTCCACTGTCCTGATCCTCCTCAACCTTTCTGCTGCTTTTGACCCTGTACACCACACCATCCTCCTGTCATCTCTTTCCGTATTGACGATCTGCGGTGCAGTATTAACACCTCGCTCCCTTACCACAGGCGTCCCCCAAGGCTCAGTCCTTAGTCCAGTCCTCTTCTCCCTCTATATCCATTCTCTTGGCCCTGTCATTTCTGCTCATGTCATATCCTCTCACTTTTATGCTGATGACACACAACTCTTTCTCTCTATTCCCCCCTCTGATGCACAAGTTTCCACTCACATCTCTGCTTGCCTGCGGGACATCCAGAGCTGGATGGACAGCCACCACCTGAAGCATGACCCAGCCTAGACGGAGATGATCTACCTTCCCGCTCCATCCTCTCCCCACCTGGACCTGGTTATCCCCCTGGGGGAAGCCACTATATCGCCCTCGCTGAGTGTGAAGAACCTTGGGGTCCTGTTCGACGACAGGCTCCCCTCTGCTGTGAACATCGCAGCTGTGACTCGGGCCAGCAGGTTCTTCCTCTACAACATACGGAAGATCCATGCCTTCCTCGCCACCTACTCGACCCAACTCCTGGTCCAAGCGCTGATCCTCTCCCGCCTGGACTACTGCAACAATCTCCTCGCCGGCTTCCCAGCTTCTGTCATCAGACACCTGCTACAGAATGCTGCAGCTCACCTGGTCCTCAAACCTCCCTCGACACTCCCGTGTCACCCCCCTGCTGACGAACCTTCACTGGCTGCCTATTGCGGCTCGCATGAAGTTCAAGACATTGGTGCTGGCTTATCAGGCAGTCAAAGGAACAGCTCCAGCATACATCCAGAAACTGGTCAGACTAAACACGCCTGCTAGAACACTCCGCTCTGCCACTTATGGTCGCTTGGCTCAACCTCATCTCCGCTCCTGCTCATCCCGCTCAAGACTGTTGTCTGTCCTGGCTCCCCATTGGTGGAATGATCTTCCCGTCGAGGTCAGAGCGTCAGAGTCCTTGAAGACCTTCAAACGCAACCTGAAAACCCTGCTCTACAGGCTCCACCTTTCCCCTACTCCACTGCCTGCAGTTTGACTCTCTTGACGTCATGTCCGTGGTCCTCAAAGAACACGGACATGTTCACTTTTGTTAACTTTACTGGTCTCTTGTCTACTGTTTGTTCAATTGTCACTTCTCTCATTAAGCGCTCTTTGTCACTTGAACTATTAGCACTTAACTTAACTTGCCTCCTTGGAGCTCTGCACTTTTGCACTGAACTTTTGCACTTTTGTAGGTCGCTCTGGATAAAGGCGTCAGCTAAGTCCCTGTAATGTAATGTAATGTAGTAATACTGCTAAAGTGTTTCCAAAAATTATTTTCAATGAGGTTTGTCATACCTTTATCTGAGGGGTGCATTATCCTGCCAAAATTAGCCACTGCCATCAGGGAATCCTGCTGCTTCGATGGGGTGTACTTGGTCTGCAATAACGCTTAGGTGGATAGTTCGCATTGAGTCAACCTCCGCATGCATGCCAGGACCCAATGTCTCCCAGAAGAACATTGCCAAGAGTATTACACTGCCTTTGCCAGCTTGCCTTCTTCCCATAGGGCAAGAATAGTGAGTCCCTCTCTTGGAAGGCCATAGCCCTGTACGTTTTACATGCTTCTCTTCTTTAACACACCTGAATCAAACGATTGCCTCATTATTAAGCCCCTTGCAAGCTGCAATCAATTGAATGAGGAGTGATTCAGCAAAAAGACTTATAAAATGTGCAGGGCTAAAATGGCTCTCCAGAAGCATGATTCACTACCCCTGCTATGCAGCATCTGGTAGCATCTCCGTACCCCTCCTAAAGGGCATCTGGTGGTATCTCCCAACCCCTGTCAAAGGGAATCTGGTGGTATCTCCCAACCCCTGTTATAGGGCATCTGGTGGTATCTCCCAACCCCTCCCATAGGGCATATGGTGTTAACTCCCTACCCCTGTTATAGGGAATCTTGTGGGATCTCCCTACCCCTGTTATAGGGAATCTGGTGGATCTCTCTACCCCTGTTATAGGGAATCTGGTGGGATCTCTCTACCCCTGTTATAGAGAATCTGGTAGGATCTCTCTACCCCTGTTATAGGAAATCTGGTGGGATCTCTTTACCCCTGTTATAGGGAATCTGGTGGGATCTCTCTACATCTCCAAAAGGGCATCTGGTGGTATCTTCAGATTCTCCAAATCTTTCTGCTTATAACACATCAGTTTCAAAACCTGACTGTTCACTTGCTGCCTAATACGTCCCACCCACTGACAGGTGCCGTTGTGTTGAGGTAATCAATGCCTATCACGTCACTGGTCAGTTGTTTTAATGTTATGGCTGAAGGGCATGTATTCCTGTACTGAAATGCTCATGAGCATGGAAGTTCATGATACAACAGGAACATTTATTTGGCAGTTTTAAGACTTTATCCACTGGAGTTTTTTTATTTTATTGATAAATACGAAGAAGCCTCATTATATTCACTCATAAGTACTGCATTTACAAGAAATTAGCTCAACTTAGATTTTATGGAAATAATCTGATATGTTCTTTTGCAAATTACAATAATACTGAAACGTCAGTAAAACGCCACCCATCTGTGACATCGTACATCATACACCAGAGCCACCTAGATTCTTGACGCAAAACGAAAACAATGTTTTTGTTTTTTTTTTATTCTGAATGTCTCTGACATAGTTCAATAATAAATTCACTGGTTACATGGAAAGAACAATTGAAGAATTGCAAATAATTTTAAGCAAAAATAAGAAAAACTATTGTCATACAATTCGTCCCATGAATAACACGGTGCAGAAGAACAGGTTTCATCAGGAATGTCACTTGCAACCTTTTGTTATTCGTGGGACGAATTGTACTGTAGTCCAATAGTCATACATGAAGTGAATATGCTCCTGCGGTGCTCACTTTTCCTGCTCGCCATGGCAACAGTCCTTTGAGTGAGATTTTCCAACTACAGTCCTGCAGGACAGAGCCTGCTGCTTTTTCTGGTTTCCCATAAACCAGCGGTAAATGTAGCACTTCGGATAAATTAGCTCAATAAAGAGCTTCAATTAAACTCTTAAGTGCTGAAACGAAAAACTAAACCCTCTGGGCTCTCTCAGATTTAGGATTTCTGCTTTTTCCCCCCCAAAAATCCCTCCCTTTACTTGTCATCCCCAGTCAGTCTTTCCATTTTCTGCCAATCACTCTTTTGTTTTTTGCCTTTCCATACACTCTCCCGATAATCAATCCTTTAAACCAGATTCATATTCTGCGGTCTCCCCCTGAACGCCCACTTCATGTTTTATATCTCGTACATCATTCCTCCAAAACCAGATCCGCACGACCTTACAGTGACCCCAGTGATATGGATTACAGTTAGTTTTTCAAAATATTGTTATTTTTCCCTTTAAATATAGTTTCAATTTACTTAAGTCCATTTCAATCTCACATTACATCGTTTTTAGCTCACATTTGCGGTCCCCACAGTTCGAATAAGTCCCCTTTACTCATACGGTCTTGTACTCATTAATTGGATAAAGCAGGCTGGAGTGAGAAAAACCAAACAGCGAAGGTTTTCAGGCTTTTTATTGCTTTAATAGCCTCTGTACTCAGCACTCAGTACGAGATGTGTCCTCCACGGTACTTAATGAGCTGTTTCATCATTTCTGACATGAAGCTGACCAGGTTTTTGCAGGTTTCCTTGATTTCTTTATCGTGATGCCGCACCTGGACATCAGCTTCAATGACTTTGGCTTCTGTGGTGCCGTCCTTATACTGCAGCCTTGACTTGATGATGGACCAGAGATTCTCAGTGGGACTGAGGTCAGGTGAATTACCAGGCCAGGCCAACACAGCTACAGTACTGCGCTGATGATGCGATCACATTAGATGCATCATATAAGTCAAGGAAATTAATGAAACATGTCAAAAAGGTACTATGCAGTGATCTTTGAGAGATCAAGCACCTTTATCCCATTAATTTGCACAAGACCGTACACACTCTGCCACTCGCCACATTCTTCCTCTATACCCAGGGGCGTCTCTAGGACTAAAGATTGGTGGGGCCCAGAGCTCCCCTTTAAAACAACTACTAACCCTGACTTGCACGCACTCATTTACATAATTGACAAACATTCCTTCCAGGATTTTCCTGGCCTTTTTTTTTGTTGTTTTTTTGATTTGTCGCGGTAACTTTTTCAAAAATTGGCAATGAAAGTTGCAATGTCTTGGCGATTTATTTTTTTTTCCGCGAGAAATTTTCGTGGATTGGTTGAATTTGCTTTAATAATTGCAATTGCGACATGCAACTTCCTGGAGGGACTGAGCAATAGATTCACTCAGAGAACACGCCGGTACGGTACGGTACATTTTGGTACGGCGACAATCATTAATCTGGACGCGTAATTTCGTGCATTTATATCAGACGTTTCAAATGGTCTTTTAATTTATTTAAACAAAATGACCATGAAGCGCCAGTTAAATCACTTGATGTGTGGAAAAGGTAGCGCAGACGTTTGAGAGCAGTTTGTCTTTCATAAAGCGTTGAACAATTTTTGAGTGGCCTAAATAATTTTCCAAATCTGAATTTATCCCATTATTTAGTTGTCAATAGATCTCATTGAGAGAGAAACCGTAACTTCGATTGCCAGAGGATTATTGTCAAAATTGGAAAACGTGTTAATAACGAAAAATAACTGAGTACAAGCCAGGAACAATCATTGACGCAATGGCATGGTCCGGGCTCCGCCAATTATCACTTCCATAGACGCCACTGTCTATACCTCATCGGAACCCCCCCATCTGTTCCTCATTTCTTGCCGAAACGGAAGCCAAATCCCCCTTTCTGTCTGTGGATGGCCTGCAGGCCTCCAGCGATGGAGGTCAGCGCTAATGTCTTCTCTCCTCCTTCCTCCTCTGGATCCATCTCCAGTGGAAACTCCGGAAATTCATCCTCGGACCTCCTTTTCCACTGCCCCCTCCACTCTGTCTCGGATTCCCCCTCGCCAGCCTCCAAGTACAGGCCACCGTTGCTTTGACTGCTCCTCTCCAGCCCACGGTATCGATCTTGGTGCCTCAAAGAGGCTCCAGGTAGGCCGAGCAAAGCCTGGAGCTGGATTAAGGGAGCTGCCCAGCCAGGGCGTTGCAAACTGGGTCGGAGTGGAGGGGCAAGCCCCGGCAGGGGAGCCAGCACCGTAACGGAGAGGAGAGAGAAAGTCCATAGGAAATAGTGGAACACTGATACTGTCATCTATTCACCAGGAATAAAATTTAAAAAATTACTTGCAAAAATGATGGATGGACATAAGAATGTGTAATCAGGCACGATCTGACTCTATATACAAAGCTCATTTTATGTACACTACAGGCCAAAAGTTTGGAAGCAAGATCAAATTTGTACAGAAAAAGATTATAGTTTCATTGGCATACTTTGCAACAAAATAAACATGATTATTATATAAAGAGTAACTTATCAGAATATATTATTACTCAAATTATCAGGCCCATATCACTAGGCCCATGGTCCTAGTGCCCGTCGGATTGCCGTTGGCATCCGGTGGGCTGTAAACCATGACATAAAGTGAATAATACAAACTGTGATTTGTTTCATACTTTTTCACTGGAGTTGTGAAATGATCTTTTGCAAATCTTCTCAACCCAAAAACTAAGCCCCTCCTTTCTTTCATTAACATTTATTCAGCAGTGGTCTGATGACATCAATATATACTGTACCTAAAGGTAAATGGAGGAAAATGGTGCATAGCAATGAAAGAAAAGTCTAATTATGCAGTAATTACATCCCAAAATCCATAGATTTCATACTGGTTTTTAAGAAAGGCACTGGGAACAGAAACTTGAAGTTGCTTCCAAATTTTTGACCTGTATTAACCTTGCTTCCAAACCTCTGGCCTGTAGTTTATTTCTACTTAAAATATGAGATCAACTGACAGATAGAAAATATAAAGACCACAATGGAAAAATGATCAGAATCACATTTTCATGTTGTAGAGAAAAGATTAATTAAAAATTCCAAATGATCTTAGAAACAAATCACTGAAAAAATATGCAAAATATATCTAAAATATTATAATAACATATAATATTATTATAAATATATATGTACATATACTACCGCTCAAAAGTTTGGGATCACTTGCAAATTTCTTTGTTTTCCAAAGAAAAATACATTTTCATGCATTTCACAAACACTTTTTTCCATTTCACAAACATTTTTATCAATTTTACAAACGATTAAAATTAATCAGATGATTTTCAAAGAATGATCTACATTTTTGCATAGAGGCCTGTTATCAGCAACTGTCAGTCCTCTGCATCAATCTCCTGGTTTGGCTGTTAATCCAAGTTAAGCGTTTTATAAGGCTAATTGATTATTAGAAAACCCTTCTGCAAATGTGTTGCACAGTTGAAAACCGTTGAACTATTAAGGCAGCGCAAAAGGGAGCAGGGCATTCTTGAGGTTGGTTTGGTACCTGAAACATCAGCAGCTGTTTGTTTGCTTACAGGCGCAAAATGGCCAGAAAGAAAGAACTTCCTTAAGAGACCCGTCAGTCTATTGTTGTGCTTAGAAAAGAAGGCTATTCAATGCGAGAAACTGAAAACTTAAGATCTCTTACCATGTTGTCAACTACTCCCTTCAGAGAGCAGCACAAACTGGCACTAACAAGGACAGAAAAAAGGAGTGGGAGGCCCCGACGCACAACTGTGCAAGAAGACAAATATCTGAGAGGGTGTAGTTTAAGACAAAGACGCCTCACAGGTTGTCAACTAGCAGCTGCGCTAAATAGTTCTTATCAAACACCAGTTTCAGTATCAACCGTGAAGGTGGTTTTTTTTTGATGAAGGCGAAGTTTGAAGTAAATATTCATCATTTTCCATTAAAATCATTATTTCTAACTCAGGCAATGTCAGCATGTTGTGTTCATTTGCTATATTTCCTATTCCATGTGTGTTTCCATGGAAAAGAAGAAAATTTCCAAGTGATCCCAAACTTTTGAGCGATATATATATATATATATATATGCAAAATTTGGAATTTGATCGTTTTTCCTTTGTGGTCTTCATATGCTAATAGCAAAGTGCACCAATTGATTCAAAATCATGCACAGGGTCACATGCACAGAAAGTCACCCCCATGCAAAAACATCTGGTGCACGAGTAGCCCATCACAGCAGATGAAAGCACACTCAAAGCACATAATCAGGCAATCAGACAACCAGATCCATATGTGCATGGACATTATACAATTTTCATAATTTGGTCCTCATGTTGCAACAATGAATTTGAAATGACACAATCAAGGCATGTTTGAAGTGCAGACTTTCAGCTTTAATTTAAGGCTTTAAATTTGTCAAAGATGATGTAAGAACTGCGTAGAAATTCCAAGTATTTTTGTGCATTGCCTCCCAGTTTTTGGAGCTCTGAAGTGAGTAAACAAACTGAAATAATAATAATTCAATTATTATTTTTACTACTTTGTTGCAAACCATTTGCGGCCAATGACTGCTTGAAGTCTGGAATGCATGACATCACCAGATGCTGCATTTCTCCCCTGGTGATGCCCTGCCAGGCTTTTACCGCAACTGTCGCCAGTTCCTTCTACCTCAATTCTGCCCTCAGTTATGCCTTCAACAAGTGCACTGTATTCACAGTTGGGTTCACTCACGTGATTGATCAGCCTATTGTTGAACATTTCTTTTCCTTCCTTTAAAAGTCACCCAGGTTGATATCAGAGCAGGCTTCAAGTCATTGCCCATCTGCTCAATAAAGTGTCATCCAATGAGTTTTGGTGCATTTGACTGAACCTGAGTGTGCGATGCATAATAGCCCCATACAAGTCGGATGTTATCCCGCTGCTTTTGACTGCAGTCACGTCATCTATTAGTACAAGGAACCCGTTCCATTGTCCTTGATTCATGCAGACCCCACAGCAGTACCCTCACAGTTCTATGCAGATGGGGCGGTAAGCTTTGGATCATGGCAATTTCCTTCCATTCTCAAAACATTCTATCATTCTGGCAAAGTAGATCTTTCTTTCATTTGTCTTTAGTTGAGGCCTTTCAATGGTTTACTCTTGCTGTAAACCTTGTTGTTTATTCTGGTGAAGTCTTTTCTTCTTGGTTGACTTTGAGAGAGACGCACTTACCTCCTGGAGAGTGTTCGTGATCTGGCCAGCGGTGGTGAAAAGAGTTTTCTTCACCAGGGAAAGATTTCCACAGTCATCCACTGCAGTTGTTATCTGAAGTGTTTTGAGCCTTCTAGCTCACTGGGATATTCTGTCTTTTCAAGAATACTGCAAAGAGTTGGCCTCACCGAATCATCCTGTGGTAATCATTTTGATTTTTGGCCAAATGTTGTCTTGCCTCACTGGCAGTGAAAAGCGAATCCTAAAATTACTTGCAGTTCTTTAGAAAGGGGGTGGGATCTCGTTTGAAGTGTAATGTCTATTATGTTAGCCTGAGCTGAAAGCTTCCACTTTCAACATTATCATTTGATTTCAATTCTAATATGCCCTGATAGACAGCTAAAATAACAATAATTTTCTCAATGTTTACAGATTTATGGCTCGAGCTCAAAACTAATCTCCTTTGAAAAGTGTAAAAAATGTTATATCTTTACCATAGACTTACATAGAAATTGCAAGGAAAGCCATGGACCAACATTCAAATATAACTTTTATGCATTAAACTGATATGTATCATGTATCATGCTATTGTTGTTACAAGCATTGGAAATTAGCATACACCCTAAACGCTAAGACATGTAGCCTTGCATTTTTGTTTTACGGTAATCAGTCTTTTCATTAATTCATCTCTTTTAAATAAACATGAAATGTATCGCATAACTATTAAACTTAGGTACACTGCTATTAAGAATTAAAAGGACATTTTTGGAACAGGAACCATGATAGACATTTTATTTTGGAAATGTATTCCCAAAATCTTGAATTTTCAAATTCAAAAAATGTTTCTTGCTCATATTTAAAAATTGTGTCAATATTCATCCATTATTGCAACGTATTCATACATACAATTTTTTAAAAGACAGAAACCGCACAAAAATAAGAGAAGCAGCAAATTCCCATTCATGCAAACAAAGAAAGCACAATGTTCAACAGAACTGACAACGAACGACAACAGACGCACATGTCTGTGTGCACTCGGACAGTGACATGATTTCTAGGTTTGTAATTCCATTCTTTTTACCTGAATTTTCTTCAGATCTGAGTGGTTTATATTTAGCAAAAAGACAAACAAAATATTCAGAATTACAGCCTGTCAAAACTGCATCACTGACCAAGAACTTGCAGACCTCTTTGCATTGTAAGCCATAAATTAAATCAGAGCAGACAAAAGAGAGTTTAAATTACCTTTGAAAGTTTTTCAAATTCGTTAGATGTTTATTTTGGTTCCCACTCCTTAAATATCCCCCTTAGATCCTGCTCCCAAACAATCTGGCAGGGCCAGGCCCTAGTTGATTGGATAACGCCTTTGACGCACATGTGATGCCATCAGCATTCTTATAACTTGGAAACGGGATTGATTTGAGCGACTTAAGTGGCCAATTATCACGGGTGGCCATGAAAAGATGTTTTTTCTTGTATCACAGAGGTCAAGCTCCTGTTGATAAGCGCATCCCTACAAGGTGATTCAAAATCAACGGCGGGCACTTTAGTGTTTTTGTAAACTTTTCACCTCTGCGTTTCGCAGCCCCTGACTGACCGAAATGATACGTCTTGAAATCGCATTTCATTTGCAAGAAAGTAAATTGTGAAAAACAGCAACAATAAAAAAGTAAATGTATAGGATGCTGTCTGATAGGACCTGGACAAGTGACGAGAGGAATGCAGAAACGAGACTTGGACTGTAATTGGTACAATGTGCAGTTTTACCCATCGACGAACCCATGAAAAGACGCTGCAGTTGTATGTATAACAGGGAGAATAAACAGGGAATGGTGTAAGTATTTGGACATAATTAAACTGAATAAACAGGGTTTGATTTCCTTCATGGCTGACATTGTATGGATTCATTTACTATTCTGGGAATTAGGCTGGGCTCTTTCTTTATTGCTCCGAAAAAGGTCTTTGTCACAAACCGTATGTAAAAAGCGTATACAAATAAAATTGCGTTGAATTGAAGGTAAATATCCATAAAACTAAAGCTGAGATTCTCTACTTCGAGGTCCTTTCCATTGCTACCAGACCTATTGCACTTCAGGACGGAGCCGGTGAGTCCAAATACTTTCGGCACGCTGCACAAACAGCTAGGCGTGGGAGGACGGACTGATCAAACAGGTTCTTCCAGTCCTCAAAGACTCCCAGAGCGTTTTGTCAGAAACAGAAGATTGTCATTCCAACAGTCATAATTATCATAATCAGCCTTCATTTGAAGAGCCCAGTGCTAAAAGTACTTTAGTCACATTTTCACACACTAGGATAAGAGGATGGAACAAACACCTTTTATGGTAACCTAATTTCATCTCCTCAATGTTCTCAAAATGAACTTTATGTGACCTCAGTGCTTTTTGCAATGGGGTCTTCGAATAGCAGATTTTATTAATCTATTAAATATTCAGACCCTTTTTCTCAAAATAGACATTTTGTGACTTAACTACATTCAGAACTAGGATCTTCATTCAGTGAACATTTTAACTGACATATTGTATCTCAAAGTTAGGGGGCAGGGGCTAATGCCCTCTCAGAAATCAGGGTACAACAGGAGTCCACTACAGCCCTTCAAGGTATAATCTACGCTAATGTACCCCAAGGGCTGATTATTGGACCTCAGGGTAACTATGCGTGCTCTTTCAAGGAATAAACAGGTACATCTACATCTTGAGGGGAACAATAGATGCATCTTAATGGATACTGCCCCAGTTACAAGCTGTTGTACCGCTAAAGGTACCAAGATGTGCATTATTTTTTGAGAGTGTAACTCCGTGATTAAAAGTTCAAGTTCAAGCACAACTCCTATCAGTTCATGAAGATAGAATAAAGTCTATAATAATTGGGTCAGAATTGAAATTCCCAAAGATGGCATTTTGGCACTGTGCCATCATTAATTCGGAAGATGACATTTTTTTGAAAGACTGCCAGCTTTTATTTGCATATAACGCGTAAACAATGTTGGAAAGTACCGTGTTGGAGTTGAAAAGCATTTAGTCAGAGTATAATTTAGAGCATAAATGGACTGTGTAAAATATACTGCCTACAACTTCAAGACAGTAGCGTCATTAAAAGTCAGCCATCAACAAGACTCAGCCAAAATGTTGCATATGGTTTGAACAGTTAGTATTATCGCAATTGGGATGCTATATTCGAAACATCTTAATGGCGATTCCCATTATGAGTTAGGATTGAGCAAACTCCATGACTCACGCACTCAGCCAGTCACGGTGAGTCATGGACCTCTTTACTGGAGAGCCATAGAAGGAGTAATATGTAGCTTTGAAGAAACCTCCCCAAATTCCTACCATTGAACTTCCTTTAAAACAAGCATTAGCGCAAATTAGCGTACACTACCTCCACTGAATTCACTCTGTATGATTCAAAAGCAAATTTATATACATTGGTGAAATATCAGAATTAACAAGCTAGGGAAGAGAGAACACTAGTATAAAATCGCAGTCGAAAAAATATTTATTAAAAGTTTTTTGACACAAAGCAAGGGCATAAGACGACACAGAAAGCAACAGGAGTACAGTGACCTCAGTAATAAAAAAGGGCCGTGTATATAGAAAGAGTTGCATAATGGTGCTCTTTGAGCTAGGACCAGGCTCCATTGAGCCAGTGTCATTTCAAACCTGAAGACTTTAATGAGCCAGCCTGGTTCAGCTCTGCAGTGGGAAATGGCCATAATGAACCAGCCTGGTTCAGCTCTGCAGTGGGAAAGGGCCATAATGAACCAGCCTGGTTCAGCTCTGCAGTGGGAAAGGGCCATAATGAACCAGCCTGGTTCAGCTCTGCAGTGGGAAAGGGCCATAATGAACCAGCCTGGTTCAGCTCTGCAGTGGGAAAGGGCCATAATGAACCAGCCTGGTTCAGCTCTGCAGTGGGAAAGGGCCATAATGAACCAGCCTGGTTCAGCTCTACAGTGGGAAAGGGCTATAATGAGCCAGTCTGGTTCAGCTCTGCAGTGGTAAAGGGATATAATGAGCCAGCCTGGTTCAGCTCTACAGTGGGAAAGGGCTATAATGAGCCAGCCTGGTTCAGCTCTGCAGTGGGAAATGGCCATAATGAGCCAGCCTGGTTCAGCTCTGCAGTGGGAAAGGGCCATAATGAACCAGCCTCGTTCAGCTCTAGAGTGGGAAAGGGCTATAATGAACCAGCCTGGTTCAGCTCTAGAGTGGGAGAGGGCTATAATGAGCCAGCCTGGTTCAGCTCTAGAGTGGTAAAGGGATATAATGAACCAGCCTGGTTCAGCTCTAGAGTGGGAAAGGGATATAATGAACCAGCCTGGTTCAGCTCTAGAGTGGGAGAGGGCTATAATGAGCCAGCCTGGTTCAGCTCTAGAGTGGTAAAGGGATATAATGAACCAGCCTGGTTCAGCTCTAGAGTGGTAAAGGGATATAATGAACCAGCCTGGTTCAGCTCTAGAGTGGGAAAGGGCTATAATGAACCAGCCTGGTTCAGCTCTAGAGTGGGAAAGGGCTATAATGAACCAGCCTGGTTCAGCTCTAGAGTGGGAGAGGGCTATAATGAGCCAGACTGGGTCAACTCTACAGTGGGAAAGGGGTGTTAAGGATACACACATACCTAAAGTAACACACCACTAATGTCTTTCCTACATATACTCCAAGAATATCTGTGTCAAGCATACCAGAGTTTAGAGTTCACCGCAGATCTCTCACAAGCACGTACCAGGTACACTATCATCTTTCAAGCTGTATTTGCATTTCTCGTAAAAGCCACCGGTTTTACATCTTTACCTAAAACATCTATGCGCCCATCACCTCTGACCCATGATTTTTACATTCCTCAAAAGATGGTCAATATGTCCACAGTTTTGCTAGTTTTACTTGTTCACTTGTACCATGTCATCTCAGCAGGCTGTACAGGCCATTGGCCGAGGTATAGCAGTCCAACGGAGGCGTTTCCCATGTTGCTACGCTAGAAGTCAAGCCACATTTTCCAGACATTCTGTTGCAATGCTAGTAGCATTGTCACTTACTTATTTTGAGTCCTTGTTAACAACAGCAACAACCAGCAACATTCAGTCAGTCCAGGTCCCCAGTCCCTGATGAATTAAGGACCTGAACATAAACCCCATGCTCAGGGGTTTAAATATTATTTTTTAATATTTAAACATGTGTGTTTTTTTTTTCTTTTTTGGTTCCCGCACGTTCCGGCGACCCCACATTCCGTGCAAGTTTTTGTGCTCGCGTGATTTCTCCGTAAACACACCATTACGGAAACACCGGTGGCCTCTTTCACAAACCAGGATTACGGAGTTGGCTGAAAACTACGTGGCGTAATAATTAGATGAAACTCTATTAGTTCATGATTTGGGATGCTAATGGGGTTTAATTGGCCCAGTGGTCCAGCTAACTCAGGAAATCCTGCATTGTGGAACAGGCCCCACTTTCGCATCTCTGTTAGTTCTGCCTCATTGCCTGTACACAGGGAGGCCTGGGTTGGAGTCCCGCTGAATCCTCAACAAAAATGAAATACATGGTTTTGAACGTCTACCAGCTTCAAATGATACTCAATCTATTGCAAGCACTGGTTTCACCAAAAAGAGGCAGCACTCAGGACTAATACAGCTAAAGCACCTAGCAGTAATATTGGTGAGGAGCTTCCTTCCCTGCACTGGCCTCCCCAAAGTCAATCGTCATTAAAGGAGAGAGCCCTGGTGGACTCTGGGAATTGTAGTCCAGGAGGAATGAGTTTCTGTATCCCGCAGGCTGGCCAATTGGACTCTGTGGTGCGTCAGGCAGGGGCGCGGTCAGCAGGGAGAGCTCCAATTGGTCAATGGTGCTGGTCTGCAGAGCCTGTGACTGTTGGGGAGAGGTTGCCATGGACGCAGGCGCGGTCGCCATGGCGTCAGCTTTAGGGTTAACAGGGGGGTTGTTACGTGACTCGTCCGCTGGGAGGGAACGTCTGAGCTTGGCCCGAGCATTCTGGAACCATACCTGTGATAGAGACAGAAGGACGGAGAGACAGAAGGAGGAAAAATGCGAGGGGGGGGGAGCGTGAGTGGCAGCACTATTCATAGCTACCGGCCGGAAGGATATTTGGTTTTCATCCCTTTTTTTAATCATTTTCATGATCATTTGTATGTATTTATGTACTTTTAACTGTTGAGTGTTAGCAGCATATGCTGCGATGTAAGTTAAGTAACACAGATTTAGATGTTTCCGCAAATCTCCGGATACAAGTACAGTTTTAAAAAAATTAATTGGATAAAGCAGGCTGGAGTGAGAAAAACCAAACAGCGAAGGTTTTCAGGCTTTTTATTACTTTAATAGCCTCTGTACTCAGCACTCAGTATGAGATGTGTCCTCCACGGTACTTAATGAGCTGTTTCATCATTTCTGACATGAAGCTGACCAGGTTTTTGCAGGTTTCCTTGATTTCTTTATCGTGATGCCGCACCTGGACATCAGCTTCAATGACTTTGGCTTCTGTGGTGCCGTCCTTATGCTGCAGCCTTGACTTGATGATGGACCAGAGATTCTCAGTGGGACTGAGGTCAGGTGAATTACCAGGCCAGTCCAACACAACTACAGTACTGTGCTGATGATGCGATCACATTAATCACATCATACAAGTCAAGGAAATTAATTAAACGGGGCTAAAAGGTACTACGCAGTGATCTTTGAGGCGGTTATGTGAAACGTCTGTCACTTGGTACGACTATTTGCACTCCATTCAGCTCATTTAATTCACAAGCACCTTTATCCATTTAATTTGCACAAGACTGTAAGCTGAAATGAGTCACATCAATGAGGCCTTGAGCTGCGTTTACCGGAAGAGCGGGGGAGGGGGGGTGGGGGGGAGGACAGAGGGCAGGAGAGATGGAGTGTAATGGCCGGTTGAATTGAGAGGCCAATTGCAGCGGCAAGAGCACAGACACAATACAAACACAGAGAATAATGCAGAGTATACGACAGGGACAATCCTCGCGCTTCCAAAAGGACGTCCAAACATCCGACAAAACGGAAGCAAAGCGAGAGAGAAAAAAGGAGAAGTATCTCGGGGAGCCAAGAAAAACAAGGCACCTTAAATAGTGCAACATAAAGGACAGAGAAGATACAAAGGCACATAAATCCTTGCTACAGATATCTTCAGCTAAAGTGCATAACTACAAACAGCCACTCTAGCAAAGGAGGCGCGGCGGACTTCCGGCTTATATAGAGTCTGGGGAAGCGCTGCCCACGTTCAATCAGCCAGCTGGGTAAAGAATCCGATTGAAAAGGAATTTGATCTTGTCTCGGGACGAGAGCCTCAAAGAAAAGTCCTAAACACACGCACACCTCCCAGACCATGACAGGGAGATAAAGAGAAAGGGATGGGGCCAAAGTGAAAGAAATAGAGAAAGGGAGAGCACAAGAGAGAGGGAGTGGGACAAAGAGGTCCAACGAAGGAATAACATGATTGGCTATAATTTGCAATGCCAATAATGATGAATTTCTGATAAACCAAACTTAATGAAATGAATCATGCTCTTTGGTAAAGCTGCCCAACCCTGTTCCTGGAGA
This sequence comes from Gymnothorax reevesii, assembly GCA_029721435.1. Taxonomy (NCBI): domain Eukaryota; kingdom Metazoa; phylum Chordata; class Actinopteri; order Anguilliformes; family Muraenidae; genus Gymnothorax; species Gymnothorax reevesii. Next base: position 132,774,855 of record CM056577.1, on the reverse strand, counting down.
TCTACCTTACTGTTCCTTTTCACTCGCAGCATAACTACGCTAACCTCATTCAACAGCCAGAGCAGGGCAGTCAACCCCTGTCCCTGGAGACCTACCATCTTGTTCTGTAAAGGGGTCGGGCAACATTGCTCTAGGTTTTGAATGAGGTGAGCTTTGTTAGGGTTGGAGAGAAAACCTACAGGATGGTAAATCTCCAGGAACAGGGTTGGACAGCCCTGCTCTGCAGAATGTAGGCCAACTGGAGGTGGTTACCTAAACAAATCCAGCCAGTAGATGATTAGACACTGAACTAAGGCTTCCCTAACTCTTCTGCAGTAGGCCAGGAATACCCATATGGCCCTCAAATAGCCACACTCTGACCGTGGTTCTTTCTCCTCCCACAATATCCACAAAACAACCTACTGATTCGCCAGATTGCCTTCGTACCTCTCTCCCAGATAAACCCAGCCCCACGGAATCGAGATTTGGGATACAGGGCTGTAGTGCGCGAGCACCAGTGGCGGCTGTTGAACTGGCGATAGGGGAGGCTCAAAACAATCCCTTAAAATTAATGATTTGGCACGACCTGCTTTCAATCATTCATTTAAATTACCATTACAGAAACTCTGAAAACTCTCAACATTCTCAGGTGTGGCCAGTTTTCATTTATAACGTAGACCGATTACGACTTCGGACTTCTCACGCATTTCTTTACTCAGGGATTGGAAGCGATGCATGTGTTTCATGATCATTTAAACGAAATAAGATCATTTGAAACGTCTTTATGCAGTTCCACTGTTTCCAACCCCTCCAGTGCACAACGACTTCAATTCCGCACGAAAATCTCTTACATACGAATTGACTGAATAATTGCAGACAACAGCAGAGGAGCGTAAATATACCACTTAAACTCACGCCGAATGCGTGACAGTTGACAGGTTTGTGTAATAAATGAAAACTGGCCCCACCTGGTAATGTTGAGAGTTATCAGAGTTTCTGTAACGGTAATTTAAATGAATGATTTAAAACAGGTCATGACCAATCATTAATTTTAAGGGATTGTTTTGAGCCTCCCCTATTGCCAGTTCACCAGCCGCCACTGGCGAGCACTGATCCCAAACCAGTTTCTCCTCCCCAGCGCATCCTTTATGAGTGGCTAAATCGAAACTGACCAAGGGTCAGTCTCTGGTGCGGACCCACCTGCAGGACGCGTTTGGGCAAGCCCGTGCGGTGCGAGAGACAGGTCCAGTCCTTGCCGTCCGGGTTGTGCTTTAGAGCGAAGTAGGACTCCATGGCCCTCAGCTGCTCGCTGCGGAAACACGTCCTGATTCGCTTCGTCCTGGTTCGAGCCCTGCCCCCGGCCGGCCCTTCCTCCAACTGGGGCTCAGGGCTGCTGATTGACTCCTCCCCCTCTGCTACGCCAGCTGCAGTAGAAATATTGTTCGTTTTTTCTTCTGAATTGTAAATCCATGTTCTAGAATTCTATTTGCTGTGCAGCTACCAGCAGTAATTGTTGCATCAGCAATAGAATGTTCTGCTCGGAACCTTCAGAACATTCTAGTCATATATTTGTGATGTCACATCATAAACTTTTAACCACCAGCTCAACCCTTCGGTAGAGCACATTAGGATTCACTCAATCTAACTTCTAAGTTCTCTGCCAGAAGGTTGAGTGGGCAGCTAAAGGGTTAAAGGGTCACATCTTTTAGCAAGGGTTATATTTCACTCGGGGCTTTTTTCACAAGCTCAGAGAAAGCTATGACCTGAACTGAATTAAGTTTTGTGAGGGGAAATGAGTAAAATGTGAATTTTGTAAAGTATTCTCGACGAGTAGCACTATTCCACCTCACTGGCTTGCTGTTTCCTATGTATACATTGGCACCTTATTTTTTGGTATTAACATCAACTTTTTGTGAATCGTGTGGAAATCACCGTTATAAAACTTACTCCACAAACTGTACAGTATATTATTTATATACAAGTATACCTTATTTATACCTTATTTATGTTAGCATATTTGTTGGTGTGGGTGTGATGTTGGTCAAACCTGGCACAAGCACCCACACAAACCGGGAGATTTCAAATTTTATATTTCAATGCCATACATCCTGGGAGCACGTGAGCTTCAACCAAATGATCGTACAGACAGACTGCGGACTGTGCGTGCAAATGATATGCAATAACCTCTCTCACTCAATCCTAGTATGCTTTGAGATCACAAGTACATCTCAGCGCAGAAGGGAGAAGGACTTCTGGTTAGTTGAAAGCTAAGAATTCAGACAAAAAGGGATTTCAAAAGCCTGTGCTTCAAAACTTCTAAATTAAAGATGCCGTCACCTTCTTTGTCTCCTTCTTTGAGGCTCTCAGGGACGGCAGGGCGTAGTGCACCCCCTTCTGGCTGGCAGTGCGACTGACAATATAAGCTCCTCCCCTGCGCATAGTATAGGTTTCCTGGCAGCAAGGTGACATCACACACCTGGAACACAGAAAGGAGCTATTTTAGTAACGTTAGCATATTTTAAATACCGCGTGCAGATTCACGTGTGAAACACTTTGCAGCGCAGGTGACAAATCTGTCTGTGGCTCTGGATTCTGGCTTACATCAATGAGGATTAAGCTGCTGAGAGGCCAGTAAGTGTAGCATTGGGCCCTTGAGCAAGCCCACACCAAGCGTTTTACCCCTGTTTCTCTCGATATTCCTGTGTGAAACTGTTCTACTGAGCATTTCTCCCACATCCTTGAAAAAGAGAACCACATTTTCAAAAGGTCTGCAAAGGTAACAGTGTTATGCAAAACTGGGAAACACAAGGAGAAAACTCGGAACAAGGGGGGAGAGACGCCATTTGCAGGGATAACAGAATTGAATAGAAAAACTCGAAAGACTCGGGAAGAAATAAAACGTGGCACACAGGCTAAAAGAACCACCGTGCTCAAGCACTGAAAAGGGGAAAAACTCAGAAACTAACAAAACCAAAACTTGGGCACTCAAGAACATAAAGGGGCTGGACACGGACTGGGGCACTCGGGAACACTAGGGGGCTCGGGACGAACTGGGGCACTCGGAAATACTAGGAAGCTTGGGAGGGCAGCACGGATTGGGGCACTCGGGAACACTAGGGGGCAGCACGGGCTGGGGCTCACGGGAAGGCACTCGGAACACAGAAGGCTCGGGAAGGCACAGCTGGCAGATGGCAGACTCGGGAGGCGTAGCTGGCGCAGATGGCAGACTCGGGAGGGCACAGCTGGCGCAGATGGCAGACTCGGGAGGGCACAGCTGGCGCAGAATGGCAGACTCGGGAAGACGCAGCTGACAGACGGCAGACTCGGGAAGGCAAAGCTGGCAGATGGCTAACTCGAGAGGCACAGTTGGCTGATGGCAGACTCGGAAGGCACAGGGACACTCGGACACAGAGGGCTCGGGAGGCATAGGGACACTCGGATGCAGAGGGCTCGGAAGGCATGGGTAAACACGAATGCAGGGGGCTCGGGAAGCGTCTGCCAGACTGCTCTAGAGTGCTCTGCACGGGACTGCACTCAGGTCTGATCTGCACACGACTGGAGACAAGACAGGACTGGACTGGGCTGGGCTGAAGTCAGAACTGCTCTGCTCAGCAGCGCCGGGAAATAAATACAGAGAGGGCACGGACAGACACAGGTGATGAAAATAATATAAATTACAAGGGGTGGAACACGAGGGAAACCTAATTACATGAAACAGGAAAACATCAACACAAGGACAAGGATCACAAGACTCTCCTCAAGAAGGGATAAATAAACTGGAAAGAACTTCTAAGTGCTCAAAGTGAGAGGCAGGACAGATAAGAGAATTTACAGAGAATCTGCAAGAAATACAGTGACGGAGATTAGGAGAGAGCAGGAGGCGGAGACTAGAACAGGGCGAATGCGGAGAGGTCGTTAGTCAATTAGTAAGTGCAGCTGTACAATCCCGAGTGCTCGTTAGTACGTTAATCTTATATACAATGTTAGTTTTGGTTAGTGAATTCTAGAAAACAAACAACAAACTGTTAGTACGGGTTAGTAATATAGCAAAAGCAAGGGTAAGCAAGAAAACGAGATTGGAAGGAAGGCTGAAACCCAGAATCCATTAAATAACCCGAAACGGTAACAAAATCTATAACAACAAAAACGGCAACGAACTAATGACGCGACCGGGGAGAAAACAAAAACCGTACATGGGTAAGACGTGGACCGGAATGACACGTGAAAGATACGAAATGTGAAACACTAAAACATATGACGAAAAACAGACATCACAAAAATAATAAAAACCTAAAATTGACTAACCAAAACCCACAAAGACCCACAGAACACAACAAACGGTTCCTAAACTGGGTCCTGGGGACCCCCTGCATATGCTGGTTTTTGTTATAACGGAAATTGTCAGATTTTAGTCATCTGTTAATTCGTCATAATTCAATGCATTACTTGTTAAAGCTGTTGTTTGCTGGCTTAAGCCACACACACACACACACACACACACACACACACACACATATATATATATATATATATATATATATATATATATACATATAAATATCCATGTGATCCTTGTACATATTGTGTTTTTTTTTCTATACTACAAGCAATTTCAGGTAACAACATTGTCAACATTACAGATCACATTGGACACAGAGAAAATCAGTCAGCTCCATTAAATTGCAGAAGGAGGTGTTTGAAAATCTTTTAAATATTTTCTTTGAGGTTTAATAACCTAAACATAACCCAAAAGAGATTTTACTGTCATTTGCTTGCCTAATAAATATTTAGTTTGCACGACCAAGTGTGTACAACTTCATCAATCAGGAACCTATTGATTCTTGATAATTTTCCCACTTTTTATGAGGTTGTTTCCAATGTGTGAATATGTGGATATTGGGATATTGAATTTTTATTCCTCATAGCCTGTATAACTGTGAAAATATGGCTCAAGGGGAAAAATAATTCCTCTGAACATAAATGCACCTAATTAATCCCATAAAATCTTGTCACTGCATTCAAACCTGTGGAACTTCCGGTCAATTTTAAATTCTAGAGGAGATCCCAAGGTTTCCGAGGATCCCAAATATGTCCTGCTGAATTACAGGGAAATGTATATAAAATGATGTACACGATTGAGATATTTTCCATTTGATGTAATGCTTTGGTCATAAAAACAAGCTGTTCTGGGTGTGAATATTTAACTCAATATAAGTGTGATGTAGATTCAGTGAAGCGCTGCAACCAGCAGATACAGAATATGTGGGTGACATTGTCCCACAATATGAATAAAATGCCTTATCCAACTATGAACCAATTTAAGCAAAAACTTAAGTGAAAAGTTAGAGTTTAAGGGGTTTAGACAATTCAACAGCATGGTAAAACCTGAAAATTGCAATTGAAGTTGGAACACAAACCTGTAGACACAGGAGGGCACCAGCACCAAGTTTAAGAACCACTGTCAAAAGGTCAAAGTTTACTTTTAGAATTAAAAAATAATAAAATTTGACACTACGCACCTTAAAACAGTGGTCGTTAATTATGAAGAGACAAAAATATAAGGATTGCCATTCCTCCTAATCTGCACACCCAGTAATTTCACAAATTAATGTTCAAGGGAGGTAATCAGTGAAATTAGCAGATGAAGTGATTGGCTGCAATGAGAGCCTTCAAGTCACATGATCGCTCTCCATTGTTTTTCAATGTTGACCATAGTAAAACACAGAAATTAGTCACACATCCATGCTGAAATATAGATCAAAACATGAGGCTGTCCAGCCTATAGCCTCTAGGGCAGATGTCAGTTGCGTAGCCAGTCGGGGTGCGAAAACTTGTCCCTTTTTGAATACGATTAGTAGTTCTCAATCATTTTCCTTTATTGACGCGTTTTCCAATTACCGTAATTGGCAACCAAAGTCACTGTTTCTCTCCATATGCGATCTAGCACTGATTAGATCATGGGCTAAATTCAGTATACAGTTGAGGAACAAGAACAGAGAATTGGGTTGCACAAAACTTCCGTTAAAAACAAATATTAGTCCTGACCTGTTCTCAGTCATTTTCATAATTAACAGAAGGTTCACTCTGAGAGCACTCCACAGTGCTCTAGGAATGAAGCTTCTGTTAATTATGAAAATGACTGAGAACAGGTCAGGAGTAGGCTAATAATTGTATATTATTACAAATTTATTTTGTCCTTTTTACTCAAAAATGACGCCAAAAATTGAAAATGAGTCATATAGTTCCAAACCAGGGTTGAATCATAAGAAAAAAATTCACTCTGAGAAAGTTCTCTTTGCCATGATTTATTCTTGTTTTGGTGGTACGGCCCTTTTGTCCTAGCTACCTTCTAGAATTGTTTTTATCTATTTATAAAAAAAGTGACCCTCTTAGTAACTGTTCTCAGCCTCTCTTGCTAATCAGTGACAAAAAGAGACAGGAGATCGAGGATAACTAGTAATAAAGAGCAGAATAATCAGTGACATTCTAAGCTGAGCTTTAGTCTCCACATTAATGGATTAAGAACACAAAACCTGCCCTTCATCAAAAAAGAAGAAATACCTTCAGTGATATATTCACACAAGTGGAAACAGCACTCCATTTATTTTTCAAAGTGAATTTAGGAACAAAAGTACTCGGCTTTAAATGCCCTTAACCTACGTTAAATGCTCTGTTATTTAACACCAATCAAAGCTCATTTAAAATTGACATGAAGATATTATAACTGGAGAACAATGACGTCAATGAATGAAAAGAGGCAGAAAAATGCGAGAAATACATTGGGTCACTGTACCTATAAACCGCAGAACAAAATTGCAGAGATGATAACGACTCATTCATCACTTAAATGAATGTTTTCTGTCCTCAAAATCAACATTGCGCGGCTTTCTATGACATGAGCAAGACGAAGGATAGGCTCAAGGATATGTTCTCCATTTCCGTCATACTCTGTATAAAAAGATGGACGAAGCAACCATGACATCATCCATTGGTTTCAGCATACCATTTAGGAAGCCTCGATTTTGGCTATTTGAAGGGCGCCATTTTGTCATTTTGAAACCGGATGAAATTTCTATTGGATGAAGGCATGAATTGATGATCCCGGGAGGAGCGAGGGGTGGATCTACAGGTGGATCTGACCGTATCAGACCAGGACCGGAGGATAGCCACGCCCCATAAAGCATATTCTGGCTTTATCCTTTATTCTAGTCTATTTGGTACCATAATTTACAAAACTGAACATCATGATATATTGAAGGAGACTTGAAACTTTCGATAGATACCATACAATTATGTGGAAAATCATTATTGAAATAATAAATCAGGTGGGAAAGTAGGGTCATTTTCTAATAGACTTCTATAGCATTGAATTTCTTTCTGCAACCACCGATGTGGCCATCTGCTGGCCATTAAATAGAATGCAATTTTCATAGATTTCAGCGTGGGCTTCACTTTCCAGACCCGGGTACTGCATCCATCTTTTCATACAGTTTATGGTTTCAGGATCACGACTCATCATAACTGCTGGAGTTTGCAGGCTTTTGGAGGTTTGTCAATCCTAGGTCAGTTAATCACAGGCCTATTTTCAGAGCCCCACTCCCACTGACCTGACAGGAAAAGCAGTGGGGGTGAAAGGCCAACGACCCCGACCGCATGACCAGAGCGGACGACGGGATTGGCTGGGAGCAGCGGGCACACCTCCCCACACTGAACAGCCTGGGAAAGAAAAAAAATGGAGGACACAGTGAGACAGTAGTGACACACTCACCATAGGGGTCTTCAATGTATTTTGGAAAACAGGGAATCTTATATAGAAAGCCATTCAAGTCCAGGTGGGCCATTAAGTATGTCAGCTTTTCCCTCTGACATCAAGAAGCTCAAAGTAACATCTGCCCCTACTTGCTTAGCTCAATCATGTCTTGAGGACTGCCCTGAGCGGTCCGAGTGCGAACACTGGACACTTCACTGCGCTCAATAAAAGGAGGTGTCCAGTGTGGTTCACAGAGTTGCCGTGAACCACTTTAGTTGTGAATTGCATGGAAAAAAATCAACACAAAGACCAGTATCCCCCTTTAGCGCAGCAACAATTAGTCAATTAGACAATCAATCGATTAGTCAGTTGAACAAAAAATAGTTACAGACTTTTTTGTCAATCAATTAACCGTTTCTGTTATTTTATTAGCAAAATTGTCAAATATTTGCTGGTCCCAGCTTTCAAATGTCAGAATTTTCTTTATCATTTATGCGAGTTGATGGGTTTTAGAATACTGGTTCGACAAAAGAAACCAATTTGAATGTCAGTTTGGGCTGTGGGAAATTGTGATGAGCATTTTTCACAATTTTTTGTCATACTGTAGACTAAATGATTAATCGATTCATCACGAAAATAACTGGCAGAATAATCGATTATGAAATTAATTGTTAGTTTCAGCCCTTTCCCCTCCAGGACCTAATGTACGCACCCCAGGGTAATGCAGTGTAAATGTTACACGGGGGAGTAAAGATCAGGGGGCCAGAGTGGTTGCAGTGACACCCAGTCAGACAGGTTGAGGGGAAATATTTCTGACTTCCTGGACACAAGGTTTCTGTCTCTCTTGTGAAGCGAGACGGGGAGGCGTGTGGAGCAGGACCTGCAATAGTCGTGCTGGCAGTAGATCTTGCCGTCGCGGCAGTAGAGGGAGGTGTGTGACTGCAGCTCACACTGGCATTGGCTGCACCTCAGACACGCCCCATGCCACACCCGGCCCGCGGCCAACAGGATCACTCGATCGCCAACACGCCCTCCGCAGCCGCCGCAGAGCATGGACCACGGCCCCGCCTCCACAGGCAAAGCTGGGGACTGTGGGGATGAGGGGAGGGGGGGTTAGCAGGGTCAAGGTTGTGTGGGGGGCCTCAAATAGTCGTCACATATGATTCAGGATTCTGAATATTCTCACATGCCTCTCCAACAGACAGAGTTCTGACATTATCAGGGTAAGGTCTTCTATCAATATTGTAGTGCTGCCCCAGCGCTAAAGGGAATTTGTGAGAATGACGTGTTTGCGGGGTAGGCTAATGGGTCCGTCCAATCCTCTGTGGAGCAGCTTTTTCTTGGGGATTTAGTTTTCTACAACATAGCTTCTGTGTCAGAATTCTACCGTGGAGCAGCCGTCCATTACCGGTAAAGATCATTACATTAGCATAAAGGTACGGACCCATTGACCCACGTGCCGATGCAGGCAAATGACCATCTCCTGTCGAGGCGAAATTCAAATCTTGCCTTGCTCTATGTAGAGAGTGCCAAGCGGGGTCAACCGCACATACTTCCAAGCAGTTGGCTGAGGCTGTGACTTTGCCAATCAAAGTCCACCAAAGTTTGACTGCATGTAAAGCGAAGATGCTAATTTTGCCACCGGAAGCCAAGGTTTCATTTGCCCTTTTGCCTGACTGGAATGGAAGTGAACTGGAGGCGAATTTTCGCCAATATTAATTTTGCTCATGTGTGACCGTACCTTTAGAACGTCCAGTTAAGAATATTCTTACAACCCCAGTTCCGAATTGGGCTTTTGTTTTCATGAAATGCTGTTTAAAATGTAAATAAAAACAGATTGCAATGATATGCAAATCTCATAAACTGACATTTTACTCACAATAGAACATCAACAACATATCAGATGTTGAAAGTGAGACATTTTACCATTTCGTGAAAAATAGCTTATTTTGAATTTGATGGCAGCAACACATCTAAAAAAAAAGTTGGAAGAGAAGCAAATGTAGTTGCAAGTTGGGATAGGGCCATGTTTACCATTGTTTACGATCCACTCTACTTTTAACAACAGTCTGTAAATGTTTGGGGAATTGAGGAGACCAATTCCTGGAGTTTTGGAAGAGGAATATTGACCAACTCTTGTCAAATGTAGGATTCTAGCTGCTCAACAGTCCTGGGTCTTCTTTGCCGGATTTTTCGTTTTATGATGAATCAAATTTTTTCTATCAGTGAAGGGTCTGGACTGCAGGCAGACCATTTCAGTGCTCAGACTCTTCTACTGTATAGCCATGCTGTTGTGATGGATTCAGTAAGTGGTTTGGCATTGTCTTGCTGAAATATGCAAGCCCACCTGAAAGAGACGGTGTCTGGATGAGAAAATATGTTGTTGTAAATCCTCTATATACTTTTCAGCACTGATAATGCCTTTCCAGATGCTTAAGCTCCTCATGCCATATGCAATAATGCAACCCCATACCATCAGAGGTGCAGGCTTTTGAACTGAGCGCTGATAACAAGCTGGATGGTCCCACTCCCCTTAAACCGTATCACATGCGTCTGTGGTTTCCAATAAGCATTTCAAATTTTGATTCATCTGACCTGATTCATCTGAACAGTTCTCCATTCAGCCTCAGTCCATTTTAAATTAACTTTGGCCCAGAGAAGATGGCGGTGTTTATGGATCATGTTCAGATATGGCTTCTGCTTTGCATGATACAGCTTTAGCTTGATTTTGTAGATTGCACGGCGAATTGTGTTCACAGATAATGATTTTCTGGAAGTGTTTCTGAGCCCCTGCAGTGAATTCCAGTACTGAATTATGCCTGGTTTTAATGCAGTGCTGTCTGAGGGCCCGAAGATCACGAGCATCCAATACTGACCTTCGGCCTTGTCCCTTGCGCACAGAGATTTTTCCAGATTCTCTGAATCTTTTGATGATATTATGTACAGTAGATGGTGGGACATTCAAAGTCTTTGCAATTTTATATTGAGGAACATTTTTCTGAAATTGTTCCACAATTTTTAGACGCAATGTTTCACTATTTTGCAAACATCTGCCCATCTTTACCTCTGAGAGACTCTGCCTATCTAAAATGCTCTTTTTATACCCAGTCATGTGACTGACCTGTTGCCAATTAAATTAATTAGCTGCAAAATGCTCCTCCAGCTGTTTTTTTTATCAGTACCACTTACTTTTACAGTTGCTTCTCTTCCAACTTTTTTTTTAGATGTGTTGCTACCATCAAATTCAAAATAAGCTAATATTTTTCATGAAATTGTAAAATGTCTCACTTTCAACATCTGATATGTTGCCTGTGTTCATTTGTAAATAAAATGTGCATTTATGAGAGTCACAAATCATTGCATTGTTTTAATTTACAATTTAAACGGCATCCCAACTTCTTTGGAATGTTGTACACTGCGCATTAGTGACCTCGCAAGTGTTTCGAGCAGAGGTGGGCAGCGAGGGCCGTATCTGTCCCTGGTTTTCACACCAACGTCTGGTCTTTAATTAGTTGATTGTCTCAATTAGCCAAACCATTTATGAAATCTGACGTTTCATGCACATTTCTTTAAATTATCATGAAACTACAAAGACTAGTCTTGTCTCCCTTCATAAAACATTTTCCTTTGATCGAATCATTGCGAAAATCTATATTTGTGCATGCAATCAATTAACTCAATTAGTCAGGGTAATTGATAGGAATAAAAACCTGCATACACACCGGCCCTCCAGGACCGTGATTGCCCACCCCTGGTTTAGAGGGACTGATGCGTGTAGATTAGATTTTCATGGTAGGATTGCAGTTGCATCTCTTCGCCACTACAGGGCAGGCATTTGCCATGATGGCAGTTTGGACATAGTGAGACGTAAAAAGCCTGCTTGTAAATCAAAATCCAGCTTCACCTGGTTCACGGATTACTGCTCCTGCCTGATGCGAGTCAAACGCCGTGAGGAGGTAGTCATAGTAAAGCAGAACTTACGAGGAGAAGAACTGAGGTTTAAAAGAATTCTCTCTCAGGACATTGAACACAATGTTTGCGTGTGCCTCCTCGTATGACGTTGCATGTGACTGTGCATGCCTGCGTGCGTGTCAGAAAAAGATATTCTTAAGTTTACAACCCAGATTCTCAGGCCAGTTCCTGAATATGTGCCATGTTGAGGGTTTCCATTTCAACCACAGTTTGGCAGACCAAGGGCTGGTTTCACAAAGATAGACTCTGACTACAGGTTAGACACAAGCACTCGTCAGACTTCAGATAGACGTCTAAATTCAGCTTTTTCACAAAGCACTTTTGTTCTTGACTATCTTAAGTAGGACTACAGTACAATGAATTCTGGGTAAATTAAGACCTTTTTCAAAAAAAAAAAAAAAAAGTGGCCGCATCTAGCCGCTCAGCTCCCTTTACCCCAGCAGAAAACTTCTGTCTCCTTCAGGCATTCAATTCACATAAAGAAATTTCAGGCAGAAAATGTTATGAGGAGTTTAAGAATGACAAAAAAAAAAAAAACCTGATATGGAAAAAAATCACTGTTACCGTAAACAGTGTAAATCCTACAGTTTAGAGAACCGTCAAAGATGCCCAAAAAAGGGACAAAATCACGGTACAAGATGCTAAAAAAGAAATGTTCAAGAGAAGAAGCCCTAAAACAGGAGGAGGACCTTTAGAAAAGCTGAAGGACACAACAGAGGAGATGTAACTGGTTACCATGGCAACGTAGGTCTAAAACCTAAGTTAGCCTGGATGTGAGGTGTCATAGTTTTTTTGGCTCAAAATTAGTCAGTCTTTATTGTTGTGAAATGATCTAACTTGCATTAGACTAATCTATGAGCAAATTTTAGACTGCTCTAACCCTATAGATCAGTCTGAAATATCTTTGTGAAACCGACTCCAGGTCCTATCATTTAGCAGCCAGTGTGATCCCTAGCAATTGAACGCGGTACATTTTGTTACGGTCGGAAAGGAGACCAAGCGGACAGTGGACCTTCGGGAACCGTCCCAGAGCAGTCCCAATGCACCAGTGCTGGTTTGGACAGACGAAGCCTCCTTACTGTGTGGGCGGGGCTTCCATCTGCCACAGCTAGGCTCCTCCCCTCCTGCACTGGCTTGTCCCCCTGTGATCCTTCGTTGCCAGGGAAACTGCCACTCAGCAGTTCCTCAAGGGCGCTGTCTTGTGACATCACAATGCCCGGGGTGGGGTGAGAGGGTCTTGCACTTGGGAGACTGGAGAGGGGCGGGGCAGTGAGGGGTGAACACCGGGCTGGGGGGAGGGGTCTTAGATCTCAAACTGTTCTCTGTCAAAGAGCTTATCTTGGGAGGAAGCAAGGGACTGATCACCCTAGGGATGTGTTTAATGTACATGAACATTCTGAAATAGAACTTGCATCACAGTTGAATAAACCCAAGGTTAATGAATTGCATGAATAAGTAAACAAATCATTTCAACCTTTGCTAAGCACATTAAAAAAAAACTCTGGTTTGAGAATTTTTTTTAGCTCTTTACAATTGACATCTACATTCAATCCAACGGGAAAATAAATTACATCGTAAAATCAGAACTCTCAGTTTTGACAGGACACATGCAGTGAATTATCTCGGATAAGTTTCTCCGTTTAACGTGATCATGCATTTTAAAAGTGAAATACACCAACACACACCGCAGATATCAGACTATCTTGAACTTCTCTAACCAAAAAAAAAAAAAGCATTTACACATCACGAGGGCTTACCGTAGTTGGTTCTCTGGGATCACAAGGCCAAGATGCTCTTCTGGAAGTCGATACTGCACGCAACCGTTTGATTCCCGAAAATCTCTGAAATTCGCCGCCTTTGTGGTTTTAGCAATATCAATACCTTCATTTATCGATATTAATAATAATATCGATACTTTTTATTTTAAGTTTGCATTCTAGCGTAAAAAATCAGTTTGTCTGCCCATTAGCCTCTTATTAAAGTAAAGACACTAGGTTTATCGGATATCTCGCGAGCATGTCTCCGAGCTTCCAGTTGTTTATTTAAGATGTTGTTAGTTCCAGCTCATCTCCCCGTTTAACAGCCTCCTCACCTGCAATCCCACTGGCCTCAATTCCCCCTGTGATGTCACAGCACACCTGGAAACAGCTCTGCCTGGGGCACGGCCAGACAAGTGAGAGGGGAGTTCTGATTGGCTGCAAAGGGGATGAAGGGTGGGGTTAAGGCCAGACAAGAGAAAAATACTCCCTGTGGGCCAATTAAATTGTGTGTGTGTGTGTGTGCGCGTGTGTGTGTGCGCGCGCTTGTGTGTGTGTGTGTGTGTGTGTGTGTGTGCGCGTGTGTGCGTGTGTGTGTGTGTGTATGCGTGTGTACGCGTGTGTGTGCGTGTGCATGTGTGTGTGTGCGCGTGTGTGCGTGTGTGTGTACGCGTGTGTACGCGTGTGTGTGCACTTGTGTGCGTGTGTGTGTGTGCGCGCGTGTGTGTGTGTGTGTGTGTGTGTGTGTGTGTTGGAGGCACCACCCAGCACAGAAGGTCCTCAGTAAGTGTACTTACACACAAAGATCAGTTAAACTCCTTCCTTACACACACACACACACACACACACACACACACCTAAAAATAGGCAACCACAACTCTGGCACAAATCATCAAGCAATACAAATCCAGAGAAATGTCCACATCAGTTCTAAAGCCCATTTTCACAGCATTTCTCCATAACCCATAACTCTGTGAAGGCATTATAGAGCGATACACCGTCAGGAACTGCCATTCCAAGAAACTTGGATGGATTTTTCCCACATATTCAGATTTTTACAATTCAGCATCAAGCATCTAACCTGCCATTCTAATATCATGGTGATCTTTTATCATTTCTATTTCATGAAAGCTATTTGTTGAAAATAAGAACTATTTTACAACAGGTTACAGTTTATTATTCAACATGCATTCAAATGCTTTCTAGAGTAATTGAAGGCTGAATACAAAACACACTACACTAGTGCTTCCCAACCCTCTCCTGTCGGCCCACCTGTCCAGTATGTGTTTGATCTCCCTGCTCCAGCACAGGTGAGTCACATGTGCAGCTCGTTAATCACCCCTACAGCTGATTGATGACCACCTGATCATGTGAATCACCGGTGCTGGAGCAGAGAGATGTAACTCATGCAGGACAGGTGGGCCGACAGGAGAGGTTTGGGAAGCACTGCTCTACACAGTTCGGTCAGATGCGACCACATGGGTGTAGCCCCCGAAAGCCCACTTCTCCCCTTTCTTGCACATTATTCGGCTAATAATGTCGCCATGGCAACGAAAATCGATAGGTGTAATAAGTGAAGTATATCACATGTCCATACCACATATGACAGTAATCAGTGCAAAATTGCAGCCTGTACTGCGTCCACAAGGAAATCTCTCTGTTTTGCCGCTAATGTGAGTATAATTTGGCCAATTCTGTCGCAATGGCAACCAAATTCGATAGGTGTCAAAAGTGAAGCGTAACACATGAACTTACCAAAAATGAAAGCAATCAGTGAAAAATTACAGCCTGTACTGCGTCCACAAGGAAGAGCATATGTTTTGGCACTAATGTGCACATTATTCAGCCAATGCTGTCTCCATGGTAAAAATTGACAGGTGCCGTAAGTGAAGCGTAACACACTTTCAAACCAAATATGAAAGTAATCGGTCAAAAAATGCAACCTGTAGTGCTTCCACAATTAAACCAGTATGTTTTGCATATTATTTGGCCAGTACTGTTGTCATAGCAACCAAAATCGATCAGTGTAATAAGTGAAGTGTAACACATGCCCATAATTTGCATATTATTCGGCCAATACTTCGTCCAGGGGATACAATTACAAGCAAACAGCGTAACATGCAGTGAACAAATTCACAATTTTTACCTTGTTTTTACCCGGTTTTACCTTGTTTCATTATCATATAAAACCATAAAATTGCAAAAAATGAAAAAAAAAAGAATTTATTTAAAATAACATAGTCAAAAAGGAGGAAGCAAATGTTACTGAAAAGCCAAAGCCCATTTCTGTACATTACGCACGCATAAGCAGATACAAATTATAATTTAATGACAACGATAAGAATATACTGTAATATAATAATATAATGACAACAAAGCAAACTTGGTCGCTGACTCAGGATTGAAATATCAACACATTTGGCAGCGTACATGTGCTAGCCTTTTGTAAATGAAGCTGAATAGCCTGACAAAATATTTTTCTACCCAAAAATGATAAGTGATTGACAGTTAGCTTGCGTTAAGTTGAAACAACAGTTAGCTATTCAACATGGAAAAACATATGTCATTATGTTAGAAAAACTGACCTGGATGTGTAGAAGAAGGTGGTCTGAATGCCATAGATTTTTCAGTAATGAATGGGGTTCTAAAACTTAAGTGGTTAAATTCCTTTGTTTTACATAAACATTCCGTCTGGTTCACCATCCCTTATGCAATTTTCCAAAAAATGCGTGGAATAGATTTCTTGTTACAATGTGATTTTTTATCATAACAAATTACCTGTGAATTTATTGGATTTTCACCAGAAAGTTCTCCTTTACTGGAACTTATTGTATAACACAATTTTACACCGCAAAATGTACCTCTCTGGAATAATAGGTGTGTCCTGTCCAATAGGAAATTGTTGTTTTTGGGAACTTGGATGCAAAAAAGGAATATGGGCAGTATCACATTTAATGGATGAGTTTGGCAATATTTTTTAAAAATTATGAGTCCTTTAGTGTTAAATTTAACCTGCACTGCCCACCTAGAGAATACAACATGGTCGTAAAGGCCATCCCAGTTCCGCAAAAGATAATGATTCAGCAGCATTTGTTGTACTTGAATATTGTTTTGGAATTGAGGCTACTTTGTAGAAAAAATATTAATCTTGGTAGTGAAGAATTCACCAACATGTTTATTAAAAAGACTTTATCAACCCAATTTTACCCAGATCAGTTAAGAAGGAAATATGGACTTTAAGATTTCAGTGCGGAGGAGGCGAAGCAAATTAAAAAGCAGGATTTATCTAACCCAGTCTTACGTAAAACCAAGTATGTGATATTTAAAATTTTGAATGACATCCATCCATCCAATCATTTCTTGCATGAAAGATTTGATTGGAATGACGACACATGTGCCTTCTGTGAGGAAGAGATTGATGTCACACTTAGATGAAGTGTTGCTCATAAAGGCTTTAAACAGCATGTATAATGCCTTCACATATGAGACATAATGTCTTCAAGAATCATACATGGGCAAACGTCATGCTTTGTAAAGGTTGAAATAACACATCCTTATTCAGGATGTGCTGCCAGATGTGACAATGACAATGTCATTAAGTTGACAGTGTCACCCTCTATAGCATTTAGCCACTAGCTAAATGACATTGTCAGTTAAATCACATCTGGCAGCACATCCTGAATAAGGATCTGTTATTTCACCCTTTGCAAAGCATGACATTTGCTCATGTATGATTCTTGAAGACATTATGTCTCATTTATGAAGGCATTATACATGCTGTATAAAGCCTTTATGAGCAACACTTCATCTAAAGTGTGACCGAGACGGAAACTACAGAACATATTTTTTTCAGTGTGAATTTGAACAGAAATTTTGGCTTACAGCACAGAGTTGGCTTCATTCTAAAAACATACAAATGCACCCTCTGAATGAGATGTGAATTAAAGCTGGAGTCCTTTTGGAGGAGAAAAAATAGACTTTCTGGTGAACAATTTGATCTTGTTGGGAAAACATTTTATTTATAAATGTAAATATCTGAAGGTAAAGCCCAATATCAACAGATAGAAGAATAAACTAGAACTTTTCACCAAGTCTCTTCGATGGATGACGGACAGGAACGCCCTGAGACTGTTGTCTTCATTTGACTTGTTTAGGATATTTGCATAAGATGCTCACAAATTTTTATTTTTATTAATTTTTTTCCCTCTCCTCACATCTCCTTTCTGTATTTTATCATTATTTGATGTGTCAATGCCATCAGAACGTATATTGTTACGATGGACTATGACATGAATGTTTTATATTTCATGTTTGTTCAAAAAAAAAAAAAAGTTAGCTATTCAACAAAATTGTAAACACAGCCAGCTAGAGCAAGCATTTCAGTAAAATATGACAGCATGTCTCTTGTCAGCCTTTCCCTCCTTTGCGAACAAACTCCGCCAGCAAGATGATCAAATTTCGGACATTCAAAAGGCGCCATAATGTCTATATAGTGTGGCGACGTACTTACTTAGTGTGGAATGGGTTCCTGACAGTCAATACAGCGCTAGCAAACTAAAAGGATTGTTGTTGGATTGTCAGTGAACTCAATGTGTTCAAATGATGCGCTACATAATCTTCTGTGTGACTGGCTGTCGACGTGGTGCCTCAGAACCAATAGGACAGGTTTATTTTGCTTGTACTGGCATATACGTTAATTAATTGAAAATAAAATGTCAATAATTCCCGGCTCAATTTATTTGGCTTAATGGTGGCCAGCAGCCAAACCACTATTCGATCTGCTCCAGCTGCGCAGCTGAAGCTAAACAGGTGTGGGCTTGGTTAGCACATGGATGGGAGACCATCTGGGAGAACTAAATTGGTATTGGTGGCCAGTAGGTTGCAATCTTCCCTCAGGTGGAATAATCCCTGGTGCAGTGATGGGGACACTGTACTGAAGGAGATGCCGTCTTTCGGATGAGATGTTAAGCCGAGGTCCTGACTCACAGTGGTCATTAAAGATCCAATGACACTCTTCGATAAGAGTAGGGGGTTCCCCAGTGTCATGGCTAAAGTCCCAACCTGGCTCTTTAGTGCTTCACGAACCAAGGAGGTTATAATGAGATTAAGTTATAACTCGGTCGTGGGGCTCCGCGATGTGTGACAGTATTTATTCCAACCACAACTGCGATGGTAGAATTTTATCAAGCTGTAAATTTGTCTAAATTAGTCAGGCTTATTTTATGTTTAGAGCAGCTATTTTTCGCATTCAAGCAAGTCATTCTTGCAAGTCATTTCAGACAACATTTTTGAACAAGTCAAAGTAGACAAAAAGGTACTCGACACGCTCCAAATTAGGATGCTGGACACAAGTGTTTCCAGCTTTTTTTAATACTTTGTTTGAACTTATAACACAAACACGACTCAAAACAAGTTCAACACTTTCTCATACACTTGTCTTTAAATTTGTCACTACCTAATGGTTTGTTTCAATGACCACGTTTCCACTGTTTTACAATTTAGGAGACACCTGATTCCGGAATTTGATCAGTCACATTTTTCCCTCTTTCAATGCAGTTTCTAATCCAGTGTATCATCATGAGAATATGGAACCTTTATTCAGAACTTGTATGGAAACTGTGAATAAGCAAACAAGAAATTGGAACAAAGTTAATACAAAGCACATTTTTCTAAGCCATGTGCATGTCCATGTTTGTATGTGCGTGTGTGTGTGTGTGTGTGTGT
This sequence comes from Gymnothorax reevesii, assembly GCA_029721435.1. Classification (NCBI taxonomy): domain Eukaryota; kingdom Metazoa; phylum Chordata; class Actinopteri; order Anguilliformes; family Muraenidae; genus Gymnothorax; species Gymnothorax reevesii. Next base: position 132,755,673 of record CM056577.1, on the reverse strand, counting down.
GTGTGCGCGCACGTGTATATTTCTGAGAGGTGAGCACACGCAGTCATATGCTACCGCCTGTGTCAGTATCAGTTTCTGTTGGTGGAGTCGTATATGACCAACGGTAATGTGCGTATGTGTGGGTGTTTGTCCCCGCCTTCTTCCTGAGTTGTTGTTCTGCAGTTTGGCCAGCAGAGGGGGGTATTTTCTCCATCGTTGTTGCCTCACTGGGTTTCCATCACTTGGACAGACTCATCCACAATGTCCAAGGTGAGAGGAGTGACATTTTCTGACAGCACACCAGTGGTACCCGGCTTGTACCTATACTGCCCCTGCCTGAGAGAGAGAGAGAGATAGAGAGAGAGAGGGAGAGAGAGAGAGAGAGAGAAGGGGGATGGGGAAGGGGGAGGGAGTGAGACCTCAAATATAGAAGGAGTGAGAGAGATCCACAATGGAGGAAATTCTGGCTCTTTATTGCATAATACTACTAACTAAAATGCTCACGGACGGGGTCATCTGTGTGAGGCAACCAGGGACTTATATTTAAAGCAGTGCTCAGACGTGCGCACTGTCCACTGAAACCATAGACTATATAAAAAGATGGACACCATGCCCAGGTCTAAAAAGTGAAGACAAAGCGGAAATCTCTGAAAACTGCATTCTATTTAATCACCAGCAGATGGCGATGTCGGTGGTTGCAGAGAGAAGTTCAATGCTATAGAAGTCTATGAGAAAATGACCCTACTTTCCCACCTGATTTATCATTTAAGCAATGATTTTCCACATTATTTTATGGTACTTATCGCAAGGTTCAAGTCTCCTTTGATTTATCATGATGTTCATTTTTGTAAATTATGGTCCCAAATTGACTAAAATAAATGATAAAGCCAGATGCTTTATGGGGCGTGGCTATCCTCTGGTCCTCATCTGATACGGTCAGATCCAAACGTAGACCCACCCCTCGCTCCTCCCTGGATCTTCAATCCACGCTCTGTCCAATAGGAATCACATCCGGTTTCAAAATGACAAAATGGCGCTGTTCAAATTGCCAAAATAGAGGCTTCCTACATGGTATGCTGAAACTAATGGGTGACGTCACGGTCGCTTCGTCCATCTTTCTATGCTGTATATGACTGAAACTCGCACCTTCAGTGGAGGGGGACATTTCACCCTCAGCCCGCATAGGCTGAGTCAGTGCACCTGATTATCCACAAGATGGCGCTGGTGCACAATACAACACTCTGATGGTCTGAGTCAAATTGAGGTGGTATTAGGTCAGTTGCAAGGCAGTATGCATGCAGGGGCGCAGTTTCACTATTTTAGCTTTTGAGCGTGGTCACCCGCTCACTGGATTGTAAACATTCTCAGTGAGACCAAAATGGAGACTTTCAGCTTTAATTTACAAGTATTTACAGCCACATCAAATAAACCATGTTGGGAACTGCAGTCCTTCATGCAGCACCACTATCCAAACACTTATGGACTCCACAGTATGTGGCACCCCGCAGAGCTGCCAAGTGATGCAGACCCATCAATCATGCAGCTTTTAACAAATGAAAAACCAAATCCCCCAACAACGGGAACGCCCACAAAAGTCACATCCGGGAGAGCCGAGGGGAAAACAAACTGGTCTCTGCCATTAGCCGTAATGCCGAAGAGTTGCTGTGTGCCCTTTTGCACCGCAAATAAACAAAACGATCACCAATTAAAGTCTTACATTTTACCAAATAATAAAACGGAACCACAAAGGAGGACAAAATGGCTTCATGCTATCAGAAGTGAGGACGAGTTTGGCAGTTATGGGACCCATTAACAAAACATGCAGGTCTGCACTTCATTTCACTTCTGGCCACAAAGTCGGATCATTCGCCCAGTCTTTTAAAACATATGGACAACAATCCAACCCCAGTATATTCAATTTTTTTATATATTGATCCTTGTCGCAGGCAATAGCGGCTCAAAGTACATCATGACAACTTCTTAGCATTAGCAAAACAAGTTTAAATTCCGTCTTTTAACAGTATAGCGGACGGGGGGGAAGGATTGTTTTCCTCCTCGGCTCTAACCGTAAGTCCCGTCGTTGCCGACTGTAATTATTGGCCGAGGGCTCCAGCCAGAGAGGCGGGGCTTACGGGACTCACCTCCGCCCCTTCTGCACGGGCTGGTCGTATCCGCGGAGGTACTGCGCTCCAGCCTGCGTGATCACACACAGGTCGATGTTGCTGCCCGAGCCCAGGTCGCAGAATATTCCGGCAGCAATGGCATCTCTCACCAACTGCATTGCCTCTTCCAACTGAATGGGGGGGGAGGACAGGAAAAAGAACAGGTAAATTGATAGCGCTTTTCCACTGCATGGTACCGGCTCTACTCTACTCTACTCTTCTCGGCACCGAGTACTTTTTTGGGCTTGCTTTTCCATTAGAGGATGGTACCGCCTCCGTGGTACCTGCTTGTTATTGCGATGCAGCATGTTACTGCCGCGACGGCATCCTCAGTTATAGCAAGTTTACTTTTATCCATAGATTTTGTTAAAGGAGCAATATGAAGGAAATGTATTTTAATTAATCATGAAATGGCCCATATATATCACCAGACATTAAGGAATGATGTTAAGTTCTAATACTTATATCACTGACAACAGTAGTCCAGGCAGAATATTCTCATTACAAAAGCGAAGTTGCAGCCCACAACTTATGTTTATTTTTTGTTTTGTGTTTTGGCCTGTTGCGCCACCCTGCACCTACAGTATCTCCCAATCACGAATCAGTAGCATTTCAGCATCCAGGTGGGCAGTTACCACTGAGCTGCAGCTACCAGTGTTTCGGAGCACAAATGTCTGACGTTACTAAACCTAAAAGGCCTCGTTATGATTCCGAAATACGTCGTGACAAAGTCAGAAACAAAACAGGGATCTGTATAGGACATGCCTTTGAAAGATGGAGACGGCTGAAAGCAGAGAAGAATTTGAAGGCCGACGCTGAAGTTACTAATTTTCTCCTGGGCAGGTAAGATTCAGCTCAGTTCGGCTAACTTAATTCTATGTAATGTAGTCACGGACATTTCAAATATTCTCTACAGTCGAATAACGTTATGCATGTTCGTTCGTGGTACGTTTGTGTGTATGCAGGTGGGTCATCGAATTGAAAAGGTAACAAATTGTTTGAGAAATAAAAACCGTGGCTCTCCATTGCTGACATTAGCAATACATTATTAGTCTGTTTCTCTGGCATTATGCTGAGACGCTGTGGAAACCATTCCAACATTAGCACAGCCATTATGGCAATACGAAATGTAATTGAGACAGTACATCGGTCAAATGAGTCCTCATTCATTCTTTACACATATTACAGTATGGACTTTTGTGGGCTATCTACACAGAAGAGTGACGAACAAGTTGACCAATATGACCATTGCTAAAGTTAGTTAGTCATTCGTCCCAATCTTTTCTGAACTGAACTAAACACAACCCTGTTAGAGCAAATCATTGTTGATATTGATACGTAGCCATGGTAGCTCCGTGTAGTAGACGTCCTTGCTGGATCCGGCAACCTAGCTGGCAGCCTCTCGTCTGGGGGACAGGAGGGGATACTGCGCTCTGCACTATTTTGAATGTGGCTGCACTACCGGTTTTGGCCACAAACTTACATATAGCTCCTTTAAATATTAATGCGTTTAAATCAGGGCACGCGCACTACTGTCACCAGTTATGGCACTAAAGTCCGTGAGTGTTTAATTGTAATTTCTGTTTAACATTATGGAATCACCACACACCGAGGATGTTAATTTACCTTTTTTCCTTCTTAAGAAGCAAATAACACATATGGCAAAAGAATGATTGCTTATTATCTTGACATTCAGGCTTCACGAAACATTTCACTCTGAAATTGATGGCAAAACACGTAGCAAATGCGCCAATCGCAGGAGATGGCTGAGTATTAGAATCTATCGCTTTACGATGCGTCATCTCATTTGATATAACGTTAAGACAAAAACGATTTGTCAACACCCGTATAGTTATTTTTCTGCGTGATTTTCTTTAAATGGGGGTAGCATCACATAGCTTTCTCAAAGGGAATTATTAAGGGGAACATAACTGGACACAATATTTTCACTTAATTTCACCACGAATGGGGTCACAGGCAAATAAAAACGCATTTCATGAATGTAGCAGCTTTAGTGAACAAACAAAACCATGTTTGAAAAGTAAGGCAACGCACAGTATACTGAACAAGTCGCCTGAAACAATTTAAGTCCATGGTCATAATAACTGCGCTAATCTTGAGACTCGTCAATATAACTCGAATGAGATGTCCGAGTTCGACTACGGAGTGGTTTTTCGCAGTGGCGATTCTGTCTGACCAATCAGTGGGCAGCAATGTTGTCACGTCACATTTTAGTACCTACTAGTACCCATAAGGCCCGTTTCCACCGAAGAAGTTCCTGGTAGTATTTGGGGGGGCAGGAACTACCACAGGAACGTCCTCTCACTCGGTCCTCTCAACTGCCGTGTCTCCACAGAGAGGGCGAAGTAGGAGAACTCCTTTTAAAAATGCGACCCCTCGTCGTCTGCTGAGTTTTAAAAATGCCGGCTATTTTGTCACTTTCTGTAGATGTTACATCCCTCCCTGAGTAAATCCAATCAGCAGCAAGTAAACCCCAAGTCCCTCCCAGGAGTTTTTCGGGGCCTTTCGGAGTACCTACTGCGAGGCAGGGACTTTTTTAGCCCCTGTAAAAGTTCCGGAACTCTGTCCTTCGGGGTGGTTCCAGCGGTGGAGACACGCAACAACGGCCTGGCCCCGTAAACTTACCCTGAAGTTCCTGCAGTGGAAACAGGCCTATAGACTGTATAAAAAGATGAACACAGCACCCAGGTCTGAAAAATGAAGTCCATGCGGAAGTACCGTAAAATGGCATACTATTTAATAGCCAGCAGATGGCGACGTCGGTGGTTGAACAAAGCAGTTCAATGCTATAGAAGTCTATGAGAAAATGACTCTACTCGCCCACCTGATTTTTCATTTAATTAAAGATTTTTCACATTATCTTATGGTAGCTATAGCAAATTTCAAGTCTCCTTCAATATATCATGATGCTCATTTTTGTAAATTATGGTCCCATATCGACTAGAATAAAGGATAAAGCCAGAATATGCTTTAGGGGCGTGGCTATCCTCTGGTCCTCGTCCGATACGGTCAGATCCAGAGCCACGGTCCTCCCCGGAACTTCAATACAGGCTGTCGTCCAATAGAAATCACATCCGGTTTCAAAATGACAACATGGCGCAATTCAAATTGCCAAAATCGAGGGTTCCTTTATGGTATGCTGAAACCAATGGGTGACGTCACGGTAGCTCCGTCCATCTTTTTATACAGTCTATGCTAGTACCCAGTGGCCTGTTTTTGGAAGCCCAGGAGAGCCAGAAAAAGTGGTAGTGAGTACCAGGTACTTTTTCCTAATGGAAAAGAGAGATAAGAGATACATTTTATTGAACCCTGCGGGGTAATTTGTCCTCTGTGTTTAACACATCCTATAGTCAGGAGCAGTGGGCAGCCACAGAGCAGCGCCCGGGGACCAACTCCAGTTCTAAAGCCAGTTCCTTGGTCAGGGGTTCTGGTAGGAGTGTTCCTATGAGGCATGTTTTGTGGGTGGGGGAAACCGGAGTACCCAGAGGAAACCCACGCAAACAAGGGGAGAACATGCAAACTCCACACAGAAAGGCCTCAGGCCGGAATCAAACCCACGACGCACGACCTTCTTGCGGTGAGGCGACAGTGCTAACCACTATTGCACCGCGCCCCCCAAAAGCAAAAAAGGCGAGTAGAGTAGAGTAGAGCCGGTACCGCGCAGTGGAAAAGCACCATTAGAATAGAGGGGTGTGTTGGATGATGGATGGATGGGTGGATGGACCCAGAGATGGTGGATATGCAGGGGGTGTAGGGGACGAGAGCGGGGGACGGAGAGAGGGGAGAGGGTAGAGGAGTGTTCATTGACAGGTGCACGGAAAGCTGGATGGATGGAGAGAGATCCAAAGAAGAATGGGCAAAAGTGGAGACAGTAAGGCATGGTGGACCATCAGTAAGCAAACCAGAAAGGAAGACTAAAGTTTCATTCGGAGAGAGGGGATGAAGAGGGAAGGGAGAGAGGGATGCTGAATGGAGGAATGGATGAGGAGAGATCTGCAGAAGAAAGGGAAAGATCTCTCAAGTGAAAGGGGGGGGCAGCATAGCGGAAATTAGTAGTAGATAGAACAGGATCAAGGAACAAGAATAGGGGGGAATATAAGATGGCGTTTAAAGAAGGGTATTTGCTTGGATAGGGAAAAATGCTATTTCCTCTTCCAGGAAACAGCACTGTAGATGTTCGATACGATGCAGAATCGCCGTGGTGTCTAACCTCCATGTTTGGTTTGTAGCGATCCTCAAACACCGATATGGCTGGCTCTGCTCCAGATCCTGAAATGGCACGGAGCATTGCTAAGTGTAACGAATGCTAACGTTAGCATGTCATAACAAGCATGAACCGTTAAGCATGCAGCACGGAGTCATAAAATGCAAATGTTAGGAAAAAACAACGAAAATGGGCAGTTCAGCATGCAGCACTGAGTCACAGAATACTATTGTAAACATCATGTAATTAACATGGACAGTTAATCACACCACGCAAAGTCTCAAAATGTTAACGCTAGCATGACATTGCGTGCATAGACTAAAAATAGCGGCAAGGGTCCTGTAGCTTACTGGCAAGCAGTGTTATAGTGATGATACTCTTGATGAAAATTTAATGTGACATTCAAATCAATGAAAATCAATGTAAAGCTCACAAAATAAAAGTTCACATACATTTATTAGACCTCCTCTAGCACAAACACAATCCTAAGCTCTGAAGCAGTTTTGGTTATGCAAGTCATTGAAAATTCATTATGTCAATTGTGAACTTTAAAGGCCGTAGAAGGTTAAGTTGAATGTCACAAAATGAAAGTTCATATGTTACTTCCTAGATGTCAGTAACATAAACCTCGGCTCCATCTGTGACCATTTTAGTGATAAAAGTCATTGAATCTTCACTAGGTCACATTTGACCTTTGAAGGTCAAATTGAATGTCACCAAATGAAAGTATATGTGACTTCCTATATGCCCACAATGCAAACCTAACCTCTACCTGTAACAGTTTCAGTGATAGAAGTCATTGAAACTTTACTATGAGAAGTTTGACCTTCAAAGGTCCCCAAAGGTCAAGTTCAAGGCCACCAAATGAAAGTTCAAATATGACTTTCTATAAGGGTTCAATACACATATGTTCCCAATCTTCAATATTTTCAGGCCTAGAGGCCTTTTAAAATTATAACATTTTGTTTACCTCAAGTTTGACCTTTCATGGTCATCTGACGTCAACTTTAACACAGCCAAAATATAGGTCATAACTTCTGAAAAGTCAGTATTACAAGCTTAATCCCTATCTGCAACCATTTAGCTTCCACAGGCAATTTAGCCCATTCTTCATAAGACCCAATGTTAAAGTATAGTGCCCCCACTAGACCCACCTCTGTCGATTCAATCAAAATGGCACTCGCACTGTACATAAAGAGTAACAAGCTGAGTTGATTGCCAGAGTTAGAAAAAAAGTAATTGGACAGTTTTTGAGAAATATTTTTTTGAAATTTCAAGCCATATCTTTTAACATTGTTAATATTTTCCCTGACCTTGAGTTTGACCTTTCAAAGTCATCTGTGGACAAATTTAACTTTTCCAAAATATAGGTCATATATGACTTCCTATATATCGATAATACAAACTTAATCTCTATCTGCAACCATTTGGCCTCCACAGACCATCTTGCATATTCAGCACAGCGCCCACACTAGACCCATTTCCGTCGGTTCAATCAAAATAGAACTTGCACTGTACATTGACAGTACCAAAGTAAGTTGATTGCCAGATTTAGAAAAAAAATTTATCACGCCGTTTTTAAAAAATAATTTTTAAAAGTTTCTCAGTCCTATCTTTAACATTGGGGCCAAAATTTCAAGGGCCCATAAAACAGACAAAAATGATTCAATCAAAAATCTGAAAAAACTATCTGGAGATATGGTCTGGTGGTATGTTATGGCAAATTTACATGAAAATTCATCCGGCCAAAAAAGAGGATAAAAAATGGTGCGGACAACGGATGCCACACCACGTCAATAGCTTATTGGCCCATAGGGCCGGTAAGCTAAAAAAAAATCATTTCTACCTCAGATACGTTGGAAAACCGACTCCATCCCATACCCTCTTACTCATTTAGATGATTAAAATCTCATTAAAGGTCCCCTCTTATGTTACCTGGTGCACAGCCAGTTGGTCATTACAAGCCATTTCAAAGTGTGCTCCTTTGTGACATCACAGGCTGAAAAGACTGCCCAGAGGCAAAAAGGACAGATAAACTTCAGCTAACCAACTACCAGTTCCTTCATTATTCTGGATAGTCACTTCCCTGTGTGACATCATGAAGGACAGATTTTGAAACAGCTTGTAATTGGCTTTGTGCTTGGTGACATGATAGAGGACCTTTAATGGTGGTGGACCTTGATTTATTCCCAGGTCATGCTCAAGGAAGGGAATAAAGTGAGCGAGAGATATGAGCACGGGGCGTTACCCATCGTGAGGAAGGGCAGTTTGTCCGTGGATCCGTGGGGGAAGACACTGTACAGGTGAGACCCTGTATAATCCACACCGCCAACAATGATAGAACAGCCAATATGGCCCTGATACCTGCAACATAGACAAACACTATTATTATTAGTTGTAGTACTACTACTCCTAATTCCAATGACAGTGCTACTATTATTGTAATTACAACTTATGCTAGTTCTATTATGACTGCTACTACAACTAATGCTAACAGGGCTGCCAACTCTCATGCATTCGCCGTAAGTCTCACGCCTCTTAGAGGCATTCACGTTCCCATGCCGCAGTCAGCAATTATTCAATTGACGCGTATTTAAGAGATTCATACGCGGAATTGAGTCTCTGAGCAAGGAAGGTAACCTGTTTCACGTGCATTACGGTGGATTTCACCACTAATGACACGGAATTCGATTATGACTCGGGAATTCTCAGGCTTGTCTTTACTGAGGGATCGCAAGCAATGGAATTGTATAAAAATCTTTCAAATGGTCTTATTTCATTAAAACTGTTATGATTCTGCCTGTCTGCCATGTCCCTGAACTGTTTGCCATATTTGTATTTGGATCTTTGCTATGACTGACTGTGCCTTGGATTATGTATTGTGATTTGGTTACTCAGTGTTCATGTATTGTCTTGGTTTTGTTTTTCAATGTTTTACTTTTTACCGTAGTTTTATTCCAGTCCATGTTTTGTTTCTCCCATGCATTACACTTTGTCTCCCCATGTCTGGTCTCTTGTCTTGTCATTGCTCACAGCCCCGGTATTGCGTGCCACTCTTTCAGGTGGTTGGTTTCTGGATTTCAACCATTCCTTCCAATCTCGTTTACTTCCTTCGCCTTACTTTTCTATTTTACTAACCAATACTAACAGTTTGTTGTTTTCGCTAAAATTACTAATCCAACTAACATTGTCTATAATACCAATTTACTAACGAGCACTAGGGATTGTATAGCTGCACTTACTAATTGATTAACAAGCTCTCAGCACTCGCCCTGTTCTAGTCTCCGCCTCTTGTCTCTCCCTAATCTTCTCTGCTGCGTTTCAGTGGATCCTCCACACCTGCTCACGCTGTTCTTTCTCTCATTATCTATGCACGATAGAACTCCTTGACCAGAGCCGTATGTTTGTCTATGGGATTGTCTCATGGTCCCTGTCCGCGTTTTGGCTTTTGCCTATTTTATGTGATTAGGTTCTCCCTCTTGTTCCCTCCTTTGTAATTAGCCTCATTTCCTGCACCTGTGTTCTGTGTATCATGTGATCTCCCGAGAATGTATATTAGGAGTCTTTTCACAGCACTTCCTTGTCAGATCGTTTCTCTCAGTTTGCTTGTGCCACGTTCATTCCGCCTTGTTCTCTCACTGATTTTCTTCTGACTGGACCGTCCCTGTTTCCGATTTTTGGCTTTGTGATTTTGGATTATTGTTGCATCTGTGTTTTTTGACCCTTTTCTGCCCGACTATGAATTCTGTGATTGCTGCCCTGGTTTCGGTTTGGATTACGCCCACTGGATTTTGGCTTTGCTTATTTGACATACCTGTGCCTGTGTACCAAACCTATTTTTGCCCGATTTTTACTGTGATTGCTGCCCTGGTTTTTGTCTCTGTTTTTGCCCAACTGGACTGTGATTTTTGGATACTGGGCTTTGTACCTTTTGCCTTCTGCCCTGCGGGGGGTTTCCCCCTTGATCAATAAAATCAGATCTACTGCATTGCTTGGTTCGCGCCACTGGTTCTTGAGCATATCATCGCAAAAATAATTTAAACGATCATGAAACACATGCACCAATCCCTGAGTAAAGAGATGCACAGGAAATCCGGAGTCATAATCGCTTTCCATTTTACTTGTGGTGAGGTCCACCTTTACGCAAGTGAAACGGAAATTTCAATGCACAAGGATTTTAATTCCACGTGAGAATCTCATTAAGCATTCAATGAATAATTGCTGACTACGGTGAATACGCCTTCGAAATGCGTGAAACTTACACTGAATGTGTGAGATTGCATAGAAAGTTGGCAGCCCTGTGCTAGTGCTACTATGACTGCTACTACAACTAATGTTGGTGCTACTGTTACTGTAGCTATAACTAATGCTAGTGGTTTTATGACTGCTACTACAACCTAGAGGCACTCCTGGAGTGCAAACCTCAGCCAGGCAGCACAGTCCAAATCTTGCTGACTGGGGGCAAACTTCAGTTATCACGTGTCATAGGATTTCAAGATGGCTGCCGTGGCAGTCAGATGGTGTCACTGATCGCGGTCAAAATCAATAGGGATGTATGTGTTACTGTTGTGACAGTTACTGCTGCTACTCCTATGCATCGTCCTGCACAAGTATAATGTGAAATGAGATTCATGCCTTATCTGGTTTGGATTGGATTGGGATTTACAAAGTCTCTCTCCCTCTCCCCACCTCATACTCTCTCTCTCTCTCTCTCTCCATCCCACCCTCTCTCACCTGAACAGCATTTGCTTGAGTTGCCGGGTCACCGTGACGACCTGCGGTTGACGGCCCGTGCTGAGCGCGTGCAGCTCCACGTTGGATGACATCATCTGAGTGGTGACATCAGCGTCAGCGGCCACGCCCGCTCCACAGCAGCTACGCGAAGCGCGCAATGTGAGGAACACATAAAGCAGCGTAAGCCCTGCCGTAAACACCGGCCTTATGAAGCTAATGCAGGCATGCAGTTCTGAGACTGATTCAGATATGGATTCACTCAATTCAGCGATTTTTAGCAACGGAAGAGTTTGATTCCAAAACGCAATAAGTCAATAAGTGCTGTTATGGCCCCAATTTGTTATTACATTTATAACACAACAGCAACAGCAAGGGATGACAAACACAGTTTTAACAACTAAAACACATTTAATTTTTAACAAAGACAAAGACTAATAACAACCTACAACTAAAGACCAAGATTGATTAGGAAAAAAAAAGAAATATTTACAGTCCCTTTTTGGTGGGGTGGCTTGGTGATGTCAAGGATAATGAAAATGCTCAAACACAGGCAAAGAAATCCACAAAAGAAATGTCACAGGTCTTGAACAGAATGGCAGGTCTGGTCATCTTCTTGCAATTTCTCCTACTACTTTACTGTCTCAATTCTTTTCCTTATATACTCTTTTGCAGACCCCACCCACATTTAGACCTCTTTTTTTTAATTTTCTGAGACTTGCCCCAGACATGTCCAGGACATGTCTAAACATGACTCCAGTCTGAGCTTAACAAAAAAAGGTAAATACTGCCATCTAGTGGCCTATATTCACATTACACCTCCATTCCAAAAGGGAAAAATTTTGACTCATAAAGGCAAAATTTTTCTTTTCAATACAAAATGGTTAAGTGAACACTTGTCTATATATACATATCATACAATATTCAAACACATGACAGACACATTCAAACACGGGATAAGCAATCAGCAATTACATTGTCTGTACCCTTCACATGCTTAATTTCCAAGTCAAACTCCTGTAAAATCAAACTCCAATTCAACAATCTCCGATTCTTGTTTTTCATCTTACTCAAAAACATTAACGGATTGTGGTCAGTGTACACAATCATTGGCTTTTGTCCTGTACAAACATAAACCTCAAAGTGTTGTAAAGAAAGGACCAGAGCCAACAGTTCCTTCTCTATTGTGGAATAGTTCCTTTGGTGGCGATTGAACTTCCTGGAGAAGTATGCCACGGGATGCTCAATGTCATCAGAGTCACTTCTCTGTAGGAGCACAGATCCACAAGCTTGGTCGCTAGCATCGACCGCGATGGAGAACGGTTTGTTGAAGTCAGGAGATTTGAGCACGGGGAAGTGACACAGCAGAGACTTCAGGCGATCGAAGGCTCTCTGGCATGCATCATCCCAGGTGAACTTTATGCCTTTCTTCAGTTGGTTAGTTAGACTGAGAGCAATCTCAGCAAAGTTCTTGCAGAACTTGCGGTAGTACCCGATCATTCCAAGGAAGCGGCGCAAAGCTTTTTTGTTGTCAGGAACTGGAAAGTCCATGATGGCTTGGACTTTAGCATTTATGGGTGCCACCTTACCCTGGCCTATGACGTAGCCAAGATAGGTGACAGTAGCACAACCAAAGTCACTCTTGTTCAGGTTAACAGTCAGGTTAGCCTGGGTCAGGCGCTGGAACAACGTCTCTACATCTTTTAGATGTTCTTCCCAGGAGTCACTCCATGTGATCAGGTCATCGATGTACGCACCCGTGTGTGGCAATCCGGCGATTGTAGACTGTATCATCCTTTGGAACGTGGCTGGGGCATTTTTCATGCCAAAGGGTAGGACTTCATACTGGTACAATCCAGATGGTGTGGCAAAAGCAGAGATGCTCTTGGCCCTCTCAGTTAAAGGCACACACCAATAACCCTTCAATAAATCAATCTTGGTCAGAAACTTTGCTTGCCCTACACTATCAATACAATCATCAATCCTAGGTATTGGAAACACATCAGTTCTAGTTACAGCATTGACTTTGCGATAATCTGTACAGAATCTAGTACTTCCATCAGGTTTTGGAACTAGCACACAGGGTGAACTCCAATCGGAGTTGGAGGGTCTGATAATATCATGTTTTAACATGTACTCAACCTCTTTCTCAGCAATCTTTCTCTTTTCAGGATTCATCCGGTATGGATGCTGTTTTATTGGTTTGGCATCACCAACATCTACATCATGAGAGGCTATAGTAACTCTCTTTGGAACATCAGGAAACAAATCCTCATATTTCTTGATCAACCTTTCAAACTGATCTCTCTGTGAGGGTTCTAAGTGCTGGAGTTTTACATCAAGATTTTGCAATACTTCAGTGTTTGACAATTTACATGAAAGAACTTCAGCTTTAATTCTTGGTTCATCATCTTGAAACTCCCCCTCATCTTCACACTTTTCGACCATTGGCAAGTGACAGCTGCAACCCTAGCATTTCTGTCATGATAAGGCTTTAGCATGTTAACATGACACAATTGTTTTGGTTTTCTCCTATCTGGAGTCTTCACAATGTAATTGAGATCATTGAGTTTTGTCAGAATTTCATAAGGACCATGAAATCTAGCCTGCAATGGATTGGACTGCAAGGGAAACAACACAAGGACCTTGTCTCCTGGTTTAAACTCACGGCTTCTAGCCTTATGATCATACCAAGTTTTCATTTTTCCCTGACTTGATTTCAAGTTCTCTTTGGCAAGGTCACAAGCTGCACGCAATCTTTCCTTGAACTTGCTAACATAGTCTAACAGACTGATTTGCGGCTCTTCCTTTTGCCATTGTTCACTCAATAATAGCAAAGGTCCTCTCACTTCATGACCAAACACTAGCTCAAATGGACTGAATCCAGTAGACTCCTGCACTGCTTCTCTAGCTGCAAACAACAGCAAATGAACCCCTTCATCCCAGTCTTTCTCATGGTCATAACAATAAGTCCTCATCATTGTCTTGAGAGAGGAATGAAACCGCTCTAAGGCACCCTGACTTTCTGGATGATAGGCACTAGAAAGAATCTGTTTTGCACCTAGTTCATACACAACCTGCTGAAACAATCCTGAAGTGAAATTGCTACCTTGGTCTGACTGAATTTCCCTGGGAAGACCAAACAACGTGAAGAACTTTATCAAAGCCTTCGAGATTGCAGTTGCCTTGATGTTACGTAGAGGTATGGCTTCGGGGAATCTGGTAGATGTACACATGATTGTCAACAAGTACTGATTTCCAGATCTAGTCTTGGGTAATGGTCCAACGCAATCAACAATGACCCTAGAGAATGGCTCCCCAAATGCTGGGATAGGCTGCAATGGAGCTACAGGTGGGTCTAACTGGTGTTTTCCAACTACCTGACAAGTGTGACAGGTTTTGCAAAAGTTGGAAACGTCTTTCCGAAGCCCAGGCCAAAAGAAGTGTTTCATGATCTTATCAACAGTCTTGTTAACACCAAGATGACCTCCTAAAGGTAAACTATGAGCCATTGTTAAGATCTCATTCCTATAGACCTTCGGAACAACAATTTGCCTGACCACTGCCCAATCTGCATTGGCAGGGATATCAGGAGGGCGCCACTTCCGCATCAACACACCATCCTTGAGATAATACCCAACTGGAACTGCATCTATTTCTTTTTCAGGAAGGGTTCTCCTCTTTAGTACACCAATTTCAGGATCATTAGTTTGCTCCTCAATCAACCGCTTTCTGGACAGAGACAAGTCTCCAGACATATCAGAATCACCAGACCCATCCGGCTGGCTGAATAGAGAACTGATTAAAGTATCTGATAAGTCCTCAAACAGAGAAACCATAGTAGGCCAATCAGAGTCATGAGGCGAACCACCTGAGTCCTGACTATTCAATGTGCTGGACGGCACCACAACATCATCTTCTTTAGCCTTCTTGGCCATAGCACGAGTCACTGCGCAAGAAGGATACAGAGATGGGTCCTCATCCCCATTTTCAGTGCTCGGCTGTGAAGTAAGATGTACAGGGGGAACTACTTTGCCCCCAGCCAGGTCATTGCCTAGCAACAGAGAAACACCCTTTATAGGTAGACTTGACATAAGTCCCACCTTTACCTGTCCTGTAACTAAATCTGACTTCAAGAATATAGAGCGCAGGGGTACAGATACAGTCCTCCCTTCAATACCTTGTACAAGTATGAAATCCCCTGAAGCGGTCTCATCACGTAACTCCAAGGAGTCCATCAACAAAAGTGACTGAGAAGCTCCGGTATCCCTTAGGATATATATGGGGACAGGAGTAGTATGCTCATTCAGAGCCACAAATCCCTCTGACACAAATGGAAGAAATTCCTCCCTCACAAAGTCAGCTGTATTAGGCTTTTTAGCCCCACAAGAAGCAGGCAATTTAGCAGATTGGTTATCTACTACAGGGGTTTCTAACCTTGTTTTCACAAAGGCATTTGGTTTGGTATCCTTTTCTTTTTCTTTCTTAGCTTTAAGGAACCAACAGTTAGTTGTAACATGACCAGATTTCTTGCAATAACTGCAAACTAGACCACTTTTGTCACTGTCAGCTTTCACACTTTGATCAGACCTGTTACTGGATTTCTGAGCACCATCACCAGATTTGTCTTTGTCTTTGGGTGAGGAATCTTGGGTATCACCATAACCCTTGTTCTGAAATTGGGACCATTTATTGTTACTACTAGACTGAAATTTGGACTTATGAGTGAGAACATATTCATCTGCAAATTTGGCAGCTGATTGCAAGTTCAGTGCTTGCTTCTCATTAAGGTAGGTCTTAAGATCTTCCTTAACACAGTTCTTGAATTCTTCAACTAACACCATCTCTTTTAGTGAGTTGAAATCATCCTTGACCTCCATAGAAGTACACCAGCGCTCAAAGCAAACCTGCTTCTCATTAGCAAATTGAACATAAGTCTGATTTTCAGATTTCTTCAGACCTCTGAATTTCTGTCGGTAAGCCTCTGGAACCAACTCATAAGCTCTCAAAATAACCTTTTTGACAACCTCATAATCAGAGGAATCATCTGCAGACAAAGCCGAATAGGCTTGTCGAGCTTTACCCTTGAGGACAGTTTGCAACATCAGAGGCCAGTGTTCCTTTGGCCACTGGCAACTCTTTGCTACCTTTTCAAAACACTGGAAATAGTTGTCAACATCCTTTTCTGAAAATGGAGGCACCAGTTTTACCTCCTGACTGGCACAAAATTTATTTTTAGTTTCAATTTTAATTTTTAGTTGCTCCATTTGGAGTCTTTCTTCTCTATCGAATTTCTCTAATTCAAAATCTCTCTGTCTCTGTCTCTCTCTTTCTGCTCTTTCCTCTTTCTCTCTCTCAAATTCTCTTTGTTTTTCTTCTCTTGCTAATTTTTCTAACTCAAACTGCCTTTGTTTTTCTTTTTCTTCCCTCTCAAATTCTCTTGGTTTTTCTTTTTCCTCCCTTTCTTTTTTCTCTTCTCTTGCTAATTTTTCCAACTCAAACTGCCTTTGTTTTTCTTTTTCCTCCCTTTCAATCTCTAGCATTTTTAATTTAAGTTCCATTTCTATATTTGGATTTTCCACTGGAAACTGTTCCAGATCTCCTGGTGCAAACACATTTTCATCAATGTAATATTCAACTATCTCTCTAGCCAGTCTTGCTTTTCGCATGGCTGGTTTCACCTCTGTCAGCTCTAAATGTCTGCAAATTTCTAGCAGTTCTGTCTTTTTAAAAGACTTCAAAACCCCTACGGTTGGTGATGCCAAGAAATCATCCATTGCTGTTGTCAATATATATGTATTCAATTAAAATAAAATTTTTTACAATTTGAAATGTTAGATTTTTAATAAATGACTCACAAAATGGTCTATCCCGGACCTTGAGCCCCCAATTTGTTATGGCCCCAATTTGTTCTTACATTTATAACACAACAGCAACAGCAAGGGATGACAAACACAGTTTTAACAACTAAAACACATTTAATTTTTAACAAAGACAAAGACTAATAACAACCTACAACTAAAGACCAAGATTGATTAGGAAAAAAAAAGAAATATTTACAGTCCCTTTTTGTGGGGTGGCTTGGTGATGTCCTGGATAATGAAAATGCTCAAACACAGGCAAAGAAATCCACAAAAGAAATGTCACAGGTCTTGAACAGAATGGCAGGTCTGGTCATCTTCTTGCAATTTCTCCTACTACTTTACTGTCTCAATTCTTTTCCTTATATACTCTTTTGCAGACCCCACCCACATTTAGACCTCTTTTTTTTAATTTTCTGAGACTTGCCCCAGACATGTCCAGGACATGTCTAAACATGACTCCAGTCTGAGCTTAACAAAAAAAGGTAAATACTGCCATCTAGTGGCCCATATTCACATTACAGTACCAAAATTACAAAAATTGAGATAATGCAATAGAGCAATAGCCCTGTGCTTCTTACACATGGTGCAAAAATCCATTTTTAGAAATTCTTACTATATATATACTATTTTCTCATGATCAAGGTTTGTGTTTTTCTATAAAATGCAATAGCTGCCAACATAGAAAACATTGAATTACTCAAAATGAATATATTGCATTTTGGAAACAAACTCTTCAACTGTCTCACCATTTGTGCATCTGTCGCTGTCAGATAACTTTTCTACTGTCAATGGTTGGTGATGATTGGCTTATATTGTTTTGGTTTTTCACATTGACCTCCAAGCCACCTTATACATTGTGACACTTTTTTTATTACCAATGCACCTGCAATTTGGGCACCGACTATTATTTCCCTTGACTATCCTCCACTCGCATTGTATTCATTGTGTCTGTAAGAGCTCTTTTAGCAAGTTAGTATGTTTGCCTGTGTTCTTGCTGTCTGTCCGCATACTGTGGGCAAGGGTCAGTTCCCTATTACAGTGGCAGTGTACCATGTGTTAATCAGAGCCCTGTGCGTGAATCAGTATTATCTGTGTTCGTCAGTATTCACTCCACGCGTCAGTAATCTGTGTGTGTGTCAGTGTGCAGGGCCAGTGTCTTACTCACTATATATTAGGTGCTATGTGGTGGATCTTAATGCAGTTTTTGTCAGCGACCACCATGTCATCTGTGGCTCGTGTGTCGGCACCCAGTATCACTCCATCCTGCAGGGAGGGTGAGTATTCATGTGATTAGTGCTCATATTTATACAGGACACGCATTAAAGCAGCTGGTGGACGATCAACCCAATACACTAAGGCTATTTAACCTATTCCATAAAGGGCCATTGTGGGTGCAGGCTTTCGTTCCAACGAAGCACTTACACACCTGACACCATTAATCAACCCCAAGAGTCCTTGCTATAGAGCTTGATTAGTAGCATCAGGTGTGTAAGTGCTTGGTTGGAATGAAAGCCTGCGCTCACACCGGCCCTTGCAGGATAATGTTGAATATCCTTGTAATACGCATTATTAAAAAAAAACTTGCCATTTGCGTGTTGTGATTGCAAGAGAAAGCCCGTGCGCAACCATTCGACGAATCGGTTTCGTTTTCCCGAAATTTCAACTCGCCTTAAAAATGAGTCCAGCGATTGTGGTTCCCGTTTTCCTGGCTTTTGGAGGTCTGTACCCGACTTCAGACAAGCTGCTTTCCAGGTTGGTATTTCTGTGGGAATCAAAAAAAAAAAAAAATATATATATCCCTCAAATGCTGAGTGAAGAGATAATATATGTAGTTCTTGTTATTGTTGTTACCTCCGCCGAGGAGGTTATGTTTTTAGTGCCGTTTGTTTGTTAGTTTGTTTGTGTACAACATAACTCAAAAACTTATGGCTGGATTTTGATGAAATTTTCAGGGTAGGTGGGTATTAAGTCAAGGAAGAGGTGATTAAATTTTGGCATGTCTAGGCCAAAGTACTGCTGAGATATACACCAAAGTTCAAGATTTCAAGTCTTTCCAATGGGCCGGAGTTCCGATCGCCGTGCTTTTGGGTTTGCTGCCCCCTGGCGGAGGTCTGCGCTCTCTGAGTGCTTTTCTAGTTTTACATTTATCAGGAACCACTAGGTAAAGCTACGCAGAGACTCGGCACTTCGGAAACGCGCCGTCATCTTACCCAAGAGATGAACAGTCTGGGTTTACCGGCTGAGCCTACGAACCGAATCTGCAACTTATCATCCCCCACCAACACAAGTGGGTGGGGGATATAGGTTTGACCTCCGTCCATCTGTCCGTGCGTGTGTGCGTCCGTCCGTCCGAGAGAAAGGGGACAACTTTTCTCAGAAACTATTACAGATAGGACAACCAAATTTGGTGTGTAGCTTCACACCATAAAGGCCTTGATGGAGTTCGAAAATAAGAAGCACACGATTGGCGGGGGATGTTGTTGACCATGTCGACTTGTTCCCACTGGATTGCACTTCCTACGTGCCCCTGGACTCAGGGGGATGAAGTCAGAATTTGCGCTTAGCCTGTAGTCTAATGGAAAACCGGGCACTGGGTAGATGCAGATTTACGGCCCTGGGTAGTAATAGCGATTCCCGGTATTTTCCCTCAGAATGTCAATGGCGCGCCTTTCTCATCCGTGAAATATTTCAGAGCGCCGCACTGATTCAATGACCAGTATCAAATTGTGCTTGGTATCAGCAACTAAAATATCCACTGTTGAGTTAACTCTCATGGAGTGCGTTCACTCTCAGAAAAAAATAGGGGAGACCGGGGTTACTTCGGCCACGGGGTTAGGTTTGACACCCCAGTTTTCTTTAATTGCAAACGCACTGACGGGAAAACGAAAATGTACAAATTATGTGACATCCCAGCGACATCATCTCTTGGAAAGAAGAAGGACTTGTAGTGACTTGTAAGTGTTTTCTGCCTAAATAACTGAATTTTGACCCAAATTTTAAACTTTTAGGTTTCTGAAAGAAATGCGTCTTTTAAGACAAAGATTTCCATGGTGTTTTTACTGTTTCATAAACGCATGTAACTAGAGTTATTAACAACACATAAGAAAAAGGCCTGCTGTGATCATGAGATGAGAGATGCGGCCTGATTTCCAAAATGGGAGCACGGGGCGACACTGGCCAAGCAACATGGGGTTAGTTCGTCAGGGTGCTGAGGTTCCACCACTTGTAGGTCCTGCGTTTGGCCGATATTAAAATATTCCAAAGTCAAATATAGGAGCCGATTTATTGTTTTTCAGACACAAATAGTGTCGTTTTAATTCTAATATTTGCATATCTTTTATGTTTATGATAGAGGACCTATTAGGGCCTTTGTTTGGAGGACACAAGTATGGGTTTGTAAGGGTTTGCTCCCTGCAGCCCCTCCCCTTTCTCACTCTTTCACCTCCACCTTAATGGGCCGCAGGTGGGGGTGGAGGTGGAGGTGTTGGCAGAGTATTTGGGGTTGGCAGGTGCCAGCCCTGGGGCCTCTGCATCTCATTTCATTCCTGTGTCAGTGGGAATGTTTGCTGCTCCTCTTTGGTGCTGCGGTCCTGACTCATCATCCAGAGGTGGAGAGGAGGGGGTCCAACGCTTCTCATGCAGAGGGTGGCACATGAGGACTGTGCTCATGTCAGTGGGCTCGCCTACATCTGTCATAACTGCAGCTCTGATGGTGATTATGCATAAATCATAACTTGTGTTGGTTTGTTGTAAAAATGAAACAGTTCCCACCATTTCTGTTATGAGAATATTGGACTGTCTTTTTCAGCTTCAGCTGATCGCCAACTATGACGATTTTACCCCACCCATCTGACGAAGTAACCCTGGGTGTGGGGTTACTTCAGCATGTTTGTGATACATCGAAAATTGAATATTGTGATTGTACTAATACAACTTTTGTAGGCAACATTCTGCTGTACACATAAACCATAAAGGTATTTCTCTAGGTTTTAGCAACAAAGAGTCATGGAGCCAAATACAAAATCATGACGAGGTAACCCCGGTCTCCCCTAAGCCTGATATTTCACGAGAAACTTATTCTATGCGGGGTTTAATTTTAGGCAGTTGCTACGTGTAAGGCAGTTTTCCAAAGCATTTCAATGTGGAGAGGTATGGCAGTCCCAATTTCAAACCCTGCCCTAACCTTATCCTTAACCCTGACCCTAACCCTTCCCCTAACCATAGTCCCTAATCCTTATCCTAATCCCTTCAAATCGACTGCCCTATCAATAAAAACTGCCGTGTCTCCAGACACTGCGCTAATTTTAACACAGTAATTTTAACATTGCTAGCTTTGCGGCAAATTTCTATTAGCTATCAGCAAGGCAGGCCAGATTGGAAACTATGAATTTCACCGTTTACATATCGTTGAAGGCATTTAAACTTCATAAACTTATCAGCGGTAAATTACGAGTTTTCAAATGACACCAAATTTATAAAAATCGAACAATTTTGAACGGTACAGTGAATGTATAAACTTGCAATACCGCGATGGCGGGGTCACCTGTTGTCTGTTTAGTTCGTTTACAGCTGTAGTCCCCAATGTCGCCACCAGGGTCTTGTCTCGCGAAAAGCCGATTGAAAATTCGCGACAAGACAGCCTTGCGAATAGCCCCTTCTACAATATCTTCTTTGAAAGGGGGCATGTTTGGAGTGTATGATGATCATTTAAACTCCCTTAAATTTATGAGAGATATTTCAATATACGCCGAGAAAGCACTTTCCTGTGCTCAATAAATCAGCCACTCAAACCTGAATTTAGATAAATGGCAATACCTAGACTGCCAGGGAGCTCTTACAACCCATTTTACCCCCTGTAGTACGGTGACGCGTCAGACATTATATTAAACACTGGGAGGACAGCTATCAATATGCGTTCCGTGAGATATTTCGCTTCCAAGCTCTAACATGAGGAGTCTACATCGGACCAGCAGCGACTCACCTCCGGGTATTCTCAAAAGAAAAACCGCCCGTCGAAGGGTTGCTCGGCCTTCCCGTTTGAATCATTTTAGGAAAAGGACGAGTTCGCTCTCCTCGCAGGTTTTATTTAAGTGACAGAATTAAATGATTATAGGAACCGCGTCGATACGTGGGCTATTCCAGTAATTTCAGTTTGAGCGGTTTACCGAAAATGTCCGCGTTGCACTTTATTCACAGACGCGTTTTCCCATCTCACATTTCTTTCATTTTCAGTTTTGTCACATGATGAAATTAAAGAAGCAAATATCAGGAAGAGAGTTTTCGAGGTCTGAATGGTAATAAGGTTTAGCTTGCTAAAAAGGTCATCAGCTACAGCTACATTAAAAATAAAGTCATTTAGGAAGACTAACAATGACCAAATAAGTAATTCTGCTTGGTGTAGAACAATTAATCCAAGAAGGGTATTAGTAAGCCTGCGTGTTTTGTGTGTGTGTGTGTGTGTGTGTGTGTGTGTGCGCGCGCGCTACTTTTTTATTATTAATTTTTGATTAATTTATGATGCAAATATTTCTACATCAGTATCACTGTGGAGATTATTTATTCACTTTACGTCTCTTGAGTGTAAATCGTTAAGTTCAGTAGCGGTAAACTTGATGCTTTACATTCACAGACCTTAACTCTCAGCCAAGGCAACAAGATATAAATCTTTTTTTTTTTTTTACAATGAAGGGCAATAATGAATTAGAGCCAGCATAATGTGTTTTTTGGAGCTTGGGAGGAGTGGGCGTTTAGTCGACAGTATTTAATGTTTTCCTCTCGTCATTGCGCTTCAACGCTGATGTTTGTGGCAGATAATAGCTACACCTGTCAACTAACCCATACTCAAGTTAACAATGAGAAGCGCCTTTGTTCATCTGTGTAGTCCGTGTCCCGCGAATAAACAGGGCGGACAGAGGAGTTTTCTCGGAGCGGATCAAATCACTTCAGTCATGAGGTAAGGCCCCGCAAGAGCGGATATGGCCGCGCGTGCACGCACACACAGCCATGTTTTTCTATTCCAGTGGGAACCAAAAAAATAGACTAGCTCCTAAATCCTTTTTCTTTGTCCCCTAGCCCTAAACCTAACCCTAAACCACACCCTATTCCTTACCCCAGTGGTTCTCAAACTCGGGCCTGGTGGACCTCCGTGAATGCAAGTTTCCATTACAGCCACAAATGGATTCTGAGAATTTCAATAAGTTATTTCTTCTGAATTACCACTTTAAGCAATATTGTCAAAAATATCCATGTATGCTATGAATAATTTAATTTACATATTCACATCCTGTTATATGTGAAACAGCAGTATAATAAAAGAGAAATTTAAACAGATGTACTGATAACTTTCAAAATATCAGAGACTCTAGACTCGTATAATTATTGATGAATGGTTGGTTATTGAATTGAACCATTTATTTGATAATGAAGAGTTAGAGGGCAAAGCAACTGACAATGACTCACACCTGCTTTGCGTTAATATTGTAGAAAAAAAAACAGAACTTTAAGTTTGTGTTCAGCAGCTTAAAGGAGCTCAATAATTAACTTTTGTATGACTAGGATCAGTAAATGTATTACACCTTGTGCAGTTGTGTGTATTGCAGCATTATGAAGACCATATGGACACAGGGCTTTCATTCCCCACAGCAGGGGGCAGTGCTTTTCTCTCCATGTGAAGATAGAGGTGAAAAAAAATCCTATTAATTAAGACAAATCAGCAGCTTAATAGAATTCTGGGTTTGTAATTGTGGTTGTAATGAAGACCAGCATATATATTCGTCCCCCAGGGCAGAGTTTGAGGACCACTGGCTTACCCCAACCCTAACCCTAATCTTGAACCTAACCTTAATCCTAACCTACAAACCTAATAAAACAGCCAAACCTTTAACCTTAATTTATAGCCTCACCTTAACCTAAATCCTATTGTTAATAGCTAACCGTAAAACTAGACCTAGACCAAACAGTAATTCCAACAGTACCCTAGACCTAAATCTCATCCCGGGCCCAGAATTAAGTTTTTTCCTAATGGGGGTCCCCACGTGCCTTGTTCTTTCAGATGTTACCATTGTTGTGAAGCGTTCTGGTCCCCATCAGGATATAAAAACCTGCCCATACACACACACACACACACACACGTTGGGTCTTCAAGTTTTGTGGGAACATTGCATACACTGGCGTTCATTCCCTAACCCCTGACAGAACATACCTATGCCTAACCTTAACCTAATTATAACCTTATCCCAACCCTAACCTTAACCTCTGACTTTAAAATATCTCAATTTCCTCATGGGGACCTGAAAATATGGATAAAGAAATCTGCAATTTTCACACACACACACACACACACACACACACAAACATGTACGCACGCACACACACGCAAGCGTACACGTGCCTGTGCGCGTGATAATATTAATGAAGCTGGACATATCGTTTTGTTGGCTGTTTTTATTTTTTGTTGCTAATGTTCTGGCTGGTTTTTCTCACTGTTAACAATGAAGACGGTTTGGTAACTGCAGCAAAGGAACTGTCGGTTAGATGGGTTTATGTACTCATGAGTAATAAATATTTTTTGGTGATGTAGATGCATATTTTAAGAAACACTTATTACGTTCTGGTGACGGTGGGCGCAAACTAGACATCTATTCCATTCTGTGTTGCATATCAAAAACATTTACTTGTAAAAAAAAAAAAAAAAAATCACATTACACTTCAACTCACAAGTTACATTAATACATCTTTTAGAAAATTTAAAGATAACAAATCAGCATATCAGTCCTATAAAACATTTGATATATCTACATTTACTCATATACTTTATCTATATGGTGATTTATTATAATACCATTACACGTATACATCTTTCATACATAACTAGAGAAAAAATACCAACCTTTGTTTCCAAAATAACATGCCCTATTTTGTTTTTATTGCACAAGGAAAAACAAGGGATGAGGAACCTTTGGAAATACGCACATTCCCTCCCACGACATTCACAACCATCAGTTCTAACTCATTTCACCATCCCCCAAATCTGAACCCTTTCCAACTAAACCTCCATCCAATATAATTCAATACTGCTCTGTAAAGTCCAGCGAACTCTGGTATAGTCGTTTAAACATAAAATCTTGGATTCTCAAGTCTGGTTATGCTTTCCGAAAATCTTCACTGGCTACTTGAGTGGGTGAGATAGGAGTAATGAACAGGTTAGCATTTAGGGGGCTGGTAGAACTTCGAAAACACTCTTGCATTCAGTATTCCTGAGAATTTTCAGTGAGACGTGTCTCTAGCCTAAATACAGAAATGGAATGGCGACTTTGATCGTGAAATACTGAAGGTAAAAACAGGTGGATTTTTTTGTCCCATAATGTACATGACATTTACTGATTCCAAGAAAATGCTATCATTTCGAAGTTTTGTCACTCATCCCTTCCTTTTTTACTGAATATTCTGAATATCATGTCTATCTGCTTGTACACACACTCTTTCTCTCTCTCCATCCCTCCTTCCCTTTCAGACACACACTCTCCATCCCTCTTTTTCACTCTCCCCTTCGCACACACACACACACACACACACACTCTATCCCCATCACCTGCACACAATCACTCTGTTCAACTCTCTCTCCCTATCACTCTCTCTCTCTCTCTCTCTCTCTCTCTCTCTCTCTCTCTCCTTCACCCCCTCCTGCTTCAGCTCTGATGTGGTGGGGGTCTGAAGGAGGCCGGTCGTATCTTCATTTCGGAGAAGGGGATGGAGAAGTCTTTGCCCTTCCAGCTGGTCCAGATCACCCCCTGCAATCACATTAGACCAGAGGTACACAAATCAATCAGCCAAAGTACTAAATCACTGGGCAAAAACCTCACCTGAAAAACTCACAGAGCACTGAGTGCTTCTAAGGAAGACTTCTCTTCCATCTTTCTTAATTTGCGCTCAATCTACACCGTCACAACCCTGTGTAAATCCCTTGTGTGTTTCTTTGCAATTCAGCAGCATGCGTGGCTATTACCTTCTGTGTGTTGTGATTGGTGTACATTTTGTACGTCTCTCCCCCATGGGCTGAATCTCGTAACTCGTTCGTTTCCTAATGCGTGAGCGACGGGTATTTCCTTTCCTGTGGGTGTGTTTATTGCTGGATTGTATAGTCGCGGTCGCACTAAGATCCTACTCATGTGTATTTTAAACCTTTTTGCCTTTGTCTTTTTGCAACCAGCACTAGAGGGAGCCAAGGTCTCTTTAAACCTTTATTGTCATTATCCAGTTTGAACAAGCTTCAAATCTTGATCCAGGATTCAGGAATGGGACCGAGTTCGAGTTTATCTTAAGTCATTCTGCTTATCGAGCCCAGTCTCATCTCGATGTACCATAATGTGACGCTACCTGACCAAGTGTTAATATACGACGCAAAAGGAGGCTTTTGGTGTTCTTATTCGACGCTAGTTTAAAACCAATCCTAACCCCTGACCCCTAACCGCTGACCCTTAACCCAAACCCAAACCCTAAGCGTCAAAGAAGGATGCCGAAAGCCTACTTTTTTTGTCGTTCAGTATATCAACACTTGGTCAGGTCGTGTCACTATGTGACGAGTCGGGATGAGAACGTGTTGGTTTATTACCCCGCCCCACTCAAAGGGTGAGGGTGGGAGTATCGTTTTCGGTCTGGTTTGTGTCTGTGTTTGTGCGTTTGTTTCTGTGTTTGTTTGTTAACACTCTAGTGGCAAAACTAATGGCAGATTCAGTATAGGGATTTCCACTGACCCAGAATAGAAGTAGGAGAGAGTATGTGCGAGGGGCGGGGTTTCTTGTGCCTGGAACCACTTGTTTACTCCAGTTTTAAAGAACAAGCTTCCAGTCCTAATCAGAGTCCAGGGCTGGGACCAAGTTCTTGTTAACCCTTGCAAGTCTGCTCTCTTTATTAAGTTTGTCAGGAACAAGCTTCCAACCCTGAGCTGGGGCCAAGACTGGGACTGAATTCCTCACAAGCATCAACCCTCTTCTTCGTGGGCAGTCCAGTACAGGCAAGCGCATCGACATATGGTAGCACACCAGAAGCCACTGACCGGTGACAGCAGCCTAGCATTGCCTTTTACATCTGTGCTGAACTGTCTGGTCTCCTCTCCTGGGTTTGGTCTCCGCCCATCCTCTGCGGGATTCCCTCTCCGTCATTACTGTACTGCTGCCAGGGAATTACCAGCTGTATTGCAAGTCTATTACCGCACGTGACTCCTCATCTGGACCATAACACCACGCAACCCTTAAAAATTAATGTTTGTCATTTCCATCACTTCTATTGTACAGATGTGCAACTGACCTTGTGGTTGGTGTGTGTGTTGTGCTGGTGCGTAACTGCCTTGGTAGTTGGTGTGTGTGTGTGTGTGTGTGTTGTATGGGTGTATGACAGTGGCGGCTGGTGAACCGGCGATAGGGGAGGCTCAAAACAATCCCTTAAAATTAATGACTGGTCACGACCTGTTTTCAATCATTCGTTTAAATTACCGATAACTCTCAACATTATCAGGTGTGGCCAGTTTTCATTTATAACACATATCCGTCAACTCTCATGCATTTGGTGTGAAATTAAGTGGCATATTTAAGTTCCTCTGCTGTCGTCAGCAATTATTCAATTAACGCGTATGTAAGAGATTCTCGAGCGGAATTAAAGTCCTTGTGCACTGGAGGGGTTGGAAACAGTGGAACTGCATAGACTTTTCAAATGATCTTATTTCATTTAAATGATCATGAAACTCATGCATCGCTTCCAATCCCTGAGTAAAGAAAAGCATGAGAAGTCTGGAGTCATAATCGATCTGCGTTATAAATGAAAACTGGCCACACCTGAGAATGTTGAGAGTTTCTGTAATGGCAATTTAAATGATTGAAAACAGGTCTTGACCCATCATTAATTTGAAGGGATTGTTTTGGGGCTCCCCTATTGCCAGTTCACCAGCCGCCACTGGGTGTATGACTAACCTAGTGGTTAGTATGTGAGCTATACAGGTGAGTACCTCACCTGGTGGTGGTGGGTGTGCTGTACAGGTGTGTACCTCACCTGGTAGTCAGATTGTGTGTTTTGCCCAGGTGTGTAAGATTCCTATTGGTTGGTGTGTGCATTTTACAGGTGTGTAATTCACCTGGTGTTTGGTATATTTGTAGTACAGGTGTGTAATTCATCTGATGGTAGGTATAAGTGCTGTGTAGGTGTATAACTCACTTGACGGTTGGTATGGTTGGAGTACAGGTGTGTAATTAGTATATGAGTTGTGTAGGTGTGAAATTCACCTGGTCGTGTGTGCATGTTGTCCAGGTGTGTAACTCAGCTGGTGGTTGATATGTGTATTGCACAGGCATGTAACAAACTGGTGGTTGATGTGTGGGTTGTACGGGTGTGTCATTAAACTGGTGTTGTGTGTGTTGCATAGACGTGTAACACACTGGAGGTTGGTGTATGAATAGTACAGGTGCGTAACTCATGTGGTTAGTGTGTGTTGTACAGATGTGACACTCACCTGGTGGAGTGTGTGGATGTCGTATAGGCCATTGAGGTTGGCTTCATGGCAGTTCTTGTACCACCACCCTCCCCTGTAGGACATGGAGCAGCGCGTTATGGACCTATTCGGGTCCCGGTCCCACGTGGAGAACACCTGCTGGTCATGATATTCCAGGGAGTCACCTGCAGGGGGCAACGTAGAGCACAGGGGGAATGGGCAAAGGAGAAAGATTGAGTCAGTGACAAGATAAAGAGGTGAGAAGAAAGATGGGGATGGAAGTGAATAATAGAGGAGAGGTAAATGAAAGAGAAAGGCAGACCAAAGGAAGGAAGGGAGGGCTAATAAATGGAGGGCCGCGCTTTTCATTTCCGGGGTAACGTTTCAGTTGCATTCAAAATCCCTCCTGCTTATTGGTCCAATCTCTATAAAAAGGTCAATGGCCTTATGTTCTCCTATACGGTAATGCATTAGCTTGTGAGATCTGAGAATAGACAGTGATCGATATATTGACAGGGATCCATCCATCTTTCGTCAATGTTAGATTGCTGCCAATAGCTCAATCACTGGCTATATATGACCAAAATTAAGATACAGTGTGATAATGCAGTAATTAATAAATCTCTTCGCAAGCCTTACTGTTTCAGCTGGTTGAGATGCTATACCAGAGGTGCTCGCTAACCTTAGTAATGACTGGGGATGGCGCTATTTGTTCTGGGGATGATATTCATTGTGACGATCTCCTTACCAGCGGTGCCAGTGTATCCTGACACACTGAGGGTGTAGTATTGTTTCTGAGTATCCACAGAAAATGCCGCATAATGTGCATAGGCTGACTCTGCCCCCACGCGCAGATCCACCCTCATCGTCATGGGAACGCTGCGGGTCAGGTTGTGAAGCAGTTCGTTGCCTAGAGAGACAGAGACGAGACGAGGGGAACCGTTACAATAGTTTATTTTCGCCCTTTCCTTGTTTTACGCGTGTGCGACAGGAATATTTTAAAGATTGGAATTTCCAGATTTACGGGAAAGCTGTAATCAATACTCGCTAATCCCTCAATTTTTATACATTTTGAATAACCATATATAATGTATTCAAGTAGGCTATATTATTCTACATAAAAATTATTTAAAAAATGTTCACGTTAACATCGTTTCCTTCCTCTTTTCAGGAAAATAATTTTACGGTTAATATGACAATATCAAGGTACTGGGAGTTTGAACTTAATTAAATCTGTCTGCCAGTGATGTACTCCCTCTCTTTCAACAGCCTGTGACAACACTTAGTCTGATTGCACTATATGGACGTCACTGCAGAAAAACTCAATAGACCAGGATATGTTTTTGTAATCATGAAACCTGCAGTTTTGTTCAGCCTGTGCCCACAGCAGCCTCAGATTTCTGCTCTTGGCTGAGAGAGCCCCTCTGCCCCCAGATTTCATGCGTAAAACACTCTGAGCTGCTTCTCTGAGCTCTAGGACTCTTCGTCCCCGGACTTTTCCTCCTCGTGAACTTTTCGTCCCCAAGAACTTTTTGTCCCTGGACTATTCATCCCTGGATTTTTTGTCCACGATAATGTCCTGCCCTCTTCCTACATTTGAACCCTAATCCTAACTCTAACCCTTATATCGTGGTGTCCATCGTCCGCCCGTCCATCCATCTGTCAACAAAGGTGGCCCGTTTCATTAACAGGGGATGAAAAATCCGAGGGTGAAAAGTTCAGGGATAAAAAGTCCTTGAGTTCAAACAGTCCGTGGATGAAAAGTCCAAGGGGACAAAAAAATTTGGGAACAAAAAGTCTGGGGACAAAAAATCTAGGGACAAAGAGTCCTGGACCTGTTGCCTTTCTGTCAACATGAACCAGTCTGCAAATTCTCCTCTGGCCTCTCAGATCATCTCACATCAGTCAGGCATTTACTTCTGCAGAACTGCAGCTCACTGCATGTTTTTTGGTTCTTTGCACCATTCTGTTCAGACTCGAGAGATTATTGGGCGTGAAAATCCCTGGAGTTCAGCACTTCCAGAAACATGCGAACCAGCCTGTCTGGCACCAGCTACCATGACATCCACGGTCAAAGCCTTTGGGATCACATGTTGTCCTCACACTGGTAATGGATATGGATATTACCTGAAGCTCCTGACCCGTATTTGTTAGATCTTATTCACTGCACTGCTGCCACATGATAGGCTAATACGTAAATGCTTGAATAACCAGGAGGACAGGCGTTCCCAATAAAGTGATCTTTGATTGCGAAGAAAGAGGTATATCATATGGGTTTTCATTACACTGCAGACGATTGTATCAAAAGCGATATCACAGGACAGCCTCAAGAGGACTGAGCAAGTACAGATGAAGGGATGCAAAAGAGCGGACATCAGCCAGTGTAACAAAAGATGAACTGAGAAAATCTCACCAAGCCAGAACTCTCCAGAAATGTTCCCGAAGCCTATACTGTACTCGTTCCAGCTCCTGAAGAAGTCTGTCCCTCCGTCTACTCTTCTCTGAAAGACCTGAAACACGCACACACAGACACACACACACAGAGGGAGGGTGAGTCTTGGTCCCTGCATTGGGCCCCCCGCATCTAAATGTAATTTTTGTGGGCCCTCACCAGTGCTGGGCCCCTAGAATAATCACTTCAATAGTGATTACCCTGCAGACCGGCCTGGCACTGTGTATCCCATCGACGTGCTTTACTGGTCCCGTCTTGCATGTGTGTGCATGTACGTGTGGATGTGTGTGCATGTACGTGTGGATGTGTGTGCATGTACGTGTGGATGTGTGTGCATGTACGTGTGGATGTGTGTGAATGCGTCATATTAACACACCCATTATTTAGAAGTGGAAAACCCTGAAAGTTAAAAATCTTGCCATGAATTTCTTTCACCCATGATCTAAGTCAGCTGATTCCCTCATTAGTTTGATCTCCTGGCAGAAGGGTTGCCCCGAATAGGGAGATCCTGGGCAAGGCTTTTACTTCCTGTGTCCACCTCTGCCATTATTTCCTGTTTTCCATTTACAGTTGTAATGTGAATATAGGCCACTAGATGGCAGTATTTACCTTTTTTTTTGTTAAGCTCAGACTGGAGTCATGTTTAGACATGTCCTGGACATGTCTGGGGCAAGTCTCAGAAAATAAAAAAAAGAGGTCTAAATGTGGGTGGGGTCTGCAAAAGAGTATATAAGGAGAAGAATTGAGACAGTAAAGTAGTAGGAGAAATTGCAAGAAGATGACCAGACCTGCCATTCTGTTCAAGACCTGTGACGTTTCTTTTGTGGATTTCTTTGCCTGTGTTTGAGCATTTTCTTCATCCAGGACATCACCAAGCCACCCCACCAAAAAGGGACTGTAATTATTTCTGTTTTTTCTTATTTATCAATCTTGGTCTTTAGTTGTAGGTTGTTATTAGTCTTTGTCTTTGTTTAAAAATTAAATGTGTTTTAGTTGTTAAAACTGTGTTTGTCATCCCTTGCTGTTGCTGTTGTGTTATAAATGTAATAACAAATTGGGGCCATAACACAGTGAATTTGGGAATGTCTGAGCGTAGGATGGGGGGTGTCCGTGGTGGGCTGCGGGGTCTTACTGTCCAGCCTCCCCCATCCGTCTCCATGTCACAGTAGACAGTCACGGCGCCCCCATGCCGTCCCGCGGGGAAAATATCAGCCTCCCCCGACTCCTGCATCCCGTTCAGGAGCTCCTGAGAGCAGTCTGATGGGAACGGGTACCGCAGCACACCTGGGAGGGAAAGAGACTCAAATCAGTATGTATTCGCATTTACATTTGCAGTTATATTTCATAACATTACGCAACATATTGTGTCATAACGTAGCATTTATTAATATAACAAAGTAGTAAGAAGGCGGAGTTCAGCCCAGCTGAGTTTGCCATTTTCCTCTGCGGCCTTGGAAAACCTACAATCTCTGCCTTCTCGTTGAGTGAAAAAATGCTTCCTTTAGTCTGTGTAAAACCTTTTGATCAATATGATTTATGATCTTTAGTTCTGCTAACAGACTCTAACCCAAGTAATCTTTTGCAGTTCACTTCAATCCCTTACACACATTCAAACGCCACAACTGATCACCACTAAATCTTGTTTTACCAGAACTGAGCGAATCAAATTCTTTCATTTTTCAGCATACCTTATCGACACAAGGAATTAATTTGGCGGCCCCTCTTTGGACCTTATCCAGAAACTCTATAAATTTCTAGTGGTAAGATGCATTTCAAATAAATTTTATTTGCATAGTGCCTTTCACAGGAGGCTGTCAAGAGGAGGAATAGCAGTGAAAAAAATTAGACTGAGCCCTAGTATGGCAAGCATGTGTGGCAAAATATTGCACTTGATTTTGGACTTGCTTTCATATCATTTGAATTTACTTTTGTATTGACTGTGCTGCTCCCAACCAATTCACATAGCTGTTTTTTGAACATTTGTCTTGTAAAAAATAGAAATTATTAAGGTACTTTGAGAGGTGGGGCAAGGGTTTCTGGGTTGTGTGGCATGGATGAGGGGATTCTGAGTGGACATGCATGGGAGAAAGAGGTAAAAGAAAAGGAAGATGAGAGGGAGAGGGATTGAAATGAAAGGAAAGGAAAAGCCACGTGTAGCTCAGTGTAAGAGGCGCTGGTGCTCTCGCACCTGTGGTGAACTCTGTGGAGATGGCCGCAGTGGTCTGGTCCGGCCTCTCTCCCTGCAGATGAACTCTGTACTTTGACCTAGGAAGCAGTCTCTTCAGCTTGTACTGGGTCAAGCTGGGGTCAAGGGTCACTTCCTGTTTAGAGCGTGGGAGCAAAGGGAAAAAACTGTGCGTCAATTGATGGGAAAAGGGTGGTGCTTCACTTAACATCATTACTCGGTTAACTTGACAATTGGGCAAACTTGACAACTGATAAAAGCACAGGCAAGTAGCTGCTGCATCAGAGTAATAGATGGCAGGTAAAAATGACATGAAAATTACTCTTGATTGTAATTCCGTTACCGTGGAATTGCCCAATTGTGCTGCATTAAACCCGGAATATAGACTGGAGAAAGCCTGTCTGTACTTCGGTCCATGTTCCAGATATAACGGAGCTCCATGTTTTACTCAGTTTATTTATCCACTCAACTAAGAAATCCTGTTTTTGTGAGATACAGGGATATTCAGTATTCCTCCTTTTTAAAAAGAGATTCATCCAGTTACCTCACTAGTCCTGCTGTTGTGACAAACCTCCAAAGCTGTCTGCTGCTAACCTGACTGTATGAGCCCCTCACGGCTCATTCCCAAATTCAGATTTAAACTGAAAGTTTCACTCTCCCTGGGACGAACTTGTGTGCCTCACCTGTGCCTCCCCTCCTGCTGTCTGATAGGTCAGTTTGTAGCCAGTCACAGCCTCGGATGGTGGTTTCCAAGACAACACAGCAGAACGCGGGGTTACATTTTTGGCTTTCAGCTCAAGTGGGCCGTCCTTTCCCCCTGATAGGTAGATAGATGGAAAGCCTCATAAAGTCACATTAAAATAGTGGTAACCAACCCTGTTTTTGGAGATCTACCCTCCTGTGGGTTTACACTCCAAACCTGACAAATCACACCTCATTCCAAAACCAGGGCAAGGCTGCCCAAACCTGTTCCTGGTGATCTACCAACCTGTCCGTTTTTAATAATAACAAGATGCCATGGTCATCACTATCCCCTGCCACGAACAAGGACCAAAACTCTGTAAATGAATACACTTAGACATCCATTGTCAAACTCAATGTTAATGAAGACCAGCTTACCTAGCATACAAAATTTGAACCATACAATCGTCACAGTTTTCGAGGTAACCTGTCTCCATCGAAAGTGTGACGGACAGACGGACGGACGGAACCCAACCCTATATTCCTGCACCACTTTGTGACCTGAAAAATTGATCAATGTCAATTGATGCCATGATTAAAGAGATCCCAATCTGATAACAGATGTTGGCAAAAAGAAAATAGGGTTCCCTGAGGTTTCAGCAGAAAAGGAATTTGGAGACCTTTCTTTGCGGAAGTATTTTTCCCGAATTCGTGACATGAACATGATTGACCCGTGAATCTATCCTCTTAATGATCCATCCTACATCTGTAATGTCATTGTTTAGCCTATAGATGATTGTTGTCACTGAAATTTAAGGAGTGAGGATGCTGTCACTCACAAATGAGGGGGCGAATCCTGTTTCTCTTCAGAGCAAGGAACTTCACTTGATGACTGACATGAGCCGGAAATAGTTTAGCTGCCAGCCATGACAAGGATCATCTGAATTGTTTATTTTATGCAGGAAAGGAGGCAATTGGCTCCTTTCTTGCTCCATACCAGCAAGGAAACACCGGATCAACCTTGAAAGAAAGGAATCATAGACAACAGACCACAATCCTTTGCAGTTGACATTATTCGCTGTAGTATTTTAGTTGTATCAGTAGGGTCATCATCACTCGCCATCGTGCTTGTGACGTATTGAAGGAAAGGACAGCCGATATTTTGAAAACATGTCCCTTCAACTTATTTTTAACCTGTCTCACATTTCCTATTGAGCTCAAGGATAGTAGGAGAGGAAAAGAGAAAGCCTGCCTGTTTAACCCCTTACACTCTTACATTTTTCACCAGTTTTCTCTCAAGTAGGTCCAAAGTCTGGAAAAGCATGTTTTTATATTGCGGGACAATGTCGCATACAACATATTCTGTGTCTACAGGCTGCAGTTAATCTCCGAAGCTACTCCATTCTTACGTCGCAAGAAATATTCAAACCCAAGATGCCACGTTTGTATGGCCACAGCGTTACATCAAATGGAAAATATCTAGTTCCTGCCCTTTATTTCATACACATTTTCCCTGTCATTCAGTTAGACATAGTTTGGATAGTCGGAAACCTTGGGATCTTCCCTAGAATTTAAAATACGTCTGACGCTCCGCAGGTTTGAATACAGCAGCTGTACTTTTATGGGTCCGGGGGTTTTATGGGGCTATGAGAATTTGGATGCACTCTGCGGTTCTTTAACCCTCTCTCACCTTTTCTTTGTTGTTTCCATGGTGACGGGAGCCAACAGAAAGGAAAGGAGGGAGGGCGGGGAATAGTAATCGTCTGGAACGTGCCCGTGGTCTTGCCCGGGCGCGTGACAAACAGCGCCTGTTTTTCTGTTTTATTTTCTGGGATTGATGTGGTGTCTCTGGAATGAATGTCGCATATTTTCCGCTTTGGGTTCAGCGCGCGGCTGTTTGCCCTCAGTTACCACAGACGTTTGGCTGATACTTTGAGTTTGTTTGTCAGCTGGCTGGCTGGTCGGTAAACAAAGACGGGGCGGTTCTGGTTGAGCTTTGATAACTGGGTCAGTGAGTTATCGCATAGCAACAGTAACTTGGGTAAGTTATAAGCTCTCCTCCAGAGCTTGAGAGTCCAGGGGTCAGAGAACTAGAGTCCTGCTGTGTGTTTCAGTGCCTGTTTTGTTTGTGATTGTGTAGTTTGGCAAAGGTTGTGGAGTTTCTTGTTCCTGCAAAGGTTCCCTGCTGTCTAATGATTTGTTTATTTTATTCATGTATTTGGTTGTGTCTTTTTTATTGTAACGTTTTGTTCAGTGTGTGTGTGTGTGTGTGTGTGTGTGTATCAATGTGAATGTGAGAGAAATATCATGTGTTTGTGCGTATGTGCATGTGTCTGCCTGAGTGCATCCAATTATGTGTCATGTGTCAATCGGTGAACGTGTGCGTGTCTGTGTATGTGTGAGGCATGTGCGCAACGTGCATTAGGTGTGTGGTAAGAGATGTGAGTTCATGTGTCTAAGAGAGATGTGTGTGGTGTGTGTGAGCGTGTGTTTGCGTGAGTGTGTGTGTATATGCATGTATGTTTGTGGTGTGTGTGTGTGAGAGAAAGAGAGAGAGAGAGAGAGAGAGTGTGTGTGTGTGTGTGTGTGTTACCTCCTGCTGTAGTAAAGGCTGTTGAAGTTGCAGTGCTCTCCTGCTCCCCCTGCTGGCTGGTGATGGTGACCCTGTACTGAGTGTTTTTCTGCAGGGCTTTCAGTGGCTGTTCTGCAGCATTACCAGACACAACCATCCTCACTGCCTCACCTGAGAGAGAGAGAGAGAGAGAGAGGGAGAGAGAGAGAGGGGGGAGGGAGAGAGAGAGAGAGAGAGAGAGAGAGAGAGACAAAGGAGGGCCATTATAAAACCAAGGACATAAGAGTAAATATTTATTACATAGTGATCCTTTCAAAGGGAAATGGCTGCAAATCCAACCAAAAAACAACAGCATAACATCCAAATAAACACGAGTGCACAGGAACCACAGCAGGAAGGTCTTAGGGCCTCCTCTCTCGGCACACCACACCCAGTGCTGTCCTGTGCACTGTCACATGAGCGAGGGGGAGAGAGAGATGGAGGAGGGAGGGTGTGTGAAACAAAACTAGTGTCGATTCTCCTGGGACAGCAAAGGTGTGGTGATGAAGCGTCAGAATGACAGGTACAAATCCTGTCTCACAGCAGGGGCTCCTGGCCTCTGTTTACCGTGAAAAATGTGACTCCAGTTTACATGCAACTTTCAATTATTTCAGCATCATTTGTAGACATTATTATTTTGGTGATGTGGACTGAGAGAAAGAGCATGTGTACATGTGCAAAGACATGAGAAGCTTCATAAAGAGGCGGCGGATCAACAGAAGAAATAGCGGAGGGAGGACGAGAGCTGTGGACAGAGATGGATGGAGTTTTCATCTCCGTTCGTGCGGAGTGGCGCATGCACAAGTTCAGGGTGTTCCTGCAGTGTGATGTCACAGACCCGACTCGGAACCGTAAACAATGATGTAGCGCTCCACTGTCGCCAGGGCCGGTCTCCAGAGCAACAGGGCTTTGTTGTGCGTCACGTTGATGGCTCGAACATCCGTGGGCGGGTCTGGAACTGCAAGAGTCGGGGGGGTTGTAATTAAGGACAGCAAATGTAATAAGTCTGAAGGCTAACACATACAACGTTATCCATGCCAACAAAACAATCAATAATTGTCACTGAATGGTGTGGTTGAGGAGGCCAATAGCCTTTTGGGTCAGGTGCTGGGCTGCAACATGGAAGGTAATTGGTTCAAGCATCTGTGTGGTCTCAATAATTTCAGGGCAAATTTCAGGCCCTTGAGCAAGGCCCTTCATTTCAAACCTCTCAGAGTGATTAGCCTTGCTGTGTCTAATCAGCTTCAAGTCCCTTTTGGTGACATCCACTGCTAAATCTCTGCAGTAGATGGGTCGAAGACGACCTCTGTACTCCAGAGCATGTGTTTTCTATTTGGGTTTGTTCCTCTTCTGCGTTCCTGTGAATGCTAATTGGACTACCCGCTTTCCCTAATCGAAACCTTTTGTTTTTGTTGTCTTATTGGGTAAACTTTTGAGGAGAACTGGGACACATTCCACGGGGACACAAATTAGAGGAATGCTTGGACCAAGAACCATGACATCGGATTCATGAGTTTATTTAAGGGAGCCAATGGAAACACAGGCTCACCGCATGGCCCAAAGTGTATGAACACCTGCTCGTCCAACATCTCATACCACAATAATAGGTACTAATATTGAACTGGACACACCCATTGTTGAATTAACAGCCTCTCTGCTTTTGGGAAGACTTTCTGGGAGATGTTTGAACCTTGTCGCAGGGATTTGCTATCATTGCAGCTTAAAAAGCAGTGGACAGGGTGGACGGCAATTTTGGGAGATTAGGCTTGACTATCTAGTGCTAATGGTGTTTCTTGGAGTTGTCGTCAGGGCTTTATGCAGGCCTGTTGAGTTCTTCTACATCGATCTTGACTAACTGAAGTACTGGATCTCATTGTGTATGAAGGTAAGGTATGGTCATCTTGATACAGGAATGAGCCCTCCCAAAATGGCTGACTGCTCAGAATCACCTGGCTTGCCACTGTATTTCGTAATGGCAAGATTTTCCATCAGTGGAGCTTTCAGAGGTCTTTGCCCAAAATTTGAAAAACAGCCCCAGACCAAGGAGTGCCGACATGATCCTGGTCATGAGGGCAACATTCCCAGACATTTTAACGAAATAAAAGTGCAATTCAGAACAACCTGTTATTTCCATGCAGGCTGAGAACAAACATCACCAAAAATACCCCTGGCCTAAAATTCGGCTAAGTTCCTCTTTATTGTTAAATAGCCAGAGGTGCTTTGCCGCGGTTCAGTAAATTTTGTTTAATGGTCCTCAAAGGCACAGTTCATCCAAAAAAGACACAAAAGGTAATGAAAAAACAGCACAGCATACTCTGCCCGTGGGATACGATTTACTGCGTTTAGTGTTGAATAAGCAGTATTGAATAATGACCCACCCAAAACACTTTTTTTTAAATCTAATCCTTATTTAACCAGAGAAGTCCCGTTGAGATTGAAATCTCTTCTTCAAAGGAGCCCTGGGGGTTGAGGTGGGGAGGCAGAGAGCAATTTGCCGAGCCAATTAGATCAGGGGACGATTAGGTGGCAGGTCGGAAGAGCCAGTTCGGGACTTTAGCCATGACACCGGGGAACCCTGTACTCTTATCGATTAGTGTCATAGGATCTTTAATGACCACAGTGAGTCAGGACCTCAGTTTAACGTCTCATCTGAAAGATGGCACCTCCTTCAGTACAGTGTCCCCATCACTGCACTGGAGCATTGAGGATTATTCCACCAGAGGGTTTTGGTTTTCCCAGGCAGTCTTCCATCCATGTACTAACCAAGCTCACA
This sequence comes from Gymnothorax reevesii, assembly GCA_029721435.1. NCBI lineage: Eukaryota > Metazoa > Chordata > Actinopteri > Anguilliformes > Muraenidae > Gymnothorax > Gymnothorax reevesii. The sequence continues at coordinate 132,716,531 of CM056577.1, read as the reverse complement.
TCTGCTTAGCTTCAGCCACGCAGCTGAAGCAGATTGAATAGTGGTATGGCTGCTGACTTCATCTCTGCTGCCAACAAGCCTGATGATGCCACACCATGGTCTAGCATATGGCTGGAAGCAGAACTGAAAAAAAGCATTTTTTTTAATCCAGTTAGACATTGACTGGGTCAGATTTAAGGATGTGATCACGAAAAGGCAATTATTAGTTTTTGGTGACCTTGACACTGACCTTGACCTTGACCAAAGTGGGTGCAGAATTCAATCGGGTAATCCTTGGACCATTGTACACCTTTCCAGAAAATTCTGTGAGTCAAACGCTGAACATTTTTGTGCGTAACTGCTGACAGACATGCAAGCTAACTACCAAACGAACAAATGCCACCAAAAGCAAGACCCCTCGCCCTTTGTTGGGTGGGGTAATCAGTTGCTTTGCTGATTTGGTCCAGTAGGATAAGTTAAAATAATGCAATGCAAATCCAATAAACTGCTATTTTTTCAATCCAACAGTGTATCACTAGAGTTCTTATCACCTTTCATTCCAACACTGATGGCCCTGGGATGGATAATCAGTGCATGTGCCTGCTGCATAAGGTGATTTGTCTTTGAATATGACCAGTTCCGAGTTTTTTATTATCAATACCAGGATAAATGGGGCCATATGGAGGAACATTGGAGGAGCTTCATTTCTGATTGTTGCCGTGAGCACTGCAGCATTATCTCAGCGGAAAGAGGGGGTGATTATGGGGGCGTGCGTAGCATGCGTATGGATATTCAGTGTCCAATGCCAAAACAGCTGTACTTGCTTCCCAGATGTGGTGATGATGTCACGAGGGACTGAAGGTAGAAAATCCTCATTAGCAAATGGCAGTAAGAGGTTGAAATTGCGCACCAAGAATTAGCGATTTGTAAGTCAGAGTGCTAGGCTAAATATGATGGTTGCAAACTGCAATTTTCAATCAGGGTCACTGCATGAAAAGTGGTTCAGTGTCTGGCAGAGAACCTTTCAGTGTTTCAAATACAATATATTAGCTTGTAAGTTTGTTTGTTTCACAAGTTACATTTTCTGATGTTGTTGTCAAATCTGGTAATTGGTGAAAATGTCAAGAGTGGGGAATGGACCCAGGCGCACACTGTGGTCACAAAAGCACGAGTGATTTAATATGCCAAAATCAAGGTCAGCAGTTCACACCAAAACCAGAAGACAAAAAGCCGTACAAAAATCGCAACGTGGAGGCGAAGTCGAAGTACAAGCAACGATCCAGGAACAACAAGGCAACAAGGCAACTCGCAACTGGAATGAAAACAGAATACTGTATTCTGGAGGAGGTGATTGGGGGATGTGGGGACAGGTGGAGTTGAAGGCAGAAGGTAGCAGTGAGGGACGTGGCCACAAACAAGGGAGTGAAACACTTGGGGAACAGAATAGGGTGAGCAAGACACACAGAGCTGAGAAGGTCAACACAGACATGAAGAGATAGGAGCTCAAGGACAATAACTAATTAAAAACAGACAGGCAGAGACAACAGAAAGGTAAAACAAATAAAAAATGGCAAAACAAGGGAATGCTGGCAAAAATACCACACCTTATTGGTTTTATTTTTACCTCTGCCAAACAAAGTTGGCAGGAGGTTATGTGATGTGGTTATGTGTTTGTCTGTTTGTTTGTGAACAAGATAACTCAAAAAGTAATGAACGCATATCTCTGAAACGTTGTGGGTGGGTCGCTATTACATCGGGGATGGACCCTCTCGATTTTGACAGCGATCAGTGAAACAATATGGCCGCTACGGCAGCCAACGTGAAATCCTACGACACGCGAAAACTGAAGTTTGCTCCCACTCAGCAAGATTTAGACTGTGTGGGCTTGGCGGAGATTTGCACTCTAGGAGAGCCTCAAGTTCTTTTAATGAGTTAAAGAATAGACATATATACATTTTATACATTCTATACTCTTCCAAAAAAGAAACTGTACATTGTTTTTAGCATCAATTTATTATACATGAAGTGTTTTGACAAATGTGGAAAACATATTGAAATATACTCTTCCAAAAAAGAGACTATACAAATATTGAATTATTGATTACACTTTCTTTTCAATATGTTTTCCACATTTGTCAAAATGTTTCATGTATAATAAATTGATGCTTAAAACAATGTATAGTTTCTTTTTTGGAAGAGTATAGTATAAAAATGAGTCTAAAATTTACGTACTTTGGTTTTAGTGGTCCTGAGTTGCCAATTTTATAGACTATGATTATTCCACACACTGTTAGCTAACTTTACCTCTCTGGTTTGCTCACTTTGCTTGCTACCCCCTGTAGATATTGTGTCTGGTCATATTGGTTTGTAAAGCAGAGAGACTTTTGGCACAAATATCAAAAGGAAGACAGAATTGCCAATGTTTGCGCCAAGAAAATAGGACTGGGAATCTAAATAAATGGTTTACTTACGTGTTTTAACAAAGCCTTTAATTGGGTCACTCTCATCCAATCCTTGCAGGGATGTCACGCTGACCTCATAATTTGAGCCAGGGGAGAGCCCAGCAAGAGGCACAGTGGAATTCTGGGAGTCCATCTCCACAGTGACCGGGTTTCCTGGTGCATAGAAAGATGTGCATTATGGGTAAAAGGAGAAGACAACAAGGCAAGGTTTTGTGAGCTTCCGGACAGTGTTCCATAAGGCGAATGACGTCACAATTCACAAGAAAATTTAGCCATGGTGGTCTGGTGTGTGTGTGTGCGTGCGTGCATGTGCGTGCACATGCATAACCTAACACCTTAACCTTAAATATGAGTACATACGACTAGGAGACTTACTTTCTATGATAAATGTATACTTGACTCTGAATTTAGAGTTCAGACATACCTTCCATGTGTACATCTAAGTCATTCCCACCCTTCTCCCGATGTGAAAATCATATCAAATTCACATGGCATAAACTATTTTGGCTGCTGTTTATTGCATCTGTCTCTGCAAGTCTCTGCTCACATTTGCCAGCTCACTTTAGACATCTAAAGCGCGTTACATTTGCAAGCTTAGCACAGAGTTATCAGTACTGCTTTTCACTGGTACACTATAATGTTACTCCTGGACGAACTTTACTTTATTGATCCTGGAACAACATTTGAAGCAAGTGGTGAGACTTAGCCTCTGTTGTGTAAATGCAAGTGAAGGGTTGATTTCCAGAGGTGCACAAGCCCGTTTTCATCTTTTTTGAGAAACAAGATTATAAGAATTTGACAACTTGTAGGGATCATGTTACATGTGTTAGGCTGATGTAAACGGAATTAAATATCTGAAAAGATGTCTTAAAACATATTAGGAGACCTTTTAGCCTCTATCCTGAGTCTTGGCCCAGATATTTCAAACAAGTCTGCGGACTTGAGTACTTTTAGCAGCAAATGCCTCAAAATAACGAAAATTGAACTCGATTTAAAAAATTAACAACATTACATTTTTTTATTTCAGAGTACAAAAAATAAACCTCTATGAAAACAAATACACTACTTTCTAATGAAAATGAACTGCAAATATAGTCAGATCAGATGACAAAAATCTTTTTGAGCAAAAATGAATGGAGGATATGTACAGTGAAATGGAAGGTAAATGCAGCTGAACAAAGGTCACAATAAAAACCAGTCTCCATAAATTATGAATGGACAGTATCACCAACCAAACAGGTTTAAAGACTTCATTCATCATCGATAGGGATGTGGCGCGGTAATTAAAAGGTTCAGCCGAAGAATAAGCAGCTAAAAAAGATGACGTTTTGCAAGCCTTCTTCTTTGATTGTTTTTAGCCCTTGTTTCTGGCTGTCTGGGTCTTTTTTTGTTTTTTTTTTTTAGCTCTTTTGGGTTGAGTCCACACACACCAGTGGCGGTCCGTTGGCAGTAACAAAGGCCTTCAAAAACCTCGCCCTTCAGCGCTCATTAACCCAAACCTCTCGCAGTTTACTTTTCCCAGTCTGCAACAGTTGGCCAGACTAATTGGGAGGACCGGCTACAGTATAATTTATTTTTGATAGCATTGTTATACATTGCACCACAAAATTATGCGTTTTCTACCGTACAATAATGATGACGTAAAATATGATTGTCTTAATCATTTCTGCGCTCTTGTAGCTCATGAAACAGCGCAGATTTGCTTAGTTTGCGAGGCTCATTGAGCAATTAGCCACGAGAATCCTTTCTATATTCTGAATGTGGTCGTGCTAAAGGGCGTTGTGAGGCACGCTGCGCAGCTGAGTGATGGTGAAAATAAATGCTGCAAAGTCAGTGGACGTTTCGGATTTTTTTGCATTTATGTTTCCGCCGTCCTTACAATGCCATATCAGTTATATAAATGCAGGCAATAGGCTTTCAGTTTTTTCATTAACATTTCTTATTATTGGCCAGGGGTCCTCAATCTTTCCCAGAAAGGGCCGGTGTGGGTGCAGGCTTTCATTGCAACCGAGCATTTACACACCTGATGCTACTAATCAACCCCTCGACTCCTTACTAATAAGCTTGATTAGTAGCATCAGGTGCATAGCTGGTTGGTTGCAATGAAAGCCTGCACCCACACCGGCTCTTTCTGGGAAAGATTGAGGACCCCTGTTATAGGCCATGGATTGATCTTGGTTGTTCAGTCAATAAATTGTTTGATTTTTAATAAGGCGAACTTGAACGAGAACAGCTTGAGCACAATCGAGCGGTAAACGGTGAGGTTACTGAAGGCCCTCTGAACATCTGACGGCACGCCGCTGACGCACACACATCCTGGCCTGTAGAGTCAGCCATTTTAGTTAGGTAAGAAAGCTACAGTAGCTGTACAAAGCTACAAGCTGCTATTGGCAAAACAATTTTGTAAGGGATGCTTTGATCGGCTGACTGGACTTGTGTACTTCTAGAAGTTTTAGACTGGACTTGGGCACCGCTAACAGGCCAACTGACAGGTTTGCCTGGGCCCGGACAAGGCAACTCCAGAGGGCCTCCCCCTCCACCTCTGATTTTGAATGAATAAGGACTTGAGCACTTATGGAAATAACCCCTTCAAGTGCTTTGAAGCTGGACGCGAGAAGCTTACCCTCGGCGGTGTGCACGTAGGTGACCTTGTAGCCAGACACCGGACCCTTCGGTTGGGTCCAGGAGACTTTTAGGGAGGAGTCAGTCACGTTACTGAAGATAAGGCTGGAGGGAGGCGCTGGGCCTGAGGACACAGTGAAGAGAGGAGTGAGGGAGCTGGGGAGCAGAGGAGGAGGAGAAACACAAAAGGAGAGCAGGAGAGAGGCTGAGAGGGACGGATGGAGAGACAGATAGATAAGGGCTCAAAAGGCTCATAAGGAAGGGGGGGGGGCTGAGGAGTAGGAAAGCTAAATGGAATTATGGGAACTTTGACCCATATCAGAGGATGAGTGATGGGAGATCAGCCTCACACGCACACACACACACACTCACACACACACACACTCGCACACACACATTTACACAGCTATACTTGTGAGGATTTAGCATCAATTTATATTCAGTTTGTATAGCCTTTCCTGAACCCTATCTATTATCAAATTATGCCAAACCCTAACCCTAACCATAACCTAACCCTATCTGCAATTATAATGGTAACTTTTAACAAATTAGCTGCAATTCCCCATAATTCTCTGTGAGGACCACCTGGAAAGCCTTCACAATCCGAAGTGTCCTTGCAACATCTGCGGTTTCTCAAAGGTTGGTTCTCACTCGTATATCTACATAAAGTACACACATTGACACACAGATTCAGACACATGGACAAAGACACACACACACACACACACACACACATATGCCCACATATTCATACATGTAGTAAACACCAAAAGAAACATACAGACACATACCTACGCACACAAACACACAACCCATACACTAACAAACACAATCACATGCACGGCAAAATCACAGTCTTACACCAACAAACGCGGAGACGCACGCCAACAGACAAACTCAAATAATCACAAACGGATGTGCGCCAACAGACAAACAGAAACACACACACACACACACGTACAAACCAAACTCAGCAATTGGAAAAAAAAAGAAAAGCAGACAGAAACTCCCAAAGTGATGAAGATATCAACTTGAGAAGAAAACACTTCGATTTGACCACTAGGGGGCACTAGACAGTACACGCGTTCATGCGGCACACATTTAGACACAGACGGTTATCATTGACATTCATAACAATACGTTTGTATATATGCGCAGGCCATTCATATATACAGTATATACGGTGCATGTTAAGCATATATACACAGACAGAGGGCGCTGTTGCCTCTGTTAATGTCACAGATCAGAGCCTGTTTAGAGGACACCGAGAGAGCAGAAGGGTCCTTGATCACATGACATTACTGACGCTGATGTTTCCGCCCTAGAAGGAAGAATGAGATGGATTGAAGAGGAATGAATGTAGAAAAGAAAACATGACACGACAATAACATGTACAAGTGGGCAAATACTAAGAGAATAACACAAATGGAAACATAAAGGTACATTTTGCAGCCATGTTGTGTGATGATGGTGGGCAGACAAAGATGATAAAAAAAGATGTGGCAGCCAGCAGTTTCTGAGCCCTGGGGGAAAAGTATTTTTTGAATAAAAACCAATACAATTGCAATGTATTTATGGGGGAAAAAAATCAGCATTTCCATCTGTGGGTGACTAGTGAATTGCTTCAGTGGTGGCAGTTGGCGCTGATTTAAAAAAAAAAAAAAATCAAAAACAAAACTTTGTGACCAACCATGGTCTTACCCAGAGTTTGAGGTGTATAATTTGGTGCATGTCAAAGGATAGGCTGCATCCTTTGAAGGCTGCATTTTTAGAGGTCGTCACCTAATTCCATTTGCCAAACTGACGTGACATCATTTCATCTCCGTTAAATGGCTTTAGTTTACGCGACTTGTTACCTTAACTTCAACCTTAACTGTAGCACCTAACTCTAAATCTAACCCCAAACCTAACCCTAACCCTAAATTTCTCCTTATCCCTAACCCTAAAAGTTAGCCTGGGGATGGAAGTTAGTGACGACCCCTAAAACTGCAGCCTTCGAAGCCTGCAGCCTAAGCTTTGAGATGCACCCATTGAGAGAGTCAGGGAAGTTGGCTGATTCTAGGCTTACCCTGAGTGAGAGAAGGTCAGACCAGGGAAGAGAGATTGAGTGATGTCGCAGTGGTCCTCATGAATATCAATGATCATTAATATTCATGGCAGGTGTGAGGCACATTGATGTGTTTGATGAAATGGAATGGTACATTGTAAAACACAGCCTGACTCATTCCTGATTTTGAGCTGCTGATGTTATACTGCTAATAACTCAAATTTAGAAACTTGCCCGAATTAGTTTAACTAGTTACTGATTTTAAGGTGTGAGCAAGAAAAAGAATTCTTGCTGCCAGGTGAACTAGGGTATAGAACCACTGGTTCAAGATCTCACAGTTCTTAATTTTGAAGAAATCATCCTGAGCCAGTTCACCCCCCACTCCATTAGGGGGTGCTATCAGTCTCTGCCCCTCCTCAGTAATGCTTCTTTACAATGTACCTGGCTTGATACATGCTCATTGCAGTTGAACACTAAACAATTGTGAGATAAGTGATCAGAGAACAAAGGGTTAAACACACCAGACAATCTCAATTAATCAGCTGCAGTGAGCCATGAAGTGTTGTTTAAAGTGAATCTTGATGAATTAAGGCTTGGCGCAATCTCATGTGGAGGTGCTGTGACTGAAGGCTGTCTTGTGCCAGCAGAAGCACAAACGTAACGCAAGCCAACACATGAACAAGCAACGATTACAAGACCCATTCACAGACAAATAGAACATAGTCATAGAACAGCTTTTACTCAAATTCCAAAGTGAGCATATTTCATTTCAGTATGCAGCTGGTGGCCATTTTTACAAAGAGCTTACAGAATTGTAACATTTAGTAACATAGCATTGTTATACATGCCCAGCTGCATCCTTGTCTGTAAATGTTTGAGAGCAGGCCAAAAATAATTGCTGTTAGGAAAAGCATTGCTAGACTATACTGCTCCTGAAATGTAAAAGTCTCGAATTTCAAACATAAGCCAATTGGGGTTTGACATCCAGCCGTATAAGGGCCCCGAATAATATTTTTTAACTTTCATAACTCCCGTTTGGTTTCCTGTGTAATTATTCTACAGCCTCTTTCAACATAATATGATCCATTAAATATTAATTGCATCTGCTTGAAACTGTGTGCGTTGTTACATGCATACATGGTATCATAGCCCTCTTAATTGAGCATGCATTATTATTGTTGTTTTTTATCAGGTTTTATGGTGTATGGTCCTAAAGAGATCATGATTAGGGAATGAGGCACACCCGCGAGGAAAGGGTTTAGAGGAGTAGAAATGGAGTGTTTGAGCGGGGGTACCTGTGGTGACTGTGAACTGGTGAATTTTGGACCTCAACCCCGGTCCTGCCCCGTACAGCATCAGGGTGTAGTTAGTCTGCGGGGCTAGGTCCTGGAAGAAAAAGGTACGGGTCGAGCCTGGGAGAACCTTGGTGAATTTTTTCATCCTGTCCTGCAGTTTTCTAGGGAAGTGACTTTCACGTCCACTTCCATCTCGAGTCCTGTCCTGATCTTGATGGGAACCAACCCTAACTTTGATTCTTTTAACTTCATCCTCCTCTTCTTCCACTTCTTCCATTGTCTCCTCTTTCTCACTGTCTGTCAGGTCCTCACCTTTATACTCACGGCGAGTCAAAATGAACTTCCGGTAGATTCCATGTGGCACCTCCCATGTAAGGCTGAACCCTGTTGAGGTGACATTGTTTGCCTCGACTGAGGTGAATCCGGGGCCTATTCGAGGAGCGCTCCCCCTTAAGCCCGTTATGTTATTTTGGACACCTGTGCCAAACGGGGTGTAAACAATCAACTTTCTGAAGCCAACCTGTTTAGTTGGACTTGTTTTTTGGCTTGGGCCTACTGGGGTGGCAGAGATGACATGGGTAGTTCTGGAATAATTGTGCCTCGTTTTAACATCAAAGCCATTTTGTTTGAGGTCTGATCCATTGGGACTCACCTGTGTGCTACTTCTGTTTGTTTCTGTTGGACTATAGCCACTTGGCTGTTCTTTGGGGCCCACTGGGGAAAATTTACCAGCACCCTTGGGTAAGTTGGGCCTTCTGTGTGAGCCTTGGGATGGGTGACGAGGAGCAACTAGGTTTGGACGAGTCCTGTTGCGGAATGGTCCTATATGAGGGCGACGAATGGAAGGGATCCTACGGATTGGAGACCCTGACCTTGATGGACCTTCTCCTGGGCTTTCTCTAACTGCACTACTCTCTCCCTCTGCCTTAGTCATCCCCCCATCTTTGGTAGTAACTATACTTCCGTTGACGGTAGGACTCCAATGCATCAAATCTCCTTTGGGCTTTTTAGACACAGTGTCCAGGAAAACCCCTTTGTCGCCCGACTTTTCACTTCCAGAATGCCGATCGTGAGTTCCCTCATGACCTGTGCTTTTATCAGTTGCTGTGAACACAGTCTCTGGGGAGATCTCTCTGTCTACTTTTCCGTGCTTTACAGACTGTTGATTTTGAGTTACGTCTGAACCTACGCTTGTCCCAGTTTGCTTGGGCTCATTCTCCAAGGAGTTTTTTTTTTCCTCTAACCTCTGGATTCCAGAAGGTTGATCTAGACTTCCACTGTAACCCGTGCCACTATTTTTAGTAAAGGACTCTACTGTATCGGAGCCCCTTATGTCACCTGGTCTGAAGTTTCCAAAATGTTGATCTTGAGTGCCATCAAGTTCTCTGTTTCTATCAGTCACTACTAATGCAGTTTCTTGAGACCTCCATTTATCTTGCAACCCTTGGCCTCCAAAATGTGGATCTGGAGTTCCATCAGGGTCTGCCTTTGTACTAGTCTTTATAAGCTCACTCTGCTGGGAGTCTCCTTTTTCTCCTGGTCGCAGGTTCCCTGATTGTTGCTCAATTGTTGACCCATCAGAACCTGTGGCAGTATCCGTCGCCACTGATCCAGTCTCAAGGGATGCCTCTTTGTCACTTGGCCCTATACGTCCAGAATGTTCATCTTGAGTTACATCAGGATGTCTGTCAGTATCAGTTACCTTGGACACAAACCTAACGTAGCCACTATTGTCTCTTGGTTCTGGGCTTCCAGAAAGTTTATCTGGAGTTCTATTATATTGTTTATTGGTATCAGTCATCCTGGACTCAGAGTCCAATGAGCCCCCTCTGTCTCCTGACCCTTGCCACCTGTATCGTTGATCTGGAGTAACACCAGGGCTTGTACTTTTATCAATCTTGGTGGGCAAGCTTGCAATGGAACCCCTGTTGTCTTCTAGTTCTTGCTTTCCAAAATGTTGATGTTGATTTTCATCAGGATGCTTGCCTGTATCAGTTGATATGAACATCGTCTTCGGGAACTCTCCTATGTCTTCAGGCCTTTTTACAATATCTTGGTTGGATGTTCTGCCGAGGTCATCATTTACCTTTTGTCTGGTTCCTTCAAAGTCCCCTTTATCTTCTTCAGTTATGGAATGCACTTCCAGGTCAGTATCTGTTTGAATTCCAGAGATAATTGGACTTAAAAAAGAAGGGGAAGAGGTCGGGGCAGGTTTTAACCTACTGTGGAGGTCCTCAACTTCCATTTTATCAGGTGTGTCGAGTGGAATTGATCCTGATGCGGGATCATGGGGGGATGGGGAATAAGCTGAAGGTAGGGTCGGGAGTTGGGGCTGCTGCTTGCCAGAAGACTCTTGATTCTTGGTGATTTGCATTTTCCCCTGTGCCCTGCCATTGATCAATAATTCTCTCGGAGGTTCATAGCTATCTTCCCTCACAAGAGAGCTCTTGTTGTGCCCAACAGCTGGGTCACCTCTATCAAGTCCTCTGACTATGCCCACCCTAGCCCCATACCTCTCTCTCGGCCCTACTAAGCTAACCTTACCCCCAGGCCCTGGAGTTTTTCTTAGCTTCCAAACAGTTCCATTGACCACTTTCCTGAATCCCTTTTTTACCTTCTTCATCCTATTGACATTGGGAATATTTTCCCTCGCCGCCGTCATCTCCTCCTCACTGTCACCCACTCCTCTAGTCGAAGTCTCTGTGCTTATCTTGGGATTTTCTGGAATTTCCAAGCCAACCCGAAACTGGTTTGAGGTTGTCTTGATCCCCTCTCCTCCTGGAGTATTACGTATGGCATGGTCAACTCCATCTTCAGGTACAATTGATTCCCCCAGGGGTCTCTCCCTAATGTCAGTCTGTGGTGGTACCTTATCGGTGATGTTAGTGGGGTCTCCGGGTTTTGGCCCAGCTGTGTCCATAATCTTCTTCTTAGCTCCAAACCCTGGACGTTTCATTCCAACTTGCTTCTGCCAGGCCTTGCCTGGAACTGGTCCGGTGCCGTTAAGATGTGTCAAAACTGAAGGCTTGGGTTTTTTGGGAAAGAGTGGCCTTTTTGGCACTTTTGGTGGGGCCCTGTCTCTGCCTGGCTGCTTTCTAGGACCAGTTTTCACGGGAGGAAGGTCGACTTTAGTCCGTTCACTGTCCTCATCTCTCGTTGAATGATCTCTCCATTCCTTCTGGATTTCGGCCTTGTGACCATCCTCTTTCTCTTCAGTACTCTTGTAGAACACAGTTTGATTTGACTTCTTCCTCTCCACAACCCCATCCTTCCCTATTTCCACAATCAGGATATTCACCTTAAGATCGGTATCTAAACTGGTGGTCCTTGCAGTAGGTAGGGGAACGGCTTCTGGAAGGACAAACCTGCTGTTTAGTTATGTGGCATCAGCCAGTCCTTTAGGCTGAGGAACGAGAGTCTGTTTCTTGAAAGAAGTCTAACAGAAGGTATGAAAATGTCAAGTGAAGAGCACAGACATGATTAAACAATAATATCCACCAAGCTATACTCCAGTCAAGGGGAAGTGAGGCTTCACAAATCCCAAAATGGATTCAAAAGCAAATCAATGCCTTGCTCATTTGAAATAGCTGTAGTGTTTTTTTTTCTGTGAGGGAGATACCCTTTGAGCAGTTCATAAGGTGAATTGTGTTTCCCAGTTACTCTATCCTGAATAGGATTCTGGAAACCTCACTCTCCCTGTGGTTGAATGATTAGTATGCAACATTATGAGAATATGCAACTCCAGTGTCCAGGACAAGATGGAACAATTCAATTATACTACGACACATGATGCCGATAAATGTGCAGCCAAAATATAAAATACTGTTTTATTAAAGCCAGTGAGAATAAAGACTCTATATAAATCAACTAAAATATAGGCACATTCATTTCATATGAACATTTAAATGCTATGGTGTCACAGTCATAAAATAGTATCCCTGAATTAAACATAATCCACTGAGAAAAGGCAAGTCGGTTTAGGCTCAATTCTCCATTATGCTGACATTATAATAAATATTTGCGAGCTTATTTCACTCTGCATGTGGAGGCGTGAATGCAGTTATATCTGGCAGAAAAACAGAGAGAATGTGAATGTGTTTGGGTGCTTCCTGTCATCAATGCCTCTGGATCTCTCCCATCCTTCAGGCTGATCAGTGCAATATAGAGTCCGTGGTGTAGTCAGCTAAAACCTGCAACCATGTTAGAGCAAGGAGACATGAACAGATACAATCTCTCCCGACCAGCAAGAAGAGAAATAGAATCAGTCGATCCTTTGGTCAGCCGGCCAGGTCCTACGTCAAAATCAGCCCATAGAAACACCTTGATATCACAAGGGATTAGGACAGTTATTGATGATTGCCGTGTTAAACCAGCCAGGGAAACTTGTCTGTCTCTCGCCATGGAACATACCTCTGTCTCTCATGGAGCTCATGTTTCTAAATAAATAAACAGTTTATGACCTCCGCCAAACATAGTTGGCAGGAGGTTATGTGTTCGGTGCCGTTTATCTGTTTGTTTGTGAATGAGATAACCTAAAAAGTAATGAATGGCTGCTCGCTATTACAACAGAGATGGACCCTCTTCATTTTGACTGCGATCAGACAAACAATATGGCCTCCATAGAAATCGTGGGACATGCAGTATCTGAACTTTGCTCCCACTCATGAAGATTTGGACTGCGCTGCCTTGGCGGAGGTTTGCACTCTGGGAGTGCCTCTAGTTTTCAAATTATTTTAATAAAAATTGCATTTTCGGTTTCAGCCTGTCTCACTGTCCTTGGGTTTTTTTGCTGAATGTGACGGACCCTCTGTGCAAAATTCATTTCAAACCTTGTTGAACATCAAGCCATTGTCAGATAAAGAAGACCCTTTGACCTGGCTTTAATGCAAATTCTGCTTCTTTCGTTCCTTATGTCCCAGATGTGGATTTGTTTTTTTTAAAAAAAAAATCTTGTTGCTTTCTTCCATTTGGATTCTCTCTTCTGTCTATTTGCTCTTCCTCATTTTTTTCTTCAGGTTCACCTCAAACCTTGACCATTCTGACATCACCACCTGACTTTCTTCCGGGTCATATAAACTCATTCAAGACTAGAGTGGAGGGAAATATAAGCATTAATTGCTCTCAGATGGATGATAGTTCAGCCTTTATGCCTGTGTATAATGATTTCAACAGGACTGTTCTTCACAACGAAACAATATCCACCTACGGCCTCCATTGGAAGCCCTGCAACACTTCAGCCTTCATGGTTACAAATCCCGGCTCAGAACATTAAAGTTGATCTGAGCATATTCTCCACATTACTTTTTCTTTTTTTTTATAAATAGAAAATTTTTCAGCCTAGAGGTGCCACAAATTAGTAGAATTAGCTGGCTGAGCTCATCTGTGAGGGATATTTATGGCAAAACTCCCTGCACTGCTCCTCTTCTAAGCTGGAGGCTTCCCATGAGATGGTGTATCTCAAACCTGACCATGCATAAACACGGCAAACTGAAGATACACGATAGATATCCATGTTATTTGGGCAAAGGTTTATAATTTGGATAACTGACTCTGAGCGATGCAAGCATTATATTCCTGACTTTCTCCCTGACTGTGTGCAGCCCATGCAGAAACCACCGGGGGTGCCAATGGCGGACTTGTGCCTCGGCTGTCAGGGCTGTACAAAAGATTTTGATATGTCTTTGTGACATGAATGCACTAAGGACTCACCGGGAGTAGCCTCCACTGTGATTGGCTGACTCTGGCTCCTCCCCTTCTCTGCCACCAGTGTGATGTTATACAGACGGTCAACCTCCAAATCAGTTATGTGGGCGGAGTTTTCCTCGGGAAAGAGGATAACGTCCTGCCTGCTTGGCTTCCCTCCTCCTTCACTCTGATTGGCTGTGACAAAGAGGTGGTACCTGTCGATATCTGCAATGGGAGGCTCCCATTGGACAATTACTGACGTAGACGTTTTCTTCACAACCTGGAGGTTTCGGGGCCCAGAAATCACTGTAATAGAATATAAAGATTAAATATACAAAGCTGGAAATGAATAGAATTCCAGAGAAATATTATATGCATGAATAAAATCATTTTCACGGAATGTCTCAAGAAATCTGCTTAACTTGTCAGGCTCAAAGGGTGTGTACAAGGACAGCTAATGAATACAGAGGTCAAGTTCCTGGCACCTGTTTGACTCGCAGGTTGTGAACCAGGAGAAGCACTTGAAACACATCCAAAATGTCTGCCTGACATTATATTGTAAAGCTCCAGCTTCCTGTTGTACTCACAGGTGGAAACTTCCACGGAGCTCTCTGCACCCATCTTCCCATCTTTCTCTCCCCTGACAGAGACAGTATAATCCTGCCCAGCAGCCAATCCTGTCTGGGTGTAGGTGTTGAGCTGGCCCTCAATTCTTGAAGTTATCGGTTGACCTCCCTCTTTCTGTGTGAGTTTATGAGAGAGAAAATGACAACATAAAGTCTTTAATAGTCCAAGATGTGGTCTTGCCATATGGTTTGCACATTTTTATGAAGAAGTTGCATATTGGGTCCCTTTAATACCAAGAATTTCTCTTTTCCTAAAAATACAAACTTTCATTGATTTTATAACAGCCTTTCAGGGCTGTAACATCAGTAGAATTATAGATGTGGGGAGTACGGTAAGTGGAGGGTCAAACTTTAGACATGCCAAAATGGTGATATGGACTCATTCGTAAGACCATGAAATTTTATGTCAAAAGAGGCATATGTGTGTTAATTTTATGTGTAAAGTCGCAAGTTGCAACCATGTTGTCCTCTTATTTAAATTTAACAAGATACAAGATAGGGAAAGTATGGTCAGCTGAAGGTCTGATTTGTTTTTTACATGCCAGAGTGGAGATGCGATAAATTCCTTCATTGGACCATAACTATGAAAGTGGTGTATTATGACCTTCATTCCAAGTGCAAAGCTACAAGTTGCTTCCATGCTGTTCTCATGTTTAAATTTAAGAGGACAGTTGGCTTATGTTGCCCATCCACCTGCGGGTGGCTATATGTTTTACAGCTGCACATACATGATCAATATAACTCAGGCAAAATTAACAAAAATCAATCAAGTGATACTTCTAAAGCTGAAAACATGCTTCATCTGATCTGGAAATTTCTGATGTCACATACTAAGATGACATCAACTTTCCTGATGCATGGCAAGTCTTTGGTGGTTATAAGCCAAAGAATTTAGAATATGCTTCAGATCATTATCGGTCAATGGGTACTGATAGTGCAAGGCGATAAATTAATTTATTTAATTTTAAGCGCAAGTTCTGCTGCTTTTGGGCAGACGGACGAACTCTTTTCATTGTCCGTGAATCATGCCTGATGAGATCTTGAACAAATGGCTGCCAAAAATCAGAGGCGATTTCAAAATGCCTTCGTAAAATAACTTCAGTTTTTATCAGCAATGAGCTGAACAGAGCAACGTTGGCCTGCAGAATCACCGCATTTTACTCGACAATCATTCTCACCCTGTTCCCATTTACTTTGCTCAATTTGCAATCAATCACTCATCACTGAGCAACCTGAAGAGAGGCAGGACGTCAGGATGAAGGTCCTGCACCCAAGTGGGCCAACTCTCTCCTTCAAGTGGCCTCCATCAGATGATATCTGCTGGGTACCAAATGTGCATGTTCTGTGCACCATCCCTGCAGCTACTGCAAGTAGGGGAGAACAGTATACACTGAACGGGAAAACCAACACGACCACTCAAACCGCTTTTGAGCACTTTTAGTTCAGCATGGATCTCCTGCCAAAGAGGCCATACTGTAAAATGATGTGTTTAAAAAAAATCTGATTTGTTTTGATTGTACAAGCTGATCTGTTCAGTTTTTCTTCAGTGATCTATGCAAGAACTCGCAAAAGGAAACATTCAGCCTGACATACTTTACCCATCTCTTATCTATATTTAAATATGAAGACAACATAGTTGCAACTTGTAACTTTGTACATAAAATGACCACATATAGGCCCCTTTTGACGCAAAATTTCATGGTCCGACTATTAAAACATCATCGCTATTTTGCCATGTCAATATAGTGAAAATTTTGACTCTTCGCTTGCATTCTTGCCATATCTATGATTCTGCTGATGTTTGAGCCCTGAAAAGCAGCTATAAAAACAACGAAAGATTGTATTTCTAGGAAAAACAATGAAAATTTCCATATGTATAAACTCAGGGGGTATTTTGAGCACCTATACCACCCCCTTTTGAAAATTTTGCATTTTATTCCAATTTCAGGGACAAATAATTAAAAATCTGACTGTTATTTGTGCCTTTCAAATATTTGTTCCTGGTGGAAACAGTTCAATCTGTGTGCACGCCAGGACTCTAGGCATTATTTTTCTGGAGATATTGAACCTTAAAAATGACTTCTTGGCGAGATGCTTTTTTTCAGTGTGAAAATTCCAAATTTCCCAGGGGTGAAAAAAATGAAGTTCTCAAAATTCCGCCAAAAGACTTTGTACAACCCAGTTTTTGGTCCCAAATTACCTGAACACGAAGTTTAAACAAAATCTGAGTCAGTGAGCAACTCCTCTATCTGAAGTGACATTGAATGATCCACCTGGCAAGTTAAGGTAAGGCTGGGTGGGTCTGAAAAAAAATGAAGGGGTCGTCCAAAAATCTCTCTCCTGAGTGTTTACTGCATGTTTTTGATATATTGAGCCATTGAAGGTCTATGTAATCACAAGAGATTGAAAAAATATGTTGTTGTTTTTTTTTTTTTTGGTCATGCTGTTGTGTTTCTCCCAATTCCTTCAAGCTGGGGAGTTTCTGTATTCCATAAGACCATTAAAATTCTCTTTTGAATTATTTACACTTTCTTGATGAAGGAGAAGGGGTGCCAGGCTCCAGCAGTGCATCTCTGTGTTAGAGAGCTCTGACGGGACACCCATGTCCTACTGCCTCCCCAAAATATTCCTGAAATTGAGCGATGAATGTGATGAATTGTCAGATGACAATTTCCTGCCTCTCATGATCACGCTTTGTCTCCGGCCATCAATCTCTATCCTTCTATCGTTCTCTCTCTCTCTCTCTCTCTCTCTCTCTCTCTCTCTCTGGGTTCCATTAGCACTGTAATGAAGTCATTCTTCTGGCCAGGGTTGTGTTTTTGATCGTGTTTATAATGTCCATAGCAACCAGCACCAAGCATCTGTATCTCAACCTCTGCTAGCTCGCGCACACACACACGCACACACACGCCCACACACACGCACACACACACACACACACACACACACACACACACACACACACACACACACACGCACACACACACACACACACACACACACACAAACACGCATACACACACACACAAACACGCACACACACACACTTTGCCCGTGAGACTCGCCAGATTAACACTATTAGACTTTTAATATCGTTTGTCTGTCCCCTGGGGGTTAAGCGTAATGTTACTAACTGGCTCACTGGTTTGACTCACTTGTCAACGTCCAACTTTTATTACTTTATTTATTTTTTCAAATCTCTTGACAAATCTCTCCATTTCTGTAACTACCTCTTCCACTATTTCCTCCTCCGACTCTCTCCCTCTTCGGTCTCCCTCCATCTTTCTCGCTCTTTTGCATAATCATTTCTTGTCGTTTCCGAGCATTCAAACCCCCCACCCCCCAAACCCATTAGTCTTTCTCACACCCACCGCATTGGGTGGAAAAATGGAGCCGTATTCATTACTTTCTTTTATTCTTTCTGTTCTGCAGTTCCTCTCTTCAATGTCGGCTTTGTGTTCGCACTTGTGCTTTTGGGCTCAGTGCTAGTGCAGTCTGTGCAGATGTGACCTCCGTCCCTCTCTCTCTCTCTCTCTCTCCCTCTCTCTCTCCCTCTCCCTCTCTCTCCCTCTCCCTCTCTCTCTCCCCCTCCCTCTCTCTCCCTCTCTCTCCCTCCCTCCTTTCTCCTTTTGTTGGAATGATCACTTTCTCTTTCGCTCTCCTTTCTCTTGCACCTCAGGGAGTGTGAGTGTGCGCTGGGTGTGATTTCGGCGCACCTGCACCATGATCTCTTTTGTTCCTCTCGTCCTGTAACTGGCTCTCGGACAGACTTTTCCTCCGCCGTTCTTATTTTTCCTCACTCAGATTGTGTTCAGATTTTCACATTCAAATTCCCTCTCATTCTTTCATTCTAATTCAGACATTCCATTTGTTTTAATTTCCGTTTCCCCTGCCCACTCACCTTAAAATGGTGACTTTTTAATTGGTAAATTCTCGTTGTATTATTGTATTCTAATTTTACATAACATTTTAGCCTATTAATTGACAGTGCATCAGACGTTGGGTTGTCATCGACAGCACGGTTGTCTGCACAACAATTTCGGGGCGTCATGATACGTGTTTTTGACTCCCCTGCCCATAGGTGACATTATTCCTACTGTAAATGTAAGTACACACGATTTTGAACTAATGTGTCTATAAACACAGGAATCTTTTCAGTTCTGATTACTTTAAAGAATAAGCACTAACGTCGATTCGCAGCCTTGAAGATTGACAGGCTGGCCCATTACCTCTGAACGAGAGTTATTTTTTCATCCATGTCATTACCCTCCAGAGTATTCCAGCCCAGTATCGATACTGTAATTGATACTCTGTGCATTGCTGGTTAATTACAAGCCTGCTGTTGCTTGGAATTATGGCTCTTCTGAACAAGTATTGGACTGGGCTCCCCATCGTACATACATTATTGTGGGCTCTGATCAGCTCTGGGTCCCCCAAAGTTGAGAATATTTTCACCGTCTGAATCACGAGCCATGGCCACGATGGCCCGTGGTGATGTGAGTGCGCTCTAACAACAGCATATGGTTGCGGACAATAGGAGGGGAAGTGATGTAATGAAGCAAACTGATGCTTGACTGATGTTGTCCAGCAGGGTGAGTCACTAGATGTCTGAAATGCAGATGAGTAAATGCATTTTATCTTCAATGTTTGCGCGTTAATTGAAACCATAAGCTCAGTAATAAGTAGGAGTCGTTTCCAGGCACCCTGGATGGCTTTTATTTACCCAAAACTGTCTTTGGTCTGGGAGCTTTTGCAGGCTATTTCAAACACTGAACCCTGGTTCTTTTATAATTAGGACTCCAGTGTCCTTTCTTCTTTGTGACACAACAGGCTCTGAATTTAAATAAGGGGCCTAGTTTCTTTCTCTGCTTTTCATAGACTTAGTATTCAAGGAGGTGGAGGTTGGGACTCCAGCCCTTATTCAACAGAAAAAAATGAAAAGTTCTTTGTTGACAGTATCAGTTACGCTGGTGACACTTTACTTGAACCACTGGAAGCAAGTCTGACCTAACGGTCATAAATATGACTTGAGCTTTCACAAATTGGCATACCAAAGTGAGTTTTTATCAATTTTGAAACCGCTGTCATCACGTTTGCTATAATATTTACCCATAAAAATGTGTCAGTGCCATGGAATTTGGCAAAAAAAAATTGACTAAACTCTCTCATGCCAGTGTTTGAGAGCTTTTGCGTGTATAGCTGTAATGTTCAAAGGCTGCATAATGGTTCAAGTAAGGTGTTATCATAAAAGTCTGTATTGTTCCCCAGAGAGCAACTGTGGAGTTCCACAAGGGTAATTTCTTGAAGCTTGAATAAATGTTATGTGTAGAGTGTGAGAGAAACATGTGGCTCTCTTGCCGGGGGGGTATCGTTTAAAAAAATAACATCTCCAAGCCTGATGACAGAAACGCATTCCAAAGTACAGATATTGAAGATGTCTCTCTTACCCTGGTGTGGTTTTTCAATAAATAAGTCACTGACGCTTAGCGCTTGGATATAATAAATGTGATGTTCTCTCCAAGAGGGGGAAAAAAAGACGTTGTCATTGAGAAGGCATGCTTGAAAGCTGCGGCATTTCAATTGCATATGAAAGGTCATCATGTTTATGTTTTGTGTTGGAAATCGTTGTTTAAACAAGGCGGCAGCAAGTTGGATGGGACACTCTCGTCGAGGGGAGAGGGGGCGGGGGGTCGGAATGTACGGCCTATCCCTTTAAACAAGTGCTCTTCATTTCTCCATGGAACCTTGTTATGGCAGGTGTGAAAGGACCTAGATTAAAGCACTTTACTTACCGAAAAAAACCCCTGATCTACATTGGGTTCATGTGGGGGTCACCCATTATCCTCATTTAATTTAACTGAGCCTTTAATTGGGGTTGAATTTTAGGGAATGCATGCCGTGCGTGTGCACGTTTGCATTCGGCTCAATAAAGGATCATTCTCTCCACTCTCAAACAATTTGCTGCCGAGGTTCTCACCCGTGAATGAAGGCTGAGTGTGGGCGGCAGGGAAGCCGCAATAGAAAAGAGAAACACTGTGGTTATGACCTCAGTGTCATGAGTGGCAGTCGTGGCTTTGCGCTTAATTTTGTGAAGCACGGCTGGAAGCAGTGGTGTAAGTGGAGTCAGTAAGCGCAGTGATTTGGCTGCATTTGGCTGAGCCTTGAGTGGCACAAAATGGCCCAACTAGGCACTTTTATGCAGGAAATTACATCACCAGAGAAAGTTGGACTGATCCATTCCATGAATCAGAGGGCAAAGCACATGTGTGACCTCCAGCAACAGTAGGCAATGAAATTCACCTGCGGGGT
This sequence comes from Gymnothorax reevesii, assembly GCA_029721435.1. Taxonomy (NCBI): domain Eukaryota; kingdom Metazoa; phylum Chordata; class Actinopteri; order Anguilliformes; family Muraenidae; genus Gymnothorax; species Gymnothorax reevesii. Next base: position 132,695,506 of record CM056577.1, on the reverse strand, counting down.
GGAGCTTGGCTCACCTGGGTGGTGAAGGTGATGAGATAGGTGTCATACTGGAAAAGGGGCGGGGTCCAGAACACGGTAACGGACGAATCGGTTATATCCCTGCTTCCCACAGGGGACACATCAATGAGAGCTGTGCTTGGTGACAGGGAAAGAAGGAAGGGAAAGGCTTGTCACAGTTCAGCCTATAAGGATGCGAACAGTGTTGCCTTTTAACCAATGAGCATCTGTCAGCGCTCATCAACTCCTCCTCGTCCCTCCCATGCTTAGAGCTGTCAAAAATGTTCGGAAAATCATTGAACCACATAATGCAACTTTTAACAGCAGAAATGCAGCCATCATACAACTCGTATCTGTAGATAATTTTTTTTCTGTCTTTGTAAATTCAACAGCAGTCATAGTTGCAAATCTTTAGCCTCATGGCATAATTGTCATTTGTTGGCTTACTGTTGCAATATCAAATACAAATGTGCTTGCTAAAAATTTTTTTCTTGTTTTCCGAAAACATTCAAATATGACTTAGGCAATTATGCTATTAGGCTAACGAAATTATGACTTTTCCACCTCAAATACCAGAGATCAATTTTAAAGAAAACTAATCGGCGCAGATCAAGGTCATTCGGGAGTAGTACATATGGGTGAAGATGACTATAAACAATGCTCTGACTTTTTATTGAGAATTATTGAGAGTATATATGAGTTTATATGAGTATTACTGAGAAACATTATAAACCTCATTTTGAAGATGCTCCTTGGATTTTGATTGCTTGCCCAGTGGCAATTTATCATGCGTCATTCTGCACGTATGTTCTACCTCAAGCTAATCTTTCGCCCTGCAACTTGTCCAATTGTAATTAATAATGGAAAATTTTCATTCATCCCATGAAAATGTAAATAAATCCTAAAAAATAAAATCAATGTGGCTGAAAAAAGGCCATCATGAGAATGTATCAAATACTGTATGTCTACTGTATTAGAATAGAAAAAAGTTTGGACTGACACTTACATTACACCCATTGAAGGAGAAGGCAAACATACTGCACCTCCACACATCAGTTTTGTGACTCACCGATGCTGCAGTCATCCCCTGCAAAGCGTTCTTCACACCGGCTGCAGTCTGGGCCAGCGTAACCAGCGTAACAGAGGCACCTGCCGTCGTAGCACTGGCCGTTTTCACTGCAGTCATTCAGGCAGGTTTGTTCCGAACAGTCCTCTCCCGAAAACCCAGACGCGCACTGGCACGTCCCGTCCACACAACTTCCCTGCTCACTGCAATCATTGGGGCAGGATTTCGTGGAGCAGTCCGGTGCAGAGAAACCGCTATTACATAGACACTCCCCGTCCACGCACCTGCCGTTGTCACTGCAGCGGTTGGGACATGACTTCGCAGAGCAGTCAGTCCCTGTAAAGTCACTGTTACACACACACTTGCCGTTAACGCACTGGCCATTGTCATTGCAGTTGTTTGGACAGGATTCTTCTGAACAGTCGGCACCCGTAAATCCACTCTCGCACTTGCAATGACCGTCAACGCAGCGTCCCCTGTTCCTACAGTCATACAGACATGACTTTTCAGAGCAGTCAGTGCCTGTAAATCCACTCTCGCACATGCAATGACCATCAACACAGCGTCCATTGTTCTTACAGTCATGCAGACAGGACTTTTCTGAGCAGTCAGCACCAGTAAATCCACTCTCGCACTCGCAGTGACCGTCAACGCAGCGTCCCCTGTTCCTACAGTCATGTGGACAGGACTTTTCAGAACAGTCGGTGCCTGTAAATCCACTCTCGCACTCACAATAACCATCAACGCAGCGTCCCCTGTTCCTACAGTCATGTGGACAGGACTTTTCAGAACAGTCGGTGCCTGTAAATCCACTCTCGCACTCACAATGACCATCAACGCAGCGTCCCCTGTTCCTACAGTCATGTGGACAGGACTTTTCAGAACAGTCGGTGCCTGTAAATCCACTCTCGCACTCACAATGACCATCAACGCAGCGTCCCCTGTTCCTACAGTCATGTGGACAGGACTTTTCAGAACAGTCGGTGCCTGTAAATCCACTCTCGCACTCACAATGACCGTCAACGCAGCGTCCCCTGTTCCTACAGTCATGCGGACAGGACTTTTCTGAGCAGTCGGGACCGGTAAATCCATCATTGCATTTGCACTTTCCCTTTAGACACCTTCCATTACCATTGCAGTCCCTTGGGCAGGCCTTGTCAGAGCAGTCCGGACCTGCAAAACCACTTTTGCAAATGCACTGACCGTCAATGCAGTTTCCTTTGTTCCTGCAATTGTTGGGGCAGGACTTGTCGGAACAGTCAGTCCCTTTAAATCCGCTGTTGCACATGCACTTTCCCTTAATACACCGTCCGTTATTACTGCAGTTGTTCAAACATGATTTTTGTGAGCAGTCAGTACCCGTGAAGCCATCATTGCAAATGCAGTGACCGTTAATGCAGCGTCCCCGGTTCCGGCAGTTGTGCGGACAAGACTTTTCAGAACAGTCAGTCCCCATAAACCCACTGTTGCAGACGCATTTGCCCTTTAAACATCTTCCGTTGTTACTGCAGTTGTTCAAACATGACTTTTGCGAGCAGTCGGTACCCGTGAAGCCGTCATTGCAAATGCAATGACCGTTAACGCAGTGTCCCCGGTTTCGGCAGTTGTGAGGACAGGACCTCTCAGAACAGTCGGTCCCCGTAAACCCACTGTTGCACACACATTTTCCCTTTACACATCTTCCTTGGTCGCTGCAACCGCCGGGGCAGGACCTCTCCGCGCAATCAGAGCCTGTAAATCCAGCCTCGCACACACACTTTCCGTCCACACAGCGTCCCCTGTCCCTGCAGTTGTTCGGACAGGACTTATCAGAACAATCAGTCCCGATAAATCCCGTGTTACACACGCACTTTCCATTTACACATTTGCCGTTGTTATTGCAGTTGTTGGGACAGGACCTTTCTGAACAGTCGGTGCCCGTAAACCCACTGTCACATACACACTGCCCAATAACGCACTTTCCGTTGCTGTTGCAGTTGTTGGGACACGACTTCTCTGAACAGTCTACTCCCGTAAACTCGCTGTCACACTCGCACTGTCCATCAACACATCTCCCTCTGTTACTGCAATCATTAGGACAGCTTTTAGCAGAGCAGTCAGTCCCTGTAAATCCACTATTACACACGCAGTTTCCGTTCTCGCACTTGCCGTTATTGTTGCAGTTGTTGGGACACAACTTCTCTGAACAGTCCACTCCCGTAAACTCTCTGTTGCACTCGCACTGTCCATCAACACATCTCCCTCTGTTACTGCAATCATTAGGACAGCTTTTAGCAGAGCAGTCAGTCCCTGTAAATCCACCGTTACACACGCAGTTTCCGTTCTCGCACTTGCCGTTATTGTTGCAGTTGTTGGGACATGACTTCTCCGAACAGTCCACTCCCGTAAACTCGCTGTTGCACTGGCACTGTCCATCAACACATCTTCCTCTGTTGCTGCAATCATTGGGACAAGTTTTAGCTGAGCAGTCTGTCCCTGTAAATCCACTGTTACACACGCAGTTTCCGTTCTCGCACTTGCCATTATTGTTGCAGTTGTTGGGACACGACTTCTCTGAACAGTCCACTCCCGTAAACTCGCTGTCACACTCGCACTGTCCATCAACACATCTTCCTCTGTTGCTGCAGTCATTGGGACAAGTTTTAGCTGAGCAGTCTGTCCCTGTAAATCCACCGTTACACACGCAGTTTCCGTTCTCGCACTTGCCGTTGTTGTTGCAGTTGTTTGGACAAGTTGTCTCAGAGCAGTCGGTGCCTGTAAATCCATGGTCACACTCACACTGTCCATTAATACACCTACCTCTGTTACTGCAGTGAGTGGGACAAGTTTTAGCCGAACAGTCGGTACCGGTTAATCCACTGTAACAAACACACTTTCCCTTCACGCACTTGCCGTTATTGTTGCAGTTGTTCAAACAGGTCTTTTCAGAGCAGTCTGGACCTGTGAAGCCACGACTGCAGGCACACTGACCGTCAATACATCTCCCTCTGTTACTGCAATTGCTGGGGCAAGACTTGCGTGAGCAGTCAGCCCCTGCAAATCCACTGTTGCACACACATTTACCTTTCACGCACTTGCCGTTATCGTTGCAGTTGTTCAGACAGGTCCTCTCAGAACAATCTAGACCTGTGAATCCACTGTTGCAAATGCACAGTCCATCGACGCAACGTCCCCTCTTCCTGCAGTTGTTTTGGCAGGGTTTCTCTGAGCAGTCGATGCCTGTATACCCCTTCTCGCACACACACTGCCCATTAACACACCGGCCCTTGCCATTGCAGTTTTTAGGACAGGAGTTCCCGGAACAGTCTGGACCTGTGAAGCCGTCTTCGCAGAAACACTGGCCATTCACGCAGGTACCGCGGTTGTTGCAGTTTGACGGACAGGTGGTGGCACTGCAGTCAGGCCCACTGAATCCTGGGAAGCATTCGCACTTGCCCTGTTCGCAGCGGCCCTGGTTGCTGCAGTCATTCGGGCACAAGTCCTCGGGCTGGAGGGTGCAGTGGGCCCCTGCAAAAGAGAGAGAGAGAGAGAGAGAGAGAGAGAGAGAGAGAGAGAGAGAGAGAGAGAGAGAGAGTTGGATGTAGACAGTACAAGTAAAATCAAATGAATCAATGAGTCACTCAAATGAGTCACTGAATTATCCATTCGTGGGTGTGTTTACCGAAATCGTACATGCTAACTGACATAGTTGGAACCATTGACTGTGAATGGACACACTATAAAAGTTGCTAACTTAGCAACAACACTTTTGGGAAAAGCACCCCGGTTTACCAGTGTCGTCAGTGCATAACGATTCAGCCATCACTAAATGAATCAGTCACTTAGTGCATCACTTAGTGAATCAGTCAGTGGAATGATCAGTGAGTCCGTCGTACCCGTGCTTGGCTGTGAAGTACAGCAGCCCCCATCGGCGCCCCCACACTTCTCCCTCAGGGTGGACACCTCCCTCTCCAGTCGCTCCATGCGTTCCCTCAGGGTGGCAACCAACCCCTCGCACCCTCCCCCACAGCCCCCCGGCGGCGGCACAAGGCTGATACGATGGGTCAAAACCAGGGGCGAGCCGGGCTCGAGGTTCAGGGCCATCCCATCTCCTTCCGTCTCCCCTCCTGAGCTGTCACTCTGGATGCAGGTGTCTGTGATCACAATTCTGATTGGCTGCTGGTCGGGGTCAAGGTCAGGGCCTGCGTCCCTGGTGGATCTTTGAATGACATCTTGGTTAGGCTTGCTGGTAGAGGAGAGGAGGTCCAGGGAAAGTTTTGGGGAGGAGAATGGGGTCTGGGTTGGGGTTGCCTCAAAAGACTCCACCTTGGACTTGTTTTCTGTGAAGGGCGGGGCTGAGAGGGCGGAGAGGGGGAGCAGCAGGAGCAGCAGGGTTGGGATGAGGGACATCTCTGAGGGGGATGGGGAGGGGGAGGCGGCAGGGGGCCGAGGTCTCCTCTGATTGGCTGGGATGAAATTAGCCGAGGGAGGTGCTCGGAATTAGGTGAAGGATTCAAAAAGGAAGTGTTTGTTTTTAAAAGGGAAGTGTTCTCAAACACATGTGCTCTTCAAAAGGAACATTGTAAAAATAAAGATGCCCTCCCAGAGGTCGGTGCAGATGTTTAAGGAGGAACTGTTTTCAAGTGCGACAGCCTCAGTTTGGATTTGTGTGTCTGTAAGGGTGTCTGGTAGGGGGTTGAGTGTTCTTCGGTTCCTTTGGGTAAATGAAGATGACAGGGACTCTTTCTCTCTCAGAGAAGAGAAGGGTAATCTTCAATGGAATAATGCAGGATGGAGAAAATGCGTGTGCTTCTTCCTCTTTCCCCAAATATGGATCTAATTTGGATGTGCCTGAAAGAGAGATGGGGAAAAAAGTCAATATGAAACGCTATCATGAATCAGGGGCAGGGCACCAGGGTCCTGGGGCTCTTCAAATCCAGCTCTGCTTTCTGACATCCTCCATTACTGACTGAACCATAAATTCCGCTAGTTGGCTTCAAGCCTGACTCCTTTGTCATATGACTGAGTGGAGTTAGTCTGTGAGGAAAGATTTATTTTGCAGTATTCAGAGTGATTAATAAACACAACTGCATGGATCTGGGTGTGGGTAATACCATGAGCTTCATCATGTTTGTAACAACGGCTTTTTCCTTTTTTCCACATAATGCGGGGGGATATAGTCATGGGTGCGGTCGACCGTCCGTCCGTCTGTCCGAGAACATTTCCTTTTCTGCGCATAACTTGAAAACTGTTCAATATTTTCAAATAAAACTCGGTGTGCACATTAATCGTGACCTGATGTGACGCCTTTTGCTAGTAGGAGGTTGATGAATTTTTGATTTTCCCTGGTTTCCATGGAAACATTTTGAACAGGGAGCAGGTGGCATTTTCATTCTTTCAACATGTAAGGCCGATGGGATGTGCCATTTCCTGATGGCTCTTGTTTGGCAGTGTACTTCACAACTATGGGTTTGCAGTTAATCCATTCACACAGTTAAACTACACTGCTAATGAATACAGTGGTTAAATAACAGAGTCATATGGTCAGATTGCCTCCCAAATTTTCTACCTCAACTTCAATACCTGCTGAGAGGCCAATTTTGGATGGCACTGTCAAGCGCATCCAATGTTATTCCACTTAATTTATTTGGCAATGCATTGGCTCTCTATTACTTTTGATGCCTTACTTGGGAAGTAAGGTTTTCTGTTTTTGCAAGCTGTTTAGCATTTTATTAATGACCAAAATTATAGAGCAGGCCTTTAGCTGATGTGCCAATCTGCCCAGGATCCTGCCATCAGACTAGCAAGGGTTGCTAGATATTTCAAATTACTTGCACAAGTCCACTTTGTGGCCCTGACTGTACAAAATAAATATCCAGTCTGAATAACAAATTAAAATGAACCTTTAGTTTGTACAACCCCAATTTCGAAATTGTAAATTGTGAATAAAATCAAAATGTAATGACTTTTAGATTACATGAGCCAATATATTATTTACAATAGAACATAGATAACATGTCAAATGTTGAAACTGAGACATTTTACATTTTTATCCACAAAGTAACCTTATTTCAAATTTTCTAGCAGCAACAGGTCTCATAAAAGTTGGAACACAGGCAAAGAAAGGGCTGAAAAAGCCATTAATATATAAGAGAATCAGCTGAAAGAACATTTAGCAAGTAATTTATTTAACTGGCATCAGGTGTGTAACATGACTGGCTATAAAAGGGATGTCTTAGAGAGGCTGAGTCTCTCAGAAGTAAAGATGGCCAGAGGCTCTCCAACCTGTGAGGGCTTGCGTAGAAAAATTCTGGAATACTTTAAAAACAATGTTCCTCAACGTCAAATTGCAAAGGCTTTGATGGTCTCATCATCGACAGTGCATAACATCGTTAAAAGATTCATAGAAACTGGAAAGATCTCTGTGTAAAGGACAATCCCAAAGACCTTTACTGGATGATCTTCCGGCCCTCAGACGCCACTGCATCACTTACCGGCATGATTCTGTCATCGACATTACTAAATGGGCCCAGGAATACTTAAAGAAAACACTGTCTGTAAACATAGTCTGCCGTGCCATCCACAGATGCCACCTAAAACTCTATCATGCAAAAAAGAAGCCATTGTTGAGCATGATCCAGAAGCGCCGCCGTTTTCTGTGGGCTCATTTAAAATTGGCTGTAGCAAAGTGTCATTTGGTCAGAGTCCAAATTTGACAATCTTGTTGGAAATCAAGGGCATCATGTCCTCTGGGCTAAAGAGAAGAAAGACCACCTCTCCTGTTATCAGCGTTCAGTTCAAAAGCCAGCATCTCTTATGGTATGGGGATGCATTAGTGCATAGAGTGTGGGACACTTTCATGTTTTTAAAAGCACCATGAATGCTGAAAGGTATATAAAGGTTTTAGAGCAACATATGCTCCCCAGCAGATGACATCTATTCCAGGGAAGGCCTTGTGTATTTCAGCAGGACAATGCAAAACCAAATACTGCAGCTATTACAACAGCATGGCTTCGTAGTAGAAGAGTCCATGTGCTGAACTGGCCTGCCTGCAGTCTTGATCTTTCACCAATTGAGAAAATTTGGCACATAATTAAACGAAAAGTCCGTCAAAGGAGACCCAAAACTCTGCAGCAGCTGGAAGTCTGTATTAAACAAGAGTGGGATCAAATTCCAATGGCTAAACTCAAGAAACTTGTCTCCTCAATGCCCAGACGCCTCCACTCTGTGTTAAAAGAAGAGGGGATGCTACACTATGGTAAACAGGGCCCTGTCCCAACTTTTTTGAGACCTGTAGCAACCATAAAATTTGAAATCTGCTCATTTTGTGGATAAAATTGTTAAATTTCTCAGTTTCAACATTTGCTATGTTATCTCTGTTCTATTGTGAATAAAATACTGACTGGTGTGATTTGAAAGTCATTGCGTTTTGATTTTATTCACAATTTACACTCTGCCCCAACTATTTTGGAATTGGGGCTGTAATTATTTTTTTCTACAAGTGTTAAGCCCACTTTGCGGGGCGCCATGCTCAGTGCCTAGTCTAGTGGTCCTGGCCTAATGACCTTCGCAGGGGCATTCTGACCAAGGGCTTCAACCTTCTGACTGGGAAACTCAGCTCCGCTCAGAGCTGCTCTTATGACAGAGTTCAGTCAGTCATACTTTTCCACCAGACTGTTTTGTCTCTGGTGAGCATTGAAAGGGGCTTGGTGCCCATCCAGTCCTACTGCGTAACCTGAGGGTGATTTTAAGTTCTCCAGAGAAACTCTGGGGAATTTTATGACCAGAATTGCAAAGTTGATGCTACTTAACCTAATCTAAGTGTTAGGTGCATGCTAGCAGAAAATGGCTGGTGTTATTGAACTGAATGGTGTGATGTTCATTCAAACCCAGGACCTACATGCGTACCTGCTTGGTCATTCAGGTTCATCACTGATTATTAAAATTAATATTTTTGTGGAGTCTGTACTGACTGCGAGGGCTTATCCAACACCCCATCCACCCAGAAACGTTAACATGTGGTCCAATGGCACGAAGATGGAGGGGATTGATGTTTACTTAAGAACGTCAACTGAAAAAAACCACCAAGCCTTTTGAAAACAGCTTGGTGTTGTTATTACTCCACCAGGCTTTTAAACACATCCCTGGCTGCTCTCCGCCGTAGCCTACGGGGGACGATTCGGTCGTACGCTCGGTCCAATAAAAGGAAAAACGGGTAAAAAACACTATAAATCTTAGTTCTTGAAGTGTAGAAAAGGAACACATTCACAGAGGGACTCAAGTGAAGTGTCGCGGGAGTAAAGCGGCAGCCTTGAAAAGAGGCAAATCGATTTTCTGCAGACAAAGCGCGCCTTGGCGGTAAGAGAGGGGGAGAACAGCTCGTAAATAGCAAGGCCGCCAGAGTTGCCTCAGTCGCGTGAGTGTTACAGGTTGGCTCGAGCAGGGCATCCCGCCCCCCCGCCGGAGAGACTTCCTGCACATTGATCGTCTTCTCAGTCGTCTTTAGTCTGGCGGTGAGCCAAATTCTCTTAAAAAAATGTAACTTCAGGCAGGGGTGAGACAGACGGGAGGATTGGGGGACTTTGGCAGGGAGCGGAAACAAAAAAATTTCATTCGTCTCCATTTCAAGGTTAATCTCAGGAAAGTATCCTGGATAAACGTACATTCCACCACAAACCCCTCGAGCAGTGAACCGTCCCTCCACATCAATCCTATGCTTTAGACTCGGGGTAAATAACAAAAATTCTAATCGTAATTAACAATCGTAATACATGACGGAGTGTTTGACTGGTGACTGTGGAGTCGCTGGCATGACCTTTCGAGAATGCTGACCTCCATTTTGAGAGGTGATCTGGTTCCTAAAAATGATAAGATAGAACTGGTTATAAGTTATTAAAAATTGGAATTCTTCGCTTTCTGGGCATTCTTGAAAATGAGCCACATATTCTCAGTGGACCTCCTTAAAAAATTCTGATACTACTGCAGACAAAATTATATTTTATGCACTGTCATTTATTTTATTTATATAATTTAAATCATAATAATTGAATCGTGAAATAAAGTTTTTATTCACTTATAAAGTCTGTGGTCTGCTTAGAATCAAGCCAGGAGAAGAGTGCGATAGGAGGCCAACAGTCTGTATTTCTCTGGCAAAGCTCAGGCCCAAAACAACATTATCATAAACATAAACTAAATCTTCAGCAGGCAGCGGCCAATATGGAGCCTATTTGTGCTAAATGGTTAAATACGTGCCGGAGTTTCTCAATCGGTCAGCAGTCACGCGGCCGCAACCTTTCCTCGCCCTCTCGCGGCCTCGTTCTCTCTATCTGCCTTCTTCTATACCCCCCCATCTCTCTCTCTCTCTCTCTCTCTCTCTCTCTCTCTCTCTCTCTCTGCATCTCGACTCCCAAGATCTTTGATTTTAATTTTCAAGGATAAAGTTTCCCACATTGGCGTGTCAAGCTAGAGCGGGGGTCTCTCTTGGTTTTCGGGATATCCATTTACTCAGCAGCTAATTCAGCATTTGGAAGTGAGGTGTGGGGACTCTCAAGCCTGTCATCGACCTAAATTAAAGGGGCACCGTCACGATCCGTGCACACGTGAACTTAAATAGTAATATGCAAAGATTTGCAAAGGTCTCCAACTCAAAGATTTACCATGTGAATCTTGTAGATATAAAGAATTTTGTGTTGAAAAGGATGTTGAAAGCGTTTTGTATTCTTGCTTTTACTAACTTTAACAAGAGCCATCAGGAGATGGCACATCCCCCCAGCCCCCCATCATCAACTTCGGATTAGCAAAAGCACCACATCAGGTCATGATTAATGTGCACACCAACTTTTGTGAGAAAATTTCAAGTTACTCCGGAAACAAAATGTTCACAGACAGATGGACGGACGGACAGACAACCGCGCCCATGACTATATCCCCCGCATTATATGCTGGGGAGATAATAATAATGATAATAATCATAATCATAATCAGAATAATTAGGATAAGACGACCATTCTGATTTACTTCAAACTAATGGCGACAAATGAGGAGATGATTTCAGTTGGGACTAATTCCGGTAAAATTCTTTTTATTGCTGAAAAAATTCACGGTTATAGCGCTTGCTCGAAAAAGAGAACAAGACAAAGCAATTGGGGACGCCCTTGTGATGGAAAAAATCTTGAGTGTCTCTCTTTTTGACATCGTGGCCCTGCAAAAATAAAAACTCAAACCAGCTAAGTCTTGTTAAAAATAACTCTCCATCCAATAACTGAACTTACAAGAACTCAAAATGATAAACAAAGGAGATCACAAACGCATTAGGGCGCCAAAAGATAAATTGCAGCTCAAAAATACGAAATGATGATCAATCTAAACGACAAAACGGCTGAAATATTCTAGAGAGCACGTATTGCTACGAGAACACACAATACTCCAAGATCTTCAAAATTCTTTGTATCTCTTGAGGATGTAAGATGCACGATTTCAAGATTGGACCCAAGATTTGCACATGCACTTGTCATGATTGCGCCCCTTTAACCTCTTCCTCCGGGTACTTACCATCGGAGGGATTATAACCCTGCTCTCACCTCACCTTTAACCACATTACTTCGCCAAACCCATTGCCATTTACGCTTCCTTATCAGCATCTAACTGTTAATTCATTCAGTTGCAAGGATCAGTCAGTAGAATTATTGTCCATTTCCCCTCAGCTTACATTATTGTTTATTGCAATAGTAATCAAGCATTTTCCTATTCACATTAATGGTGACATAAAACATCTCTTTCGAAGCTGCTGAATTCCCGTAGCTCACAAAATGATATATTTTTTCTGCAAATCTGTCCAATCGGGTTAGCGTTGACATTCTTATTTTCAGACAAAAAAGGTTTTATCCTACCTTAACATTCATGTTAAGGCAGAATAAAACCTTTTCTGTCTGAAAATAAGAACGTCAACGCTAATTAGTAACTACAGACTGTATGAACCTTTTTGGATTAGTGTCCAATCGGCTTATTACCTCCTAGAAAACATCTTTAAAAACGCACTATTGCCAACTTGAGTTTGTGTGTTAAGTTTGCTTTTGTAAAAATAACCATTGTCATTACCATAATGCAGATTAACTCTCAACCTGTTTCTGATTAAGAATCAGACAATTAACAGAATTAATTGATCGAGCAAACATGCAACCAATAAGCTGCACTGCCATGAGTGATTAAGACGTATAGCTTTACGCCAAAGAGGAAAGCTACAATATGAAATTGCATGGACAGCAATACTTGAAATTCCTTAAAATTCCAGTACAATGTAATGGAGTAAATGCTGCTTAAGATGGTAGTTGGATAAGGTTTAGATTTTGTTTCTTATTAATTAATCAGATAATTGCCATTCTTACAATCTCATATTGTAACCTTCTTACAACTTGCCCAGAAGCTGGAGAATAAAAATCTTATCAATGATTTTTGTGACCGTAAAAGTTTGACGCATGGCATGCATTTTAAATGATTGTAAATGCATGCCATTCATCAAGCTTTCGCGATGCACTAATAACCAATTTACTAAATCATTCAATTATTGCATCTCGACAAGGAATGTGTGACTGCTCCTCCCTGCAAATCTAGCATATTCTTTTGAACACTGAAACCATTTTGATTAAGAGCAATCTTTAAATATATTCGCACTGCTGAAAAGAATAGCCAAAACAATAGATGGAATTCAGAGAAAGTATTGGATTTTTTTTTTCCATCCCCGCAATATCACTATTAGGCATGTTGTTGCCTATCGGTGATCTCTGTTATTTCTTTATAATTCCTTAATAATTACAGGCTTACATATTGGTCTCGATTATTCAGTAAATAAATTGTGTGATTTTAAATTAAGTGATCTTAAATAGTAACAGCTTGAAAGCAATCATGCGTTTAAGGGTCAAAGGTTCACGGCATGCCATCTAAAATCCTGCAATGCTAGCGATACCGCTAGGGAAACATTGGGCTTTTGAGAGTTAAGCACTTAAGTGCGGGAACACATCCGAAACCAGCCGACGCAGCAGCCTTCCTGGACTGGACTTTTAGGCCATATTAGCTGGGGGTATTTTTTTAGTTGAAATATTTATTGAATTTGCCTCTGTCGTTATGCAAAAGTGCAGATGTAGGTTGGGCAGTTGTGGTGGAAAAGGCTCCATCTGACACTTTCAAACAAAGCCAGGGATTACAGCCCTGACAGATCTGCACTTGCAACCGGTCTCTTTTTTTTTGTCCCTCTCACAAATTTCGCAAAAATGTACCCCTGCGAGAGGGTAAAGGTGGACCCCAATTCCAAAGTAATGTACATTGTTCAGATTAAACATTTTTCTGCTCAGTGTCGAATTCTGGTCTACCTGTACAGGTGAATGCCGAGAAGGCATTTATTGTCATAATTTTTCTCGCTGCCAAATCAAAGGCATATGAATTTGTGTAAATGGAGTCAAAAATTTTCCACCACAAACAGTTCGTTTTCTGTCCTGGCCTCCCAATTCCAGGATATACAATGTGGGCCACTGGCATTTTGGGAAACTATTTGACCTGCAACTTCTACCGGTCAAGAATTTTGATCAAAATTGTCAAAACTTGGTACGTAACATCTTTAGTGCGTAAACTACCTTGAGATTTCAAATCAGTCTCGCACCCCCAAAAGTGGGCGTGGCTGGGTGGTCAAATTGAAAAAATGAATGTGCCCAACTTAGACCATTCCAATATAGTGAGACAACTGAAACCTGGCATGTTAGTAAACAACATGTCTCAACACATGGGCTAAAGGACAGGTTTGACAGTTTCTGAAAAATCACAATTCTGTGAACTTCAACATTCCTTTGCCTGTAGTCATCTATTTAAACGACCTACAACCTCTAGTGGTCACAAATGTTGGCCAAGTTAGATAAAACTTTGCACCAAACATCTTTGAGACATAAACAAGTTTGATATTTCATTTTTGTTGTGCGTTTCACTCCAAAATAGGCGCAGCAGGGTGGCAACCCAGTTAAGTTTCAGGTTCATTTGCACCACTAGGCAGCTGTATGTTTTAAAAATCCAAGTGTGACAGCTCATCAGAGGAAACCACATATACAGTGAGCACTACAATGTATTAAACAGTGACTCATATTTGTAACCCTGACTGTTAGTTGAGTTAATCACTGGATCTGAATCCGATCAAACATAAAGTTTACATGCTGAAGAGGAGACTGAAGGCAAAAAGTCCCCGAGACGAGGAGGAACTGACTATCCTGCAGTACAGGCCTGGCAGAGCATCACCGGGGAGGACACACGGCGTCTGGATGTGTTTATGTCACAGGCTTCATGCAATCATTACATGCACAGGATATACTGCCACATATTAAAAATATTACTTTATACTGCATATATCCTGCAATATCAACAAAAATGTTCTGTCAGTGGAAGGGTCAATTCGATATGTATGAAAATGCCCTCAAGTTCAAGCTGACAATCGGCACTTCTACCTCATTGTCACTGTTTGCTTTCATACTTCAAACGCTTGTGTACCGAAATCAAAAGTTATCAGAATTATGGCGCTCGCAGTTATTGACTTTATCCTGTATCAAAATCCTGTATCCTGTATTTTAAAGAGGAGTTCATTGTTACATTTCATTTAAATATAATTTCATTGGCATATAATCTTCCATGTTCATTTTCATTATCATATTGTCATCTGTGAATAAAAGTACAATCAATTTTTTTTTACAACCCCAATCTGGAATAGTTGGGACAAAGTGTAAATTGTGAATAAAATCAAAACACAATGACTTTCAAATCACACCAGCCAGTATTTTATTCACAATAGAACAGAGATAAAAAATGCTGAAACAGAACTCATTTCATATTTGATGGCTGCTACAGGTTTCAAAAAAGTTGGGACAGAGGCCTGTTTACCAAGGTGCAGCATTCCCTCTTCTTTTTAACCCAGAGTGGAGGTGTCTGGGCATTGAGGAGACAAGTTCCTTGAGTTTAGCCATTGATCCCACTCTTGTTTAATACAGGCTTCCAGCTGCTGGAGTTTTGGGTCTCCATTGATGGACTTTTTGTTTAATTTTGTGCCCAATGTTCTCAATCAGAGAAAGATCAGGACTGCAGGCTGGCCAGGTCAACACATGGACCCTTCTACTGGGAAGCCATGCTGTTGTAATAGCTGCAGTATGTGGTTTTGCATTGTCCTCCTGAAATACACAAGGCCTTCCGTGGAATAGATGTCAACTGGAGGGAAGCATATGTTGATCTAAAACCTTTATATACCTTTCAGCATTCATGGTGCTTTTTAAAACATGCAAGTGTCCCACACCATATGCACTAATGCATCCCCATACCATCAGAGATGCTGGCTTTTGAACTGAACCCTGATAACAAGAGGGGTGGTCTTTCTTCTCTTTTGCCCGGAGGACAGAAAGCCCATGATTTCCAACAAGATTGTCAAATTTGGACTCCTCTGACCACAGGACACTTTACCACTTTGCTACAGTCCATTTTAAATGAGCCTTGGTCCACAGAACACGGCGTTGCTTCTGGATCATGCTCAACAATGGCATCCTTTTTGCATGATAGAGTTTTAGGTGGCATCTGTGGATGGCAGGGCAAACTGTGTTTACAGACAGTGGTTTCTTGAAGTATTTCTGGGCCCATTTAGTTATGTCAATGACAGAATCATGCCGGTGAGTGATGCAGTGGCGTCTGAGGGCCCGAAGATCACGGGCATCCAGTAAAGGTCTTTGGCCTTGTCCCTTACGCACAGATTTTTCCAGTTTCTCTGAATCTTTTGATGTTATGCACTGTTGGTGATGAGACCTTCAAAGCCTTTGCAATTAGATGTTGAGGAACATCGTTTTTAAAGTATTTCACAATTTTTTTACGCAAGCCTTCACAGGTTGAAGAGCCTCTCGCCATCTTTACTTCTGAGAGACTCGGCCTCTCTAAGATATCCCTTTTATAGCCAATCATGTTACACACCTGATGCCAGTGAACTTAATTACTCGATAAATGTTCTTTCAGCTGATTCTCTTATATGTTAATTGCTTTTTCAGCCCTTTTTTGCCTGTCCCCCAACTTTTGAAACCTGTTGCAGCCAGAAAATTTGAAACGAGCTCATTTTGTGGATTAAAATGTAAAATGTCTCAGTTTCAACATTTGAAATGTCATCTATGTTCTATTGTAAATAACATATTGGCTCACGTGATCTGAAAGTCATTGCATTTGTGAAGGTGCGTTCAGGAACCACACGCGAGAGGGGGAAATCCAAAAAAACATGTCCCTTTAATGAATGCCGGGTCAGTAGCAATAGACACAAGAATTTCCAAGCCACAAAACTAAATCCAAAAACAAAGTCGACTAGACAGGCCGCGGTCAGAACTAGAAAAACAGAGGTGTGACGGTACATAGACAGCAGGCAAAAAGTCGTAGTCGATAAACAAAGCAGTGGGTCATACACAGGGCATCCAAACGCAGAAATCGCGGTCCTACAAAAATGGGTCGAAACCCAGAAAGACAAAGCAATACAGAAAGGGCAATGGCAAGAATCTTAGTCGGATGAAACAGTCCAAGAAAAACAATAATCAATGGCATACCAGAAGCTCTGCATAAAGGAATATTGATCAACGTTCTGATGAAGTCAGAACAGCAGTGAGGACTCTAAATAGACAGAAGGGAAGTCACATGCTATGCAGGGAACAGGTGAATGGGATGAGAACTTATTACATTGGGAGGAACACATGAGGGAAATCCTAACCACGACAACTGGGAAAAGCTAAGACACGGATGGGAATCACGCAAGTCTCTGATCGGCTGTTTATCTAGGATGAAGCGTGAGGGCACCCAACTCCGATGCTTGGGACCGTAGCCCTCCCAGTCGATGAGGTATTGGAGGCCATGGGCCCGACGACGACAGTCCAAGATGGCGAGAACCGTATAGGTCTCGCCACCATCATTAACATGGGGGGGTGGAGGGGGATCAGGACCAGAACAACAGGCTTAACTTGAGACATGGAAAGTGGAATGAATTCTACGCATGGATAATGGTAACGTAAGGTGAACAGCAGCAGGGCTAATGACACGATCAATAGTGAAAGGACCAATAAATCTAGGGAACAATTTACGGTTACCCCCCCTTACAGGAATGTCTTTGGAGGACAACCATACCCTCTGTCCCGCCCGGTAGTTTGGGGCCGGAGTACGCCTCCTGTCCGCCAGGCGCTTCATTCTGGCCGCCAATTTCAGCAGGGCGATGCGTGTGGTCTTCCAGGTGCGTTTGCATCGGCGGATGAAAGCCTGGGTGGACGGTATGGCCACCTCCTCCTCCTGACTGGGGAACAGCAGCAGTTGGTATCCTATGCAACACTCAAATGGAGACAGCTTGGAGGAGGAGGAGGAGGTGTGGCTGTTGATGGCGTACTCGGCCCACGGTAATAAGTGACTCCAGGAAGCTGGATTTTTGGAACAGAGACATCTGAGAACAGTTTCGATGCATTGATTTGCCTGCTCAGTCTGGCTGTTGGATTAGGGATGGAAACCTGATGAGACTAACTGAAGTGCCAAGTGAGGTGCAGAAGGCCTTCCAAAATCTCGCAGTGAGCTGTGGACCACGATCAGAAACAATGTCAGTGGGAATGCCATGGAGACGGACGAAATGTTGGATGAGTAAAGAAGCATTTTCTTGTGCAGTGGGGAGTTTGGTGGGGGAAATGAAATGAACAGCTTTGGAAAATCTATCAACAGTAGTGAGGTTGGTGTAAGTGATTGGAGGGTAAGCTGGTGATGAAATCTAATGAAATGTGAGACCAGAGGCAATGGGGTGTGGGCAAGGGTTGAAGTAGGCCTTGAGGGGGCTGGTGAGAGGCTTTAGACTCGGTACAGACCG
The DNA here is from genome assembly GCA_029721435.1 of Gymnothorax reevesii. Taxonomy (NCBI): domain Eukaryota; kingdom Metazoa; phylum Chordata; class Actinopteri; order Anguilliformes; family Muraenidae; genus Gymnothorax; species Gymnothorax reevesii. Next base: position 132,677,582 of record CM056577.1, on the reverse strand, counting down.
AGCAGGCAGAGATGCAGTCCCGGATATCCTTCCGCATATTTGGCCACCAGAAACGACGTGTAATGAATTCAAAGGTGTGGTTGAGTCCTGGGTGCCTAGCCAGATTAGAGGTATGTCCCCGTTCCAAAACTTGGGGACGCTTGGAGATGGGGACGAACAGGCAATTAGTGGGGCAAGAACTGGGAGTGGCAGAGTCCTTGAGAGCATCTCTCACCTCTTTCTCAATGTCCATGGCAATGGCATTGGTAAAAACTTCCTGCGGAAGGATGGTATCTGTGCAAGGTTCCTTGTCAGGGAGCTCGAAAATCTGAGATAGTGCATCCGGCTTGACATTCTTGTTGTCTGGGCGATAAGCAAGATGAAAATTAAATCGGGAAAAGAGCAAAGCCCACCTGGCATGACGAGGGTTAAGTCTCTTAGCCGTTTGCAGATACTCAAGGTTCTTATAGTCAGTCCAAATGAGAAATGGGAGTTTGGCGCCCCCTAGCCGCTGTCTCCACTCTTCCAGTGCCAGTTTGACAGCCAGCAGCTCCCGACTGCCAACGTCATAGTTCTGTTCTGTGGGGCTTAAATGGTGAGAGTAAAAAGCACATGGGTGAATCTTGTTATCTTTCTCAGACCTCTGGGACCGAATGGCTCCAATGCCAACATTAGAAGCGTCAACTTCAACAATGACCTAACCTGGAGGGTTAGGGATAGAAAGAATGGAGGCTGTGGTGAAATGCATCTTAAGGTCTCTAAAAGCATTCTCAGCTTCATTGTTCCATTGAAACTTGAGTTTACTTAATGTTAAGGATGTGAGAGGGGCAGCAACAGTACTATAGTTACGGATGAATCTATGGTAAAAATTGGCAAATCCCAAAAAGCGCTGTAAAGACTTACGGTCTGTGGGTCTAGGCCATTCTGTGACAGCATTAACTTTGGAGGGGTCAATGCTTATGGCACCAGTTGAGATAACGAAACCCAGGAAGGCTGTGGTATGTACAGAGAATTCGCACTTCTTCGCCTTCACAAAAAGGCAGTTCTCCAGGAGGCGCTTCAGGACTTGTCGAACCTGCTTGACATTGTCCTCCAGCGTCTTGGAAAAAATAAGTATGTCATCAAGGTACACAAAAATAAACTTATGTATCATGCCCCTCAACACATCATTGACAAGACCCTGGAACACAGCAGGGGCGTTCGTCAATCCGAAGGGAAGAACCAAATATTCTCTGTATCCCGTGGGAATGTTAAATGCCATTTTCCATTCATTCCTCTCTTGGATGTGGACCAGGTGGTAGGCGTTGCGCAGGTCCAGCTTGGTAAACACGGTGGCCCCCTGGAGAAGCTCAAAAGCAGTGGTCATGAGTGGCAATGGGTAGCGATTCTTAATGGTAATTTCATTGAGGCCTCAGTAGTCAATACATGGACATAGGGTCCCGTCCGTTTTACCCACAAAGAGGAACCCCGCCCCAGCAGGAGAGGAGGAAGGGCGGATGATTCTGGCATCGAGGGACTCGCTCAGGTACTTCTCCATGGCTTGGGTCTCGGGATGGGACAGGGAAAACAGGCGGCCTCTAGGGGGCATGGTACCTAGCTTGAGATCAATACCACAGTCATAAGGGCGATGAGGGGGTATACATGTGGCACGAGACTTGGAAAACACCTCCCTGAGGTCATGGTAAACTTGAGGAACCTTCTTCAGGTTGGGGATCTCTGCAGGGGAGGGAACATGAACATGGACATGAGCATTGACAAAGCATGCCTGTGAATAGTTAGGGCTCTCGCCCTTAATCTCATGGTCAGCCCGATTGATTTCACGGTTGTGTTTGGCTATCCAAGGATGGACCAAGATAACATAGGAGTGAGGGGAGTCAATGAGGTTTAATTTGATAGTCTCCTGGTTGCCAGAAATGCGCAACTTGATGGAGGCAGTGGAGTGGGTGATACGTTAAGAGAAAGAAACTTCCAGCGGAATTCCCCATGTCCGTGCCATTTCTGCATCCATAAAACTGACTCTGGAATCCACCAGGGCTGTGGTCTGCTTGAAACCCCCTTCCCACTCCAAACTGATGGCCAGACAGGTACGACTGATTGAAGAGGTCTCCACAGGGGTTACGCCCACTAGTGGCCCTTTCCTCATAGGTGGGCGTTGGCCTTTAGCAGGACACTGGGAGACGACATGCCCAGCTTTGCCACAATAGAAATAGGCCCGTTCCCTGAACCTGCGTTCCCGGTCCGTCTGCCTGCGTTCCCCCTCAAGTGCAGTCTTGGGTACAGCAGAAGGTTGGAGAGGAGGCTGCTGCCTCACTTAGGTCAAGATGGGGAGATCAGAGGAAGCACTGGGTTGCTTCGACCGTCTTCGCTCCTCTAGTCGTGCATCCACATGAATAGCTAGGGCAATAAGAGCCTCCAGCTCCTCAGGCAGCTCACGGGTAAGGAGTTCATCCTTGACCCTCCACCAAACCATTCTGAAAAGCATCATACTGCGCCCTCTCCTGACACCCGCTGTTGGTAGCCAGGGTCTGAAAGTCGATGGCGTAATCGGAAACTGAATGGTTACCTTGGCGGATGCACAGGAGCTCTCGGCCAGCCTCGTGCCCGTGCCTGGATCGATCGAAAATGTGCCTCACCTCTTCCTCCAGCAGATTGGATGACTGCACACAAGGCAGACCAGTTCCCAGGCAGCGGTCGCCCACTGCTTAGTTCTGCCGGTGAGTTGGGTGATAATGTACGCCAGCCGGGCTTTCTCAGTGGGGAAGGTGGCAGGTTGGAGGCTAAAGATTAGCTCACATTGAATAAGAAAAGCTTGACACGTGCCTGGCTCACCGTTGTACTTCTCCGGGGGTGGAAGGCGTGGCTCATGGACAGGAGCAGGAGCGGGTACGGCGGGCGCTGGTGCAGGAGCAGGGACAGCTGAAGAGCAGGTGGCGAGTGTGGGCTGACTAGCTCTAACAGCGGAAGCCAGGTCCGACATCTGGTGTGTCATGGACTGCAGGTGTTGCACGACGGCTAACATTTGTCGCTGTTGGAATTCCAACATGACGGCCTGGTTCGCAACCGTATCTTGCAGCTTAGTATCTCTCGCTGGTTCCATGGTGGCCAGAACGTACTGTGACGGTGCGCTCAGGAACCACATGCGAGAGGGAAATCCAAAAAAACATATGCCTTTAATGAATGCCGGGTCAGTACCAATAGACACAAGAATTTCCAGGCCCCACAAAACTAAATCCAAAAACAAAGATGACTACACAGGCCGCGGTCAGAACTAGAAAAACAGAGGTGCGACGGTACATAGACAGCAGGCAAAAAGTCGTAGTCGATATCTAAAGCAGTGGGTCATACACAGGGCATCCAAACGCAGAAATTGCGGTCCTACAAAAATGGGTCGAAAGCCAGAAAGGCAAAAACAACACAAAAAGGGCAATGGCAAGAATCTTAGTCGGACGAAACAGTCAAACAAAAACAATAATCAATGGTATACAAGAAGCTCTGCATAAAGGAATATTGATCAACGTTCTGCAGTGAAGACTCTAAATAGACAGATGGGAAATCACATGCTATGCAGGGAACAGGTGAATGGGATGAGAACTAATTACAATGTGAGGAACACATGAGGGAAATCCTAACCATGACAATTGGCGAAAGCCAAGACACGGACGGGAATTACGCACACAGCCTATGATATTAAAACAGCTCCGGTCAGGGAGTTCTAAGTGCACAGACAATGAGTGCAGGAAAGCAATTAAGCACGTGTGAGAAATCTCGCAGAAACGCAGAGGGAGACAGGTAAAGCTGAGCAAGAGGTGGAGACTAGAACAGGGCGATTAGTTGGGTTAGTAGACTATGATACAAAATACAAATGTTAGTCTTGTTTGTAATCAAGAACAGCAAGGCGATGGAAGCAAATGAGAATTGAAGTAATAATCTGAAACACCAGAAACCACTGAAATCACCCGGAGCAGGTGGGCACACAGACTGGGGAAACGGACTGAACCAACTAGATTATGAGACAGGGGAGACAAGTGCAATGAAACTGAAAATGTAATGAATTGACAACCTGAAGATGCAATGACCAAAAATAATAAAGAAGTGACAAAATCATGGACATTAAATATGAACAAAAAACCAGAACCATGACAGCATTTTGATTTTATTCACAATTTACACCTCGTCCCGACTACCTCAGAATTGGGGTTGTAATATACTGATGTTATTTGAGCTCTGCATATGAAAAGTCACATGCAGGCTGTATATTCTTAGTGCTGCAGATGTTGCTGGCGGTTCAGCAGAAGATTTGTTGCATGTTGTATTCAGCCATCACTCCTCTGAGCAACAGGTGAATGATAATCTCTCTCAATATCTCTCTCTCTCTCTTTCTTTCTCCGTCTCTGAACCATGCATCTCTTTGGTCTTCCTCCTAAACATTTTAAACATTTTTTTTTTGACCTCAAAGTCATTGTCCTAGAAGTCAGTTTCCTTCAGTCTTCAGCAATGATGGTCACATTTCCATGACCCAGTGCCCTATAATGACATCCTAATCACACAGTCTATGTAGTTTCGCATCTTAAAGGGTTAAAATCTTCTCGGAAACAAGTGAAATTTGTGAAAAACATTTCTGCAGATGCTTGAACATTTTTCAATGAAACCAAATCGGCGCCAACTAAAACTGCACTTTCATACGCACGGATGGTTTTGTTTTGATCGAGCATATGTGAAAATTGATGCTTTCCTTTTTTTTAAAAACCTATTTTCTGCTGGTACAGCAAAATTACATCTTTTTTTTTTCCGAGTTATGGAGCGAATGTTTTAGCGATTTCACTTGTTGTTTCCCTCGCACATCATCGCTTGGATTAATTCATATTAATTTTACACAGATATGAATGGGAGAGGCTGCTTACCTGGAAATGCATGATGTGACTTCTGTCCTGGCAGTGAGGCTGCGCCTTCTGTCTGGTGCTTCCTCTGTCTGTCTGTCTGTCTGTCTGTCTGCCTGCTTTGGCTCTGATTGACTGAGTGGGAGAGTGAGGGAAGGATAGAGAGAGAGAGAAAAACAGAGTGACTGAGGGAGAGAAAGAAAGGGGAGGGGAGCTGTAAAATTTTCTCATACTTCAAGAATTTTTCCTCCCTCTCCATCTCTCTCCTTCTCTCTCTCTCTCTCTCTCTGTCTCTTTCTCTCTCTCTCTGATGTAATTCCTTGTGTTTTACTTTTCCCTGATGGGTGGTGTGTAACTATGGACAACATCATAATCTTTATATGTTTTGAAGGACGGTGCCTTATAGCCAAAATCTTTTGAACTCCTGTCCTGCTCCCTGCTTCCTGACAATTTACGATGTCAGTGGGACTTTTTATTTGTCATCCGTCCTGCCACGATTCTGCCTGTGCGCATGGGAAATGATAATCATTCACCGAGGTTTTCTTTCAGAATCTGGACTAAAACAATAATGTATCCCGCGGAGAGCACCTAAACTTTAATTTATCTTCTCTGCCTAAAATATGAACTTACATTTATGGGGAAAGATCGCTTCCTTCCTCATTTATTATGTGAAGTTCTTGGTTCCAGGATTCCAATTAATGGCTTTTCTGATCAAACTGAGCTCTTAACGCACGTGTCACTACAAAGCTGGTGACTGAAGTGATTTTCCCTCCTACAGAAGGTGCATTTTATGTTTGGACTTTAACGTTAAATCCAAAACACCTTGATAATAATGCGCCATGTTGGGTTAAACTGGCTGCTCATTTCACACATGTAATTAATGGGGAAAAACGCAAAACCTGCGCCTTCCAGAGGCATGAAATGATTATTGAGTCTGGATTATCTCTCTTGTGGACATGTTAAGTTAAATTATTGTTTGAATTCACATGGGTGCACAGTGTGTAAGAGCAATGTGAGAGCAGCTACACAAGCATTGGGGTGAACAAAATATCAAAAGCACCCCTAAAAAATTGCTTTAATTTGGAATACTCTAAACCACAAATACAAAAGCAAATGAAGACCCAAGTGCTACAAGTCATGAAGTGTTTATTTTGAGAGAATTGAGGCAGTAGACTTGGGTAACTATAAAAACCTTTTCTCATCCTTCCCACCTGGCGTTTGGAAATGTGACTTAAAGGTCTCCCATCATGTCACCAGGTACACAGCCAGTTGGTTATTACAAGCCATTTCAAAATCTTTCCCCTCTTGACATCACATGGGGAAGTAACCAACCAGAGGCAAGAAGAACTGATCACCTTCAGCCAAGCAGTCAATCAGATTTCATTATTCTGGGTGGTCACTCCCCCTTGTGATGTCAGGAAGAGGAGATTTTGAACTGGCTCATAATTGCTAATTAGCTGTACTCCTGGTGGCATAATAGGGGACCTTTAAGCACTTTTATTGCTGGGCTTTTCCAATGCTATGGTCATTGCAGTTAATTGGACTTAATGAAATGCATTTGTTCGCATTAAAGAGGTCTAAATGACGGTACACAAATTAGCCTTCAAAGAGTGATGATAACACAAGTAGAGTTCCTGTGTGGCAAAATATTTAGTTCCAGAATTGCACGTGTGTCAGTCAAAAAAAAAAAAAAAACTGCAAGAATTAAGTTGGCAAAGGACACGGTGTCAGAAGTTTTTCCAAAATACACCAAAAACCTTCAAAAAGTAACTGTGGCTGCAAGTTCAAGCTTTTCTCTGGGGACTGCTAAACCACTAAACCACTAAACTGCAGGTCAAAAAATCATCACAGAGTTGAAATTAACCACACCAGCTTCAGCAAAATACACTGCATCACAAGCTTTTCAGAGCTGGTGTTCATGGCAGTGCTTCTGATCAATTTCCCCCCCTCCTGAATATACTACATTTGTGCATATTTTCTTTTATGTCAACGGAAACATCTACTTTGTGAGATGTGAATAGGGATCTAAATAAGCTTAAAAAAAAATCCCGTCATTCGGGTCAAACTGGAGCCGTTGTTTACCACTCGTTATGAAACGTCGGGACCCCATCATTGACCACGCACACAGCTGGTAGAGCCATCGCAGATCGACATCAAATGAACATAACAGACTATTATCATTTCCCTTGTCGCGCTCTGTGATGAAGTAAAAATATGCAAGATTGGATTTTGGCGTTCGGAAGTTCCTTGGGGAAGGAGAAGTTTTCTATTTTTTTTGGGAAACTGCAGAAAATGGAACACTCATGCACCTGGCAAGCGAACATGCGCTTGCTAAGCGACCGATCGCCGAGACAGTCCAGATGCACGTGCGATGACGACATCGTGATTAAAAATTTTACTCGGACGCTAAGGTCCCGGACATGGATTCTGTAAAAGGCTGCGGGACTCTTATGGCCACCGATCAAAGCCTGGTATGTAGGCTAGCGGAAGATTTTTTGTTGAGGGGGGAAATGATATTGGGCCAAGATATAAAGTATGAGATTTTGTGGGCCTGTGTGGAGCATGTAGACGTTCATAGCTTTTTAATGAGGTGTGTTTTATTTGCACTAGACTGAAAACCCTCAGGATGGTAGATCTCCAGGAACAGGGTTGGGCAGCCCTGCTCTAGCTGTTGAATGAGGTGTGCTGTCTTAGAGCTGGAATGAAAACCTACAGGATGGTAGATCTCCCAGAACAGAGTTGAGCAGCACTGCTGTAACCTTTGAATGTGGTGTGTTCTGTAAAGTTTGGAGTGAAACTCTTCAGCGCAGTCAATGTATTTTTAAAGGGATGTGCAATACTACAGTTAATGTAATTATTCCGACTGAGAAGAGGCACTTGGGTTTTCTGTGGCAGAATTCTGTGGGGATTTCATTTTGATCATTTTCAGAGAACAGAGACGGGACTGGAGGAACATCAAGAAATGGATGTGTGGTGTGACCCCCCCGTTGACAAGAAGAGACGGAGCGTGGAGAGACCGAGAGGAGACTAGAGAGACAAAAGGGGAGGTACGACAATTGAGACATGATGGAGGATGAAAAGTTGACTCGACGGTACAAGTCACAAACACCCTCGTCATCCTCCGAATGCATTTTGTCTCAGTGAAAACGCTGACCTTTGAAGAGTAAGGCCAACTTGTGTGAGGAAAAATGAATGCTGGGTTTTTCAAACTCTCTCTCTTTGAAATGATGCTGGCTGGGCATGAAAAACATTTATTGAATGCTTGACCTTTGAAACAATGTTTGGATTGTTTGGGGGGGCCGCCGGTCCTCCAGTTTCCCAGCTTGGGCACTGCTGGGAATTGTAGTACAGAAGTCTGGATAGTCTTTCTGCAGTTGGGGACAACACATTATGTACCTGTTTCTGGATTGCTTGGCAGTTCTTCGATAATTATTTCAATATTTGCATGGATGATTCCAGTATTTTGTGCTGTGCACTACCCCATAGCTGGCAGGCTAGGCATTATATTGATCTAGACTAGTAGCGTTTGTATCAACTATGCAAAAAATGCAGAGAAGAACTAACCTATATCCCCCGCCATCAAAAGGGAAATCTGTCCAGCTGATACACATTTATCCATGTAAATCATTTTTACCAAGGCTATTTACAATGTTTAGAAATCATTCAAATTCATCTTTTTCACATGGTAGCTGGGGATATATTATAAGCTAAAATCAGCCATCTGAGTGACTGTTGCTACTACGCTAACAAAATGTTGCTAGTAAATTGAAATTGTCTTGTCTTTTTGGAAAGATGACGAGCACGTTTTTGGAAACTAGGCATTGCTAGTTGTTGTCAGCAACTAAGGGTAACTTTATAGGCTTGAATCTCAATAACAATGCGAGTTGGAAAGATTGCCCATGAAAACACATCAGCGTCCTGATGGTAATTGTGGTGGAGGTTCTGCATGGAGTTATGAAGTGGTATTCAGCGGTAGGATTTTTATATCACTAAAATGAGCATGTTTGATGTCATAAATTTTGAAGTAGGCAACAGCTATAATGATATGACATGTTGGTAGGTAGCCCTTGGTAGTTTGGTTGAATTTCTGTTATGAAAACATTTCACTGTTAGAAGCTACCAGTACCAACTTGCCAGTGAGTGACCAGGGTAATTTCCTGACTAACACACACTCTGCCTAATTTTAGATATGACTCTTAGAATAGCCAAATAATATGGTAGAACTAAATTTAGAGTTACCAATTGCCATAATTATTGAACCCATTCTATATTGTCAGATTCCTTTGTTTTAGTCATTATTTAAGTATTTAATTTATTTAATATTTAAGCTTTTTAAAAGATGTTTTATTTAATTACTTTATTTAGTTATTGTTGAAAGAAACCAGTTTTATATTTCTCAGTTTTGCTACTGAGTGAAAATGTGCCACATATTTTGTATCAAGAGTTCTTGATTTAATTTTGTGGTTGATGTTTGCACACTTAAACATATTTGCACTTGCTCTCTCCCTGAACAAAAGCCATTAAGTGGGACTACAATGGAATGTCTGTTGTTGTATTTTGTTGCTTTTTCTGAGCAAGGCCAATCCCACCGTAGTGCTTTACACTTAAAAAGTTTGACAAAAGAAGTGCGGTGTAAATAACACAACTACAATTAATGCAGCAGATAATAAGTGCACATTTGTATGTTCCCCTCCAGCATTGTTAATAGTCAAGCTTAGATGAGATTGAGGTGATATGAGGGGGCCCCAAATCAAAATTTGCTTAGGGCCCCTCAGAGGCTGAATTGGGCCGGCCCTGTCCCTGTGTCCCCATTGAAAGCATTATACTGGAGCCTAGTTTATTCGTAAGCGAACCAACAACGGCTTTTGCATTATATTTATTTATTGATATGCTACCCCTTCTGGAAATGGATTGAGTCACTGGAGTATTGACTTAGACCAGATGATGGGGCTTGATTGAATCCTAAATATCAAGAAATTGATGGTAAATTAATTAGGTAGGTGAAACGTGGCCTTTGTGCCATAGCAAGATGCAGGAACTAATTTTATTGCCACCAAAACTGAAAGGAAACCATTAGTAAAAAAAAAAAAGGAGAAAAAAAAGAAACAATATAGAAAAAAATCTATCCCAGGGAGTAAAGCCCAATATAAAATAAGGCAACTACCCAGGGAAAAAATACAGGCACCTCGTCAAGGATGAAGAACAGGTGATACTTTAATTCATGAGCGAGGCAACAAGACAGACCAATGCATTTCGACACTCGGTTTTCATCAAGTTTAACAAGTTTGATGAGAAACCTGTCCTTAGTCTTCAAACTGGTCCTTACCCAGTCCGTGACTGTATTAAAACTTAAGTTGTTCACTTTACCTTTCAAAACTCATTTTGTTCATTGGAGGGAAGGATGGAGACAATATTTTGTGCCAAAAGTAAATGGATGTTTTGTAAGTAGGGATAAAAAATCCCTAATTTGAAATTTTTTATGTCTCAAGCTTATTAGATATCCCCTGTAATTCATACCACTGGTGGAAAGGAGGCTGGTAAAGTTTGATTAAACATTGATAAAGGACTAATTTCTTTTGCAGTAAAGTTGCTATGAACATAAGATTACGGTCTTGTATTTAAAAATGGAAATTAATGCAGAAATCACACAAAAGAGATGCTCTTTTCCTGTGGACTGCAAATCAAGTACCTACCAGGTCCAGAAGAATGCGAAAGCTTTTAGAGAGAATTAATAAGTATTTATTTTCAGTATAAAACTAATAATGTGTGTCTGTAGTCTTCTATGTCCGAAATGTAAAAAAAAAATTAAAAAATCAAATACTCTAGTGGGGCGGCACGGTGGCACAGTGGTTAGCATTGCTGCCTCATAGCAAGAAGGTCGTGGGTTCGAATTCGGCCTGGGGCCTTTCTGTGTGGAGTTTGCATGTTCTCCCCGTGTTGCGTGGGTTTTTGCCGGGTTCTCCGGTTTCTTCCCATAGACATGCATATCAGGCTAATTGGAGATATCAAATTGCCCATAGGTATGAGTGTGAGACTGAATGGTGTGTGCGCCCTGCAATGGATTGGCAAGCTGTTCAGGGTGGGTCCAGCTCGCCCCGTGACCCTAGTGAGGAATAAGCGGGTATAGAAAATGGATGGATGAAATATTCTTGTGATTTTGCTATTCAGATGGTTTCCAAATTAATCAATTAATTGTAATTGTACAATATGTTCTGTCAATTTCCTAGTATCTATCTAAGTATTACTTGTAATTTCAATAACATGACAGTTTTTTTATGACAGCAATGACTGATAATTACTGAGTAATATGACAAACACAGGCCAGACATTAAAATGATTACAAGTAATAAGTGTCATTTGACAGGAATTAATATCAAACTGACCACAGTTTTTTAAGCTTGTTATATTAGCCTTACATCGAAAAAGGCCCAGTTAAATTTTCCCTTTACAGTAAATACCAGCCATTACTCTTCAATAGCAGTAATGGTAATTGCCAGCTATTACTGTGTAATTACTTAACATTTTAGCATTCATTACTCTCTAAACAATGGCTATCAGTTTAAAGTGTTTCCATTTATTGATTTATGAGGAACTACAATTTATTAAATGTTAAAAATAGCCAATTGTCATGAAGTTCAGTACCGAATCGGAAACTCTACATCCACGCTCTGCCTAACCTGCTTATTCCTGGTCAGAGCTTTGGTATTTGGCAAAATTGTAGAGCACATGCAACCACAAACTGACCTGCACTCATTTGTCCACAAAATCTAATGGGTAATTCAGGGCCTCCAGGGTGTCTGTCCCAGCATGCATTTCGGTTAGAGGCAGGAATATGCCACGTACAGTTTTTAAATTGTCATCAAGGCATTACACTGCATTTCACACGCATTTTTAAAATATGATTTTACCATTGAATTTTATAAACTATTCAATGATCAAATTGAGGTAATGCACACATTTACCGGGCCTAAGCGAGATTTACTGTGGTGATTCACTTGAGTGACGGAACAGCAGAAGTAACATCGGTTCAATGAAGGGCATGTGATGCTCGTGTTTTCTGCAGATCAAAACTTTGTGTGCACAACAGTGTCACCTGGTGGATAATCTGCTCTATGCTTTCCCTGAGGCAGGTGTGCAGGCCTTCCAGCTGAGGCTGACCTGAGTTTGCGTTCTGCGTAACTGCTGAAGTCTGAAAGAAATTCAATTACACCATCCGTTTTCTGAACATCTTAAAAGGTTGATGGTGTGTAAAATGACTTGCGTTTGTTCTTGTAACTTTAACGCTGAGTGTCTGGACATCTCTGACTGTCTCTGAATTCACAAAGATGTGTATTTGTGTGTTATTATGACAACTAAATCACCAGAAAAGCTCCTTAACATTGAAGAAACTGACAGTCATGAACACACAATCCCTCTTGTGTGTACAAAACATACGCAAACATGCATGTGTTTGTGATGCATTGGCCATCCATATTTCCAGGTGACTGTTAAAAGAATCAGTGCAGAACATCTGGTCACGGAGAGGGAAATCCTTCTATGTGGGTGCACCACTGTTTACTCCCCCTCTGGAAACGCATCTGTCGAATTAATGAGTTCCAGGTGAGTGCCTCTCCGCCGTACTCTGATGTGAAGTTTACAATGGCTGATCACTGCTTCTGTTGGGGGTATAATGGCCTCTTCATTACTGTAAAATATGTTAGTAGCTCTGTGGCCTCACAGCAAGGGGGTCCTGGGTTCAAATCCCGGCCTGTACGTGTTCCTCAAAAGTCCTGGTTGGTTTAGTTTATTTTCCTCTTGCAATCCAACAACAAACAAGTAATGATAATTGAAGACTCAAAAATTGTCCCTCGTCATCAGTGTGGAAGTGAATAGATTGTCTGTAACAGCCTGACCAGAATGTATCACTGTTATAAACTGGCACCTTTTTTTTTGCCAGTTATTGTAACTGGCACCTTTTCGCCAGTTTTTTCAGCTGTAATTTTACAATCAGTTAATAACAGAGGTTCTGTGTATGTTTACTGTAAACCACAGTTGAATGTTCACTGGACTTCACTTACAGTTAAAACTAGAGCTGCAGTCAGAGAGTGCAAGTATCTCCGCCAATGTACTCAATGTTATTTTTGCCAGTATTAGCTAGCAACCCCTGTGTTTATGCAGTCCTGTAGTCTTTGGGCAAATATGTTTTTAATGTGTTTTTGACCTTTTGCATGACCTTGACCTTGACCTTGACCTCTGACCTTGATCTCCCTAAATCGAATCACCTCTTCCTTAAAGAATACTTTTTTTAATCATGTGTATTTATTAATCAAACCTAAAAGAATTGTAGAAATATTTCAGATGTTCACAAGAAGCAGGTTTGACAGTCTTTCTCCTGTTAAACAATACATACAAACACAAAACATTTAGCCATCTACCCAACCCCCCCCCCCCATTCCCTCTCCCCTCTACAATCCTAATGTGTCCTGTTAATTACACCAAACACAAATTAACAGAGGTAAAAGAGAAATAAAATTAAAAAAAAAAAAAAAATCCATCCATAACTTTGTGTAATCCTGCTTACAAACAAACCAACAAACGATAATGATCACATACCTCCAACTTTGTTGGCAGAGGTAATAACAGGGAGACAGTGCATTCATTTAAGTGTTAAATTCAGTCACTTAATAACAGCGTTGTTACCTGTCACTCATTCACCTCTTACCCCGGAGAGGCCAGCTGAGAGGGTTTGTTGAAGTGAAGCAGTGGGAGATGGAGTTCTGCACAACGTCATCTCTCCAGCCCCCAATGCACCTATTAGGGGCTCAAAGCAGCATTTCCACAGTTGCCAGTCAAACAGCCACCTCTTGACTAACTTCTGCAGGTTAAGGATGGATTTTTTTTCCTCGACTCCTTGTCCTCAACATGCTCCAGAATATTCTGTTACTGTGGTCCCATTTCATTGGAGTGACATCACTTCCTTGGGAGTCTGCGATGTGAGGACATGAACACATGGTTCTCATGCTGAGAATACTGCTGAAGAACGTGCTGAATTAGTTTGTGTGGCCCTTATGTGCTGTCCGGTCAAGTTGCCGCTTGCCAGAACTGCGTTGTCCTGGAACCCTCGTCTTTCCCTGCGTCCAAGAGACAGAAGGTGGTGTAACGTAACATTACATTATTGACTTGGCTGATGCCTTCATTCAAAGCGATGTACCAGAGGTTCGCACAACAGTGTCATTGAAATGGCTACACAGCGCAGATCAGACGAGATGCAATTTATATACAGCATCAATCGACCCAGTCACATAGTGATGTGTAAAATACCTGGGTTGTCATGGCAACAGAAACCATGTGTCTCCCATATGGCAATGGCTTCACTTTTGGCCAGAACTCTCGTAGTCATAAATCAAACTCAGGCCAAGCTTTTTCACGCTTTTTCACGATCTCCCTCTTTCACGTTTACGTTCTTTGTTTCATGTTATTTTGAATTCTCCTTCAAGCAGCTTTCCTTTTTCTCACTCTTTTAAATTCTAACCCTTTTCACCCGCATTCTTATTCCTCAATTTTTCATTCCCTCAGCCCCTTTCTCTTTCTTTCTTTCTCTCATTTTTACCCCCTCAGACATGTCTGTCTGTTTGTCCGTCTTTCCGCCCGTACGTGTGTCCATGAACAGCTGTTTGCACCACTCGGAGCTGTAGTGTTGTTGCAAACTCTTTCTTAACCTTTTGCTGCGTGACTGTTTACCTCTTTTTCCATATAAGGTTGGTGGCTGGGTAACCTTGCTTTAGTAAGCACCATTCAACAAAGGTTAACTTTGTAAGAGCCTGTCCTCCAACAAAATAAGCCAGCGTAGGTCGTTTGTCAAGCAGCTGACGTTACGACCTAAAGTTACATTTAGCAGCGACCTGTAGTTATTTAAATAACTACAATCTGGTTTCGGTCGTCAGTGTCACCATCAGTAAATCCGTGACCTAAACTTAATCCTTAACCTAATCCTATTCCTAATCCTAACTCTTACCCTAACCCTAATCCCAATCCTAATCCTTACCCAGACTGTTATTTTAAGTGTAAATATGACTGACACTGCATCTGGAACTGAAACTGTAACTCTAACAATACCTTCCTGCTGCCAGTAGGGGCGCGATTTTAGGAAACACTCCTATGGGTCATAAATCAGAGTAAATGAGATATTCGACCTATTGGGCTCTAATTTCGTAGACCAGGCGCAGGCGCGGCGCAGGCGCGGCGCATGGGGGGTGCGCCGCGCCAACGGGGTGTGTCCAGGCGTATGTGGCAATTTCGTGCCCGGCGTAGCCTGGCGCAAGTACTCCTCTGTCCCGCCTCTGCCCCTCCTTCCAGCGCAAGCTGGCAAAGAAGGCGTGTTTGGGTATAACACAGCCGAGTCAAATCTTCACCAGTCAAATGAGCTCCTCACCTCACCTTTAATGTGTTAGAATATAGAAGGCGACCCAGCCAAGTCAAATCTGGCTCACTGGCAAGAGAAACGATGGATAGCGTGTTCCTATTATTACAAACTGTAGCTGCTTAAAATTTTGGGATTAACATGCATATACAACAAAGCAAGATACGTTACACATTTATTTCCAATATGTGATCTTAACTCAGTACGAGATCATAGCAATCAGGCTGCATTCCTTTCCTCCACTAAAGACGATAAAACATAAGTGACAATAATCGTAGCCTAGTATTAAGCTGCTTGCACACTGGACGCGAAACAAATTTTTCGCTCGACAGATTGCGTCTTGTGTCCAAAGGTCTGACAGGGTTTTAATAAATCGTCGTGTCCGACAGTCTATTATTGTTTTTAATTTCTTCAAATCTACTGACTCTTTTAGATATTAAACGTGAATGTTTTGATAAGAGGGTTCAGTACTTCAAGATGAGTACCGAGAATTTCAATCAATGTTTCTGTTTAAGCTGCTCAATAAAGTGAGTCGACCCTGGCGCGAGACAATGTACAATGCCTCCGTGTCTGACAGCCAAAAAAAGGACGATTAGAACAGATTGATAATGAAATAAAGAATAAAAAGAAACATTTTAACAACAGAACATCCAATGAACACTGCGATTTATTTATTGGCGTGTCATCTTTGTTTGATATCACGTTTGTTGCTGATATATTTTTATTCTTTATTTCGTTATAAATCTGTTCTCATATCAATACTTTTACTTTTTGCTGGCTGCTGGACATGGAGTAATTCGCATTTCGTGTCGGACAGTCTTGATCGTGCATGCGATAATTTCTTCACTCTGTCAGTGGTCATGGAATTGATTTGCTCACGCACTATATTATCTCTGCTGTGGAAATAAAGCGTGAATCTGTTCGATCCATCTGACTAATTTTCAAAAGAAAGACCGAATAAATAGGCTGATGTCTATCTTCAACGGAAGAAAACAGATGAATAGGCTAAAAAGACCAAGAAAAGTCGATAGCTATCAATTTGCATTTTGTGAAGGCCGAACACAAACATAGCCAAGTTTGCACGTCTAATAATTCCTGGAATACTCGGAAAAATTAGAACTTTTATGGCTCTCGGACACGGAGCAATATTAAAACCCTGTCCGACTATCGCGTCTTTGCATTGACTTTGTCTGCAGTCGTGCGAAAAATTCGTTTTGCGTCCAGTGTGCAAGCGGCTTCAATGAGCATAGAACGCAAACATTCGATATATATATATATATATATATATATATATATATATATAGGCCCTATATATATTATACAGTTTGTGGTTGGCTGAGAAAGATGTGAAGTCGTTAGTTTGCATCACAGATTCAGTTGCGTTGATTAAGCCAGGTCAAGTTTCCATTACGCGTGGCAACCGCCTGACATCAAGACAATCGATATAGATACTATAATTTATGTCCGTATTCAGATAGTTACAATAAATGGTGCTTCCTGTAATTATTTCTTGCATTGAAATGTGCCTGACATTCTGTAAACCTGCTGTGAGATTTCGGTGACGTGTGCGCACTCTGCGCCGGTCAGCCAAATTACCACTGCACGGAAATTAAACCAGGTTGGAGCTGGCGAGTTTTCTGCGCAACTCCAGCGGAGACTTTTTCTACGAAATTGTCACTGCGTCTTGATGAATATGTGACACCTCCCCCTACTACGCCGCCACACCCATCTCGGCGCACCTTCGTCTACCGAAGGCTGCGCACCTCACAAAATTACCACTACGCGGGCTGCGCCGTACGAAATTACCACTGCGCGGGCTGCGCCTGGCTACGCCACCTGCGCTGCGCCAGGAAATTAGAGCCCATTGAGTGTATGGTTGGAGCAGTGTTTCCCAAACTTTTTTCTCTTGCGGCACACTGTTTACTATGAAAAAATCTCACGGCACGCCGCTATGATATTATAGCATTCCGCTCGCGCTACCTACCCTGCAGCGCCACCGAGTGACGAGACAACCACTTGAGCTTGCCAACCAGGTAACGCTGCCAATCATAAAAGAAATGACTCTATGCAGTCTTTCCAGTTCAGCCCCCACTTCAGATACTCAGATGTCACTCGAAATACTTCCTCACCAGTAGTTTTCTCTGGCAAAATTCGATAAAAAAGGTTATTTTCTTTAAAGGGGACCTAATATGCTATTACTCCAAGTTTATATTTTGGTCTTTGACTCCCCTAGAGTACTCCTGATTGCGCAAAGTTAAAAATGGGTACTTATTTTGCTCATACTGCCATCCTCAAAAAACCCCATTTGTAGTCCATAGTAGTCTCTGCCTGAAATGCCTCATTGGGGTGACTCTTCTGCTATGGCCCCCGGTCCTGCTAGCCACCCGTAACACGTTAGCTTAATTACATTATTTGCTGTTATATGGTTACTTACAGCTTGTGGCTCCGAGCGCTTGATGCTGCTGCTTCAGGTTTGAGAAGCAGCTGAAACACTTATCCTGTGTTGAATTATCCTTTATTGATAAAGCTGTCTTTGGTGAAATGCTGAGCACAAACAGCTAACGTTCCCTTTGGCTGTGGCTGTTTGCTGCCAGCAAACAAAAAAAGCTACTCCCTCATTTCTTGTGGCATCGTCTTTTGGAAGAGAAATGTTTGTTTTTCTTTGCGTCCAAAAGTAAACGGACAAGTAGCTTTGGGAGAGATACTAACAAAATTGCACCTCAAATGATCTGCAGTTCTTTTTTTGTATTTCCATAAGTGTAGACGCTAAGGCATAGTGTGATCTGCCGTTGTTAGTGCCTGCTAGAATAGTCTCCGGTGTGGGCAAGTCCAGCGCAGTGGTCGGCTCTGGCTAGGTCTGTACTAATTGGACGGCACAACCTGACGTCAGGTTTTGCCCCGATCTCTTGAAGATCTCGGGAGGAGCTGTTCAAAGAGGAAATCACGCTCACAAAATCACATCCTTAGATTACTGCAGAATCCCTGTATCTTTTGTTGAGAAACTTTTCAGAGGTTGAGCATGGACAACCAACATTGTAACATTACTAATATGTATTAAAAGAAGGATCAGCATGTTAGGTCCCCTTTAATTGTCTCCCCATCGACATATCTGACATTGGCCAGTAATTGTGCATGACCACTGACATCGGTTGTCTCATCCACCAGCAGCACAAATGTCCCCTTTTATTTTCTCCATTACAACGTCTTCTATATCTGCTGACATTTCTCCTATTCGTCTGCCAATTGTATTGTTTGGAAGAGGAACCTTTGATACTTCATTGGCGGCATTTTGACCCAACACGGTCCCGACTTTGCATGCTGGCAGGATAAGAGATTCGGCAACTGTATGAGACGTCTTTGATTTTGCGACTAGTTCTGCGACCAGATAGCGAGCTTCTAATGCTTTTTCTGACACTGTAGCGCTTTTCATCATGAAACTAGCTTGTTTGTTCGTCTAGCTTCTCAACCGCATTAAATATTCACAGCCTTTTTTTTTTCTTTTTTGCATAAGAAGGGTGTTTGGTTGAAAAGTGTCTTTTTAATTTATTTGGCGCCATAGTTTTGTTTGCCAGCTTTTCGCCACAAGCAAGACACAGTGGTAGCTATTGGGGTAGCGGATCTCCGGTGAACATAAACCCAAAAGTCAGATATTCCTCACTGTAAAGACTGCTCACCACTATGACTTTCGTTTTCTGGGCAGCGCAGCAAGAGTGAGGTGGTTCAGGGTCTTAGTCCGATGGCCTTTTTCAGGTTTTGGTCAGGAATTTATCCACTTTTGTTGTTTCATTTCAACTAGCCTGCACTGCTGTTTTAGCTGAGGGTTACCGGGAATGTGTAATTTTTTGCATTAGACGATGTGTGATTGGCCAATCAGGAGGAGGAATTGTACAGCAGAATACATGATGCGGAAATATCGAGCAGGAATTTTAGATAGGCATTTTAATAAACTGAGTTGAATGAATTGATAATGACATGAATTGCTATTTTTACATCCTGTAAGTTCAGCCGTTCTATATTATTATGCTATCAGGAAAAAAACAGGAAGCGGGTTTTCTCGTGGCACATCCAGAAAGATCTCACACACAGTCTGGGAAACGCTGGGTTGGAGGACAGGTTGCTTTGTAAGGGCTGTACTTTGTACACAGTGCAGGTGCGCGGAGGACAGGGATTGAGGACTGGACTCAGGTGCCAGGATGGACTTGGTAGTATTTGAAGACCACAATGGGAAAATGATCAGAGTCATATTTTCACGTTGTGGAGAAATGATGAATTAGAAATTAATTTCTTGCCCTGATATACGGTTTACCCCGGGATCAAATCCACATACCCACCTACTATTAAGTATGCAAGTTCCGGCCTCTTCTTCCTCCCATATCATTAACACATGCCCCGACATCCCCTATATCTTTCCCCCCACTTTAGGGGGAATAAATGTTCAATTGGAATCTAGAGCCAAAATGGAGACTGCTGCTGCCTACTATGATGAACTGGAGATGAAATGGTTGGGGAACTGCCCTGGTTACTTTCCAGGTTTCCACAGGAATCACACATCTCGAGCACAGACGCTCGCAACTTCGAAACTGATCCTATAGCAGCCACTGCCAACGATCTGGCACCTGTAGGCTTGAAGGTGTTTTGAGCCAGAATGGCGGCAAAGGTTATTTACAAATCGGTAAATGGCAGACAAGATGGAGATGTATAGCCAGAATGGTTATTTAGGCCCTGTTTACAAAACTGGAATCACCAAATGGGACACAATGCGAGAGGTGGAATAAAGCCATGAAGTATGTACGTACACTGCATCTATTGGCTGCGGAGTGAGAAAAAGACAATAAAAAAGAATAAAAGAGAAGTCAAGGAAATGAGAGTCTTTGAAGGAACATAATTTGAGCATGTGATAGAAACTGAGAAAAATGAAAAAGTGTATTAGAGGGAGAATAACTTCTAGATATTTGCAGATACAGAGGAAGAGACTCCTGGTCCTCAGTATCCTGCTGCATTGATGATTTTCTCAGCTGAGGTATAAGCCAGGACATACTGACACAAATGCAAGAGAAGGTAGTCAGCATGGAGTTTTTTTACAGCAGATTCTGCAGCCACAGTGAGCTCAGCATGGTTCTCATTACCTCTGCTTCTGTTAGTAAGAATATGGCCACTTTAACCCTTTAAATTGTCAACTTTTCATTAATATTCCCCTTAAAGGGTAAGTAACATTTAGATATTTATGCCTGTTGCAATAATTAGACATAAACCAATTGAGTTTTGGTGTTTTTTTTTTAAATCATCCTTATTGATTGGTAAAAAAGCTATTCAAAATACCTGCCACTGCAAGCTGTGATCTGCCATTGGGCGGAAGTCCATGTCTGTTACGTAGCTGGATGCGCAGCCTGCCCTTGTAGTGGATGGGAACCCGTGATTTATGTTAAATGGTGATTCATATGTTGAATATCAGGTTTATGAACACCTGGGTGCCAGTGTCTGCTGCCTGTTAACTGCAGGATGCCAAACATGATATTACATAAAGAATCCCCAAGTTCGCCAGATCAAATTATATTGCCTGTTTCTCGACAGCAATAATAAAAACTGTGTGTCTCATAATATAGAGACACATCACCCAATCCCATCCCACAGAACTGAAAATGATAAGCATTGCAAGTTTTTTTCTAGTACTTCCATAAAACGGGAACAACTGACCGCAAAATAAGAATGATGTTGAAACGGTTGTTTCAGTTTTTGCGCATTGAGCTGGCAGCCACAGATAATCGTCTGTAAAGAACAAATACTGAGATGGACTGGTCCTTCCTCAAGAAAAACTTGAGGATCATTGTTTTCATCCTGAACATCACCTTGGTGGTTCTGGTCCAGATTACGGAGTAGATTAACGGCTCTCACTTTACCTGCCCGAGTAGTGAGAACATGAACAGTTTAACCATCGAGAGCTTTTCCCTACTTTCCTCTTATTATCTCCCCGGCATATAATGTGGGAGATATACAGTGGAGGGAAAACATTTGGGCACCCCTGGTGTAAGTGTCCGTTACAATTAATCTTCAAGAGATTGAAAGCAAACCTGAGCACTAAATGCTACAAAGTTAAACATGACACTTTTCAGCATGTTAAAGCAAGGTTTCTTTTTATTTTGATTTTTCTGAGTTTTTAAATGATAACGGAAACAGGCCCTGTGCAAAAGTTTGGGAACCCTTTTGGATTATTCTTTGTTACCTTTTAAGAAGATGATTACTTAGGCCCAGACCCAGGTGATTTACTCGTTGGGGCTTCAATGAGTCAGAGTAATATAAATCCAGGGTTGAACTATACTGATCAAAAAAAGAAACACAATTTTCTATTTCTTGATTTTTATTGAGTGTAACTGTTTTTAATCAACACTTCATTTGTATCAAATGAAAGAGGGAATCTCAGACAATAGATATTAGGGAAAATCGGGGTGGAATATCGCCATGTTGGTTTTATTTAACAAGGTGAAGTTCAATATTACGAAACACAAATGACACTATCAGTATCTCGTATGTCCCCCGTTAGCGTCGCACACGGCGGTACACCTGCGTCTCATAGACATCACCAGACCTCTGATTGTATTCGGTCAGTGCTTGACAGTTGACATACTGTAGCTGGCGGTGGTTGACGTCTCTGGATCGCTCTATCCAGAATGTCCCACAAGTGTTCTGTAGGTGAAAGATCATGAGAAAACGCTGGCCAGGGAAGGATTTGCACGTTTTCGGCCCAAAGGAACTCCATACAGATATGTGCCACATGCGAACGCGCGTTGTCCTGTTGGAAAGTCAGTCAGTGACGTCTGACAAACAGAAGGACGACTGGACAGAGAATTTCATCGCAGTAACGGACGGCGTTGAGGTTTCCTTCAATAAAGGCTGGTTCGGTGTGTAGCAGACGGCCGGTTGTGATACGACGGTCAGACGCTGGAGTCATAACACGTGGCCTACCAGATCTGAGGTGATCGGCCGTGTGTCCAGTGGCATTAAACCTGGTTCTGAGGCTACTAATTGTCACAAAATGCATGGCGAATTGATGGGCAACTTTACCCGACTCCCGGCCTGTAGCATCCCAATCGCGCGTTCTCATTGAACTTCCGTTAGTCGTGGCATTATAACCCGTCTGAATTTTACTCATTTTCGGTCGGGCTTTTATGGGCCCCGGTGTCTACAAGAAACTCAAAACCAAAATGGGAGTGCTAGGACAATGGTCGTACTCGAACCCAAGCACAGCCAATTGTTTGGTTTCGGACAAATGGTGGCCCCAGAATATGCGCTGTGATTGCGAAAATTGGTATGGTAGAAATACTCACCTCCAAAAATAACTCAGAGCAAAAGCATCTTTCTCAATGGATTTGTCGAAATTTGGCACTGGATTACGTAATTGCGTTTCGTTTTTTGGTTAGTATATATGTTCTAATGTAGCTCCATGCCTTCTAAAGTATCCAACTGTAGTGGATATTGTGTCTGGTGTTAAAAACTGTTGTGTCTGGTGTTAAAAACCATCTGTTCCTCTAAACAGTTGTCCAAGGATGTCAAAATCAAGGTAATTCACTTCCACCAAGGAGAGGGCTACAAAAAACTCTTGCACGGTGCACCATTTCAAACTAACCATTTCTACTGTCAAAAACATCATAAGAAAATGGAAAATAAATGGAACAATTGAAGTCAAGGCAAGATCTGGAAGACCAAGAAAAATTTCAGATAGAATGACCCGAGATCTGGTGAGAAATTCGCAGAAGAACCACTCATCACTGCAAAAGAGCTGCAAAATAGAGTTGCAGACACAGGTCTAGTTGTTCACAGGACAACAATACAGCGTACCTTAAACAACAAAGACCTGCATGGCAGAGTTGCACGTAAGAAGCCTTTTCTACGACCTCAACACAAAATTAAGCGTCTGAAGCATGCAAAAGAAAACCTTGAGAAACGTCAAGCCTATTGGAACAATGTGCTTTGGACTGACGAAACCAAAATTAAACTTTTTGGCCACAACCAAAGAAGGTATGTTTGGAGAAAAAAGGGTGAAGCATTTGCAGAGAAGAACGCTTAGCCAACTGTTAAGCATGGAGGAGGATCCATGATGCTTTCGGGTTGTGTAACAGCTGGGGGCCACAGGCAATATTGTGCGGATGGAAGGATGAATGGATTCCACCAAATATCAAGACATTCTAGAGGCTAATGTTCAAAGCTCAGTCCAGATATTGAAGTTGAAGAGACGTTGGGTTTTCTAGCAAGACAATGACCCGAAGCAAACCTCAAAATCTACCATGAAGTACCTCCAGGAAAGACGGATGAAGGTTTTGGAATGGCCATTACTGTCCCCAGACTTGAATATTATTGAAAATCTGAGGAGAGACCTCAAACATGCTGTGCATGCAAGAAGGCCGAAGAATATTTCTGAGCTAGAGGTGTTCTGTCAGGAAGAGTGGGGAAAAATTCCAAAGACAAGAATTGAAAGACTCTCAGCTGGTTACAGGAAGCGTTTGCAAGCTGTTATAGCTGCCCGAGGAGCAGTTAAAGTATCAGCTAACAGGGTTCCCAAACTTTTGCACAAGGCCTTTTTCCTTGTTTTATTTTGAAACTGTAAAAAGTAAAAAAAAAAAATTATTCTTGCTTTAAAATGTGATGAAATGTGTCATGATTAACTTTGTAGCATTTAGTGTTCAGGTTTGCTTTCAATCCCTTGGAGATTAATAAACATTTAAACCAGGGATGCCCAAATATTTGCACCCCGCTGTAGTCATCAGTATGTCCACCTGTCTGTCTGTAATCACTTTGTTTCCGGAGTAGAACTCAAATATTTTTTAATGAAATTTGGTGTTTGTATTAATCAGGTACTAGACAGGTGTCATTTGATATTTTGCGATTCATGTGATTAGATTGCGAGGGCCGAAGGATGTGTCATCTTCTGATGACTTTGTCACACCTACTTTGAAGTTCTTGAGAAAGCCTGAGTTCCTATTCGGACCATCATATCACATAACGTTAAATCGTGCCGCCCCACGACTAACCTGTTATATGACCTCATCAGCTGTTGGACCACAGGGTGGGGGTTAAGGATACAGCCTGATCACGGGATTTTTTTTCCTATCTCTCAGTGTCAAAAGGAGACTACACCAAAGTCTACCTTCCGTTTTATGAATAATGCACTGAAATTGTTTCTGTCCTGATTGAACCGCATGCCTGGTAACATATTGAGACATACCAACCACATGCACATCCCATGCACACCCTGAAGAGAAAAAAGCAAGCATTGCTAGTTTTGCTTTGATGTGTACTCAAAATGGGAACAAAAACACACAATAAGACAGAACAGAGCTTCCGTTTGTGAGCATTCAGCTGGCAGTGAGGACACGAATAATCATCCATAAAGAATTAAATAAAATCTGAGATGGATTGGTCCTTCTTCAAATATAAAAACTTCAAGCTCTTCTTCCTCATCCAGAACATCACTGTGGCGGTTCTGCTCCAGATAGTCGAGGATCTGATGGAGTCACATTTCCACTGTGTCTGTAGCGAGTACATGGACTACTTTATCTCACTGTACTTCGCCGTACCAGCCAACGCCTTCGTTGTGGTTGCCCTATCTCTTCAACAGGATAGCAACTTCTTAAAAAAAGGTTTTAGAAAATACTGTTGCAAAGGCCTTGAAAATATTGGAAAAAATACCAATGCGACTGCGACGAAACACAAGTGTTTCCTCTCTTGCCTGTGGACGGTGTATCCAGCCTTTTGCTGGGTTGTGATCCTTCTTATTGATGGACGGTACCTGGCCTGTGCTCTGTACAGGACGTGCGACAGTCCTGAACCCACTTGGACAGTAGACAACTCCAGCAAGCTAATATCCAAAGTAAGTATGAACATTCTGTTAATTTTCTTCTTTAAAAACAAACCTGCACGCTCTTCCTAGATAACATTTTATGATTCTTTTTTTGTTTTGGATGTTTCATTTGTCAGTTATTGCTTTGACTCTGATTGGGCCTTTGTGCAACACTGCATAAAGTCGTCTTTGCTTAACAACTGCAAACTGAAAAAATGCTCATAGCTTTTGCAGGAAATGTGTGTGAATATGCCGACAGTTTGGAATCTGAAAAATAATTAATCTGAAATATATCTAGAGCAGCTTACAACATCAGTGCATTATAATGGCTTTTCTTTGCACAAAAGTATGTGTGCTGAACAGCAAAGAGGATGGCAGGATCAAAAAAGTGCTTTGCTTTTTTTTTTAACCTTTAGGTTAAAAAGGCAGGTACAAAGCAAATAGGAAATGTGGTTCCCAAAGTAGAAGAAGCAATGAGTTGATTCAACAAAGTGGTTTACATTACAATACGTGAAACCATTATAGCAAAAGCCTGTGCAAGATGTGCTTTACGAGACTTTGCACCGTAATGGTGCAGAGTCAGAGCTTTTATAATTGAACACAGATGGTTATGATGATGGATAATTAGTGAACGGGCCGGTTCCTCAGAAATCCCGGGATGTGGACCGTTGGGGGCCGTGGCACGACATGCATATATGGTCATGAGGGTATTTTTCTCAGTATGGGCACCATTAGTGAAATGCAGAGTCTGGGTCCCTTATTTCTGAAATAATCCCACAGGGTTAGTTTTTAACCTATTGAACTATAGGTGTGTGTTCTCACTAATAGGAAATAATATATCATGGGTGTATATTCATTCTATCCATCATTTTAGGGGTTAATGGATTAATGGAAATGGATTTTGGGGCATTTTCGGAGTGTCCCAAATCTGGATATTTTTGAAGCACGCAATAGTCCAATGAACTGTATGCATATAATAAAATACACTGTAAGATAAATATCCTAAGCAAAAAAAAAAATCAAAGGTGGTGGTTTTCCGAGAAAAATCACAGAAAATAGGGGCTTCCAAAAAAACCCACTCAACTCCATAACCATCAGTACACAGACTTCCCCTGGAGGCAGAAGCTGAAATGCATATGGCCCATGCAAACAAAACCTGTGTGTGACCTCGATCGCGGCCATGTGGACTTTTTTTTAAATGGCTGTATGGTTATTTCAATATTTATCAAAATTTTGGCATCCTATGGTGAGTTAAACGTTTTAAACTCCACTCCGTTACCGTCATTAAAATCCATGGTAACGGTAGGACAAATTCTTAGTCATGCTTTTGATAATACTTGTGCAAAACCCTCCATGGTATGGTAGGAAGCATCAAAAGTTACTGTCCTGGTGCATGGGAAATTCCACTTTTCAGAAAAACACTCAACTCCCTAACCTCAACTCCGTTACCAATATTGGTTATGGAAGTGAGTAAAATGGTAATGGTAAATGGTAATGGTTTATCAGTTTCAATCAGAGGCACTGAAAAGGGTGATATTCACTCAGTTTCAGAACTCTGGTATGTCAGAATGTACCAGGAGAGCCTCAGTTGAAAAAGTAACGGAGTTGAGTGGATCCGAGGACACAGTAAAATTAAAATGAACTGCCCAAAAATTCTGCCCTGGTTTAAGCTCTTCCTCGTGGTTTTTTGAGTACCTTAGGGGCAACCCTACCCCTGGGGGAAAAAAGAATCAGAATCAGATGACTTTATTTTATGACATCTAAAAAGTGCCCGTATTGAGAAAAATACCCATAATACTTTATTTCGCTGAAAATTAACATTGGAAGTGAAGACAAATATGTGAAATATATCTGAAGAACTATTTTAAACAGTGATTTATGATGGGAGGAATGAGGGTCCTGGGGAACAGTAATTTTTTTAGGATGATGAATTGCTGATAATGACTAACAGCTCTTGACCTGTCTCCTTTAATGTCATTCCTGTGATGCGTCTACCCTCTTATGCAGATATGGGGCCTTGGCGTGGTCGGCGGTTTTGTAACGTTCTATTTCCTGTATCAGTGCTGGTACTGCTGCTGCCGATCAACTGCAGCTCAGTTTGAGGAAATGTGCGTCACGCAGCTGGTGAAAGACAGCGAGGAGTTTGCAAGAGAGTACGCAAGGACCATCTCGAAGAACAGAGCCGCACTCTGCAAGCCGAACCTGAACTCTGCAAGTCTTGGACTCAACGAATCAAAAAAAATCGCAGCAATCATAGACAAGGCATTTGACTTATCTGTTAGATTCAATGTAGAATGAGAACAAATTGAAGATTTGAACGAGTGGTTCCCAAACTAGGTCTTGGTGCCGATTAGTGCATGCTGGTATTTGTTGCAACCATAATTGCAATCATTCAGTTACAAATAAAATTATTCAACCCCTGTTGCAAATTAGGTTGACTGGAAAAATTTACAAACTTTCAGCTGTTTGCAATGAACAAATCAAACGAGAATAATTTAAATGGCTCAACACGGCAGATATTATAAGTACCTTCTCCAAATTCAACAGAAAATGCCACTTTTATTGACTACTGCAGGCTCAAAATTATTCAACTCCTTCATGACAAGCATCTTTAATTCTCAGTAGAGCACCCTTTTGCCGTAATGACCTGCTGGAAATGTGATGCATAGGCAGATGTCAGCTTTTGGCAGCATTTCCAAGGAATCTTAGCCCAGTCCTCATGGACAATGGCCTCCAGTTTCACTAATATTCTCAGGTTTGCATGCTGCAGCTGTGTTCTTCAAATTTTTTATGGGGTTCAACAGAGGCGACTGATGGGCACTCTAGAATCTTCCCAGATTTCTTCTGAAACCAAGCCTTGGTGGATGTTGAGGTATGCTTAGGATCATTGTCCTGTTGGAAGGTCCAATGATGCCCAAGCATCAGCTTCCCTACAGACGGCATGACATTTTCTCCTTGGATATCCTGGTACTTGACTGAATCCATCTTGCCCTCCTCACGCAGATTTCTAGTGCCAGAGGAAGCAAGGCAGCTGCAGAGCATCAAAAAGCCCCCACAATTCTTCACTGTAGGCAGGGTGTACTTTTCAGCATATGCTTCTTTATTACTCCTGCAGACATACCATTGATTCATAAGCCTGAAATATTCCAGTTTTGTTTCATCACTCTACAGCAAATATCCCCAACATTTGTGGCTTATTTATATGGTTTGAGCATATTGGAGCTTGTGCTTTTGGATCAGTTGTGGTGTATGTCTTGGAGACCTTCAACGTTTAGTATGTGCCCTACTGTGCAAACTGAAACCTCAGTGCCTCCTGCCTCCAAGTCTTGCTGCGGGTCTCCTGCAGTCACTCGAGGGTTTTTGACCCCCTGTCTCCTCAGGAATCTGGTGACAGCCATTGACAGCTTCCTCTTTCTGCTACATCCTGGTACTGTAGCCACTCTTCCTTTAACTCTGAACTTGTGAACTATGCTTCTAACTGTATCTCTATGAAAATTCAATGCCTGTGCTACCTTTTTTTAATCCTTTTCCTTGTTTGTGCCTGGCAATGATCTCCTTTGTTAGCTTTTTGGACAATTATTCTGACAGCCATATTTCTAATATGCAATCAAATGTCACTGTCAACAAACCCCTATTGAGTGGAAGTATTTGATGTGTTTAATCTCAAGCGAACCTGATGCATCTAATTAAGCTCTTGATTGGCTGTGTTAGCTGTGCTTTAGACAACACCTGATTTGCAAATATTCTCTGATGAGGGATTCTATTCGGGGGGGTTGAATAATTTTGAGACTGCAGCGGTCATTAAAAATCGAATTTTGCGTTAAATTTGGAGAAACCACTTGAAGTATTAGTTGAGTTGAGCTATTTAAACTGTTCTTGTTTATTGCTTTTATCACAAACAGCTGAAAGTTTGTAAATTTTGCTATTAAACCCAATTTGCAATGGGGGTTGAATAATTTTGATCGCAACTGTAGGATTGTAACAAACTTAATTTGTCCATGTTAGGAGGTATTCATTATCTTCAGCCGCTTTTTGAAATAAATATCAATGCATACACTGAAGAATCAAAGACCCTTGAACATATTGTGTTTATTTTTCAATATTGGAAGTTATGTCAGGTAAAAAAAATTTTAAACAGAATAAATTATAGACACTGAGAAAATCAGTGAACTCTAAATAGGGTTTTTGAACACAGGTGTCTAGAGTTTTTTTTTTTTTTTTCCAAAATGATTTGCCTGAACGTTATGCTATAAAGATGCCAAAAAAAAACAAAAAACAGGTTTTGCTATCAGTTGCTCACCTAATAAATTTTATTTGGAACCATGTGTCTACAGTTTCACCTATTAGGGACCTATTGATCGATGATTTTAATTGCTTCAACTTTTTAATGTTTATATCTAATTCTTTGCAATGTATTACGATGTGGATATGGACCTTTTCTGAATAGCATGTATGGATATTTGTTATAATGCGGCCTAAGAGGATTAATAACTACTCTAAAAATGAATGCACTTAATTGAGACGAATTGACGGCTTGTTAAAATACAATGATTACAGTTGTGGTAGGGGGATAAAATCCCAGCACACAGAGATCTGCCAGGACCAAGTTTGGGAGCCACTCATTTTCAGTAGAATGAATGGCAAGCATGTGCCTCTTATCCTGGGGATTCACTCCCTGTTTTTATGGTTTCTCACAACTTGTCAAGGCGTGCGTTTCCCGAAATCACAGACGCTAACTTACATAATTGGAACCACTGACTGTGAATGGGCAAACTGTTAGCAACTACGCTTTTGGGAAACACCCCCCCAGGTAGAGCTCAGTATGTTACAGTGTGTTCAAAAGGCATGCACGATGAATACTTATACTACCGTGTTATCAGTCCATGCTTTCTCAGAATGGCATGAATATGACAACCCTTGAGCCTTAGTGATTTCATTAAACAACATTTTAAAGCAACGCCTGTTTTTTTTTTTTTTTTAGCCCTTTTTTTCAGTTTGTTTGCTCATAGAAATGACAAAAACCATTAATATGTTCCACAAGGAAGTAAAGAAAGTTAGATGTTCTAAGGCAAAATGAGCTCTTGTTGTGAAGTTCATAAAGTGTATTGCAAAATCTTCCAGTGTCCTCTGTCCACAGAATCTTATACTGAAAATTATTAGTAATTAAAAGCTGTTGGATTATTATTTTTTTTTTATTCACTAATGCATCAAAAATGTTCATACTGTTGTCAGAACAGTGAGAAATGCATCCAGGTTCAGACACTAGTGAAATGGCAACAACAGATATGATGAAGGCAAAATCGAGGACACAGTCTAGCAGGTTGAACTGAAGTTCACTTGCTAGCTACCAAAAAAGAAAGGCAGAGTCAGGGTCATTGAACAGGGACGTTTACAGTAACCAGGCTGATAGAATGAGGTACCGGGAAATAGAAACTTGAGTTGAATAACCAGGCTGGAAATTATTACCAAAACCAACCAGACAGGAAGGGCCATTCAGACATTAATCAAGAGCGAAAGATAATCCAGTAATGCCATGTCTGATGCCAAGGGTCCGACGCTTGCTTCAAACTTGATGGAGGATTTTTTTGAAGCCAGTACGTCAAGGTTTGTGTCGTTCCGGGGAAAACCGGTGACTGATGATGTTTGAACCGCTTTCTGCTTCATTCAGGCTGGACCATCTGACTGCCTCAGTTTGACAGGCGGGGCTTTATAAATTCTTGAAAATCTCCTTCAGTTTGATCAGATAAAATGTGTACTCTTTTTTCGGTAAAAAACAGTTAAAAGCTAATACCTGCAATATAGCAACTTTGAAAAATGTAGCAACAGTGGGTAAATAGTGAAATATGGAAAGGACTTCACAGAGAAAAATTAACAGCTGTTTTAAAGTGTGATTGCAGTTGTGATTTTAAATGAAAACCAGCATTTGCAGTGTTAGTGTTAGTTGCAGGAACCTGTCTCTCGTGTTTTGAGTGCAAGGCACACTCCAAGGTTATTGTACAAACGTACATTGCCACTCATGTGTGAACACACTCACTCATTCACTGATACACAGAGGGCTGTTCATGTTGAGATTGTGTTCATATGGTCTCTGTTTTGAATTTGCTTGCTTATTTTTTGCAATAGATGTTCATTTAGATATTTCATGTTTAGGGGAGACCAGGGCTTGTTGTCACACTTTTTACACTCTTATATATTTCTTGGAATCAAAACATCATATTTTTTTAAAAATTACCAGATGAAAGACCAAAGTCTCAGGTATATATTTTGTATTCATGTCATTTTCATATCTTGTGTCAGTGCAGAGTTATAAGCAATCAAATAGAGATTGTCACCATGTGACAAGTTGCCCTACCAACGGGTAAGTTGTCACACTGGATTTTGCAACTAATCCAGCGTGACAACTTACCCGTTGGTAGGGCAACTTGTCACATGGACAAAATTGTTATTTTTTTCTTGAAAGTGAAAAAATCTTAACATAAATTATGCAACATGCATTATGGGGCAGTGGCAAGAACCTTGGTCGGACGAAACAGTCGAAGGAAACCAATACTCAATGGCATACAAGAAGCTCTGCATAAAGAAATATTGATCAACGTTGTGACAAAGTCAGAACAGCAGTTAGGACTCTTAAATAGACGGGAGGGAAGTCACATGCTACGCAGGGAACAGGTGAGGTGGATCAGACTAATTACAAAGGGAGGAACACATGAGGGAAATCCTAATCACGAGAATTGGCGAAAGCCAAGACACGAACGGGAATCACGCAAACAGCCAATGACATTTAAACAGCTCCGGTCAGGGAGCTCTAAGTGCACAGATAACGAGTGCGGGAAAGTAGTTTAGTACGAGTAAGAGATCTCGCAGAAACGCAGGGGGAGTCAGGTACAGCAGAGCAAAAAGCAAAGACTATAACAGGGCGATTGCTGAGAGGGAATTAGTCTAAATTAGTAGCGGTGCAACTTTACAGATTTAACTAGAGTGCTTGTTAGTGAGTTTGTAATATATATACATGGATTAGTTGGTTTAGTTGACTATAATACAAAATACAAATGTTAGTCTTGTTAGTAATCAGAACAGCCAGGTGAAGGAAGTAAATGAGGATTGAAGGAATAATATTAAACACCAAAAACCATTAATCACCCGAAGCAGGTGAGCACACAGACCGGGGAGACAGACTGAACCAACTAGATCACAAGACAGGGGAGACAAGTGCAAAGGAGCTGAGAAATGGACTGAAGTAAAACCTGAGAATAACAATAACAAAAAGGAATACATAAAAGACAAATCATGAACAGTAAACACGAACATAAACATGAACAAAAACCATAACCATGACATCACTAGTCAGTCCTGGAGCATCCAGTCAGAAAATCTCAAACAAAACATGACCTCACTAGTCAGACTCCTCGTCTGAGGCGCAGGTCTGGCATACGTAGATTGATTTGCCAGGGGTGCATTCTTCATGGGCCCATCCATTATATATTATGCTCTGCACCCATATCTCCTGGGCGGCTGTTTCCAAATGGCTCTACACAGACCAGGCACAGGAACTCATCTGCTTCCAAGGAGGAGTCATCTGGAGTTTTTGTTTTTGTACCTGCCTTCTGTTCTTCCCTGTGCTTTGCTTCTTTGGTATTTTGGATTTGGTTGCCTTGTGACAACTAACCCCCAAACAACTGAGACAAGTTGCCCCAAACTACCATGTTTGCTAATGCTAACTCTAGCTTAAAGTTAGCTTAAAACAGAACAATGACTGAGGTATGACAGGATGCCTTAATATCTTCTCTAACAAGTCCACATGTATCAATGCTAGGATTTTTATCTGAAAGAAACTTATTTTATAATATTTAAAGTTAATATTTTTTACTTTGGGTTGTGGAAAATGGTTAATTGGTGCTAATCTCAAATGACAATGTGTTGTTCTCCTCTCAGACAGGACATGAGACCTGACCATGTAAAGGAAGAAAACTAGTATTCCACTTTTTAGTTGCGCCCTCTAGTGGACAAGATAATTGCAGTGTGACAACTTACCCGAGTGACAAGCCCAAGTCTCCCCTACTGTCTGTTCTTTGTGTAATCGCTGCGATTATCCTTGTTAAGCTTAAGTTGAATTCATCTTTTCATAACTGAAAGAGGTTAAAAACTAAATTTAGTGATTATTTATGGCTTTTGTGTCAACATAAGAGCAGTTAAAACAGACCGTTCACATTTGACCGCGAACACTGAAATAAGAGGGCTAGCAATGAACACTGGAAAAGGGTTAAACACCTCTGCCCTATAATCTCGAGAACTGATATTTGTAACATTATTTATAATATAAAAACACTGGAGTCAGATTGCTAACGGACTTGTCTCCTTCACAAATACAAAACAGGCACGTTCATAAAAAAGTTACTGAGTGTGTGTCAACACTAAAATCCACCACCATCTACTTTATCAGCAGGAGTCATCCACGGGCCCTATAAATAAAGCTTTGAGCAGTGAAACAATTTCTGATACATTGATTTAAATAGGTTCAATGCTTCCTATGGCCTTGTTTGGCCACCTCTAAGAAAATTAAACACACAACAACCACTCAGGGAAAAAAAGCTCAGTGAGACAGACATGCAAAGTGAATGAGAAAATTGGGAATAAACTGTATAAAGCTAGCATCCCTGGGAGAAACTTAAAACAGGTGTGGGGAGAATCAAGGCAGCACGATTGGGAGTGTGAACTAACTAGAGTTATTTAGTGTGATTACCATTATATGCTATGGTGAAGCATTCCTAAATGTCTTTTCCAGGCTGACAATAATTCAAGCCCCACAGAGCGCTAGGGGTCACTGAATGGTTTTTTTGAATATGGAAAGTATCCGAAGTAAATGCCACCACCTTCTCAGTCGCCAGATCTCAAACCAACTGAGCTCACATGGAAGACTTTGGAACAGAGTGTTAAACAGCGCTCTCAGTCACCATCATAAAAACACCAAATGAGAGAGGGAAGTCCATCTCTCCAGTAAAGTTTCACACTTGTAGACTCTACGCCAAGGTGTGCTGAAGCTTACCTGGCAGCTTCTGGGGGCCCAACACCTTTTTTATGTTGAATTATCCTTTAATTTATCTGTCTATACTGTATTTTGAAGAAAAAAATTCTGCCAAGGTCACTCTTGGAGTTTCCTTGCTGACAATATTTTTTAGAAACACCTTATTCCAGTTTCCATGAAGGCAGATTTTAAAAGACAGAAATCTCTCAGATGGGGTTGTTGAATAAAAAAAAAAAAAAGAAAGAAAAACAGAAAAGTATTTGTTGTGGCGATGAGTTTTTGATTGTGATTGATCCTTTGAGCTACTCCTCACAAAGCTTTTTTTGCCAAGTTCAAAAGCGAAAGTGTACACAACATGCTTATAGCACTTCTCTGAAACTTGTCTGAATATGCAGGCAGATCAGAAAAAGAATGTGTCAAGTCTTCTACAGAAGCTTGGGACGTGAATTTAAAAAATGCTCTTAAAGCTTTTGTGTTTTAATGGTAACATTACAGATGAACAACAAAATAGTTTCCTCTGCAATCTTTGGCACCCCTGGTTAAAAGGAATGAAAAGGGATATAAAAAATATTCAACTTTTCTTCAATTTATTTAATCTAAAATGGAAAAAATGTGAAAAATCCAACCTTCAGCTGAAGTACAACCCCATTCCAAAAAAGTTGGGATGCTGTGTAAAATGTAAATAAAAACCGAATGCAATGCTTTGCAGATCTCATAAACACACATTTTATTCACAATAGAACATAGACAACATTTTAGATGTTGAAAATAAGACATTTTACCATAGTATAAAAAATATTAGCTCCTTCTGAATTTGACGGCCAAATTGCTGAAAAACCCTAGTTATGACAGGATTTAGACCGCAGGCCAAAAATCACTGTGCGCTTGTCTCAAACACTTGCCTCATATGGGTTCTGTTTATACATTGATTTGTTCAGGAGACTAGAGAATATTCGCATTTTCGGCTCACTTTAACTTCTGAGCAGTGACACACTCATCTCATGTTTTGTTTGCAAAGGAGATGTTACAGGAATGCGCTGCTGCATTTTATTGGAGGATAATATTATCCAGCGGCCACTGCTAAAAACAAAGGTAATGTTAGCGATAGTGTGCTGTTCGCTAAGCTAATTAAAACCACTGACAACTATCTAGCTAGCTGCCAGACACATAACAGCCTCGGTGCTACAAAACCAGCATAACAGTAACTGAACATACGGCAATTCGGTGACCCTGTCTCCACTGATTATACTATGACATGATAGCATATACAGTGCAATGCGAGATAAATACAGCAGATTTGTCATATAGTAATTAAAATCATGGTCTTCACAAGGGAACACTGTGCATTCAATACAGTATCTGCAGGCTTTACGGGAACTTGCTCCTTTCTGATAATCAAAACAAGCCACAATTATGCTGTACGTGTGAGGACTCGTACAATCATTGCATGGACTCTCCTTTATATAAAGGAGGAGCAGGAGGGAGCTTAAAAAGTCTCTCAGTCCTGGCGCCGGCAGAAACAGGAGTCAGATCATCTGGCATTGCGAGAAGTTTAAAAGAAATTTGAAAAAGATGGATTGGTCCTTCTTGAAAGACAGTAAAAATCTCATCCATTTTATCCGAAGGATCACCGTAGCAATTCTGCTCCAGATTACGGAACAACTGACGGAAACCTTTTTTACCTGCCAATGCAATAAGCTCAGGATTGCTTTTGTCTGTATGTACTTCATTGCACCTGCTGTTGCCTTCTCCACTTTTGCCTTGTCTCTCGAGCAAGGAAAAATCTTTACGAAAGTATGTAATTGCAAAGACTGGAAAAAAGAACTTCGGTTTTGGTGTAAGGTACTCTACCCAGGTGTGTGCTGGATTTTCATTCTTCTGATTGATGGAAAGTACTTAGGCTGTGGATTGTACAACAAATGCAACAGTACTATGACCACCGTGAGCAACAGCGATCCAGAAATGATTCGTGAAATGATTACATCAAAAGTATGTATCAGTTCATTTCTCTGATGAAAATTTATAACTTCTTCATAATTCAAATTTTTGAATTTATAAATCAAAATAATCTGTATTTTTGATTGTTATAACATCCCCTTTTTGTTTTCTTGTTCCCCACTGCAAAACTTACAATCCTTTAAATGGTACTGAACTTTGTGTGAAATTTATGGAAATTTACAAATAAGTAAAAGAATAAAAATTGTATAACATCCTGGAAAAAAAGGAGGAAAATGATTCCATCAGTCAAAGCTGACAGCTTTTGAATTATGATTACTATTATGTCACGAGTTTCTCTTTCAAAATTCTTTCAGCGCTTACTTCACCCTCTCATGTAGATAACCAGACTGGGTGTGGTTGCTGTATTTATGCCATTTTAAACAAGCATATGTAACAAGGGATTGGCTGTTTCTGCAACTGTGGGTAGAAACAGGATGAGAAGTTTTTATAACTTATTTTTATTTAGAAAATGAGTGTGTTTAGTGGTGCAGTGGCTTTGCCACGATAAATTCAGCTGCCACCACTCAAACTGAAGAGATTACAATTTGTGATCAGCCTGTTTCAATACGAGATTATTGCTGCTTTAATTCAAGTTTACAAAAGTACAACATGAATCCTGAAATCATTTTAGTATTAATATTTCATGAATAATATTGTTGTTTGCACATTTTTATTGACAACATTGATTACCCCCATTCTGCAGATGTGTCCGCCCATAGACCTGGAGCTTCAAATTTATGCACACAGTTACAATATTCAATCACTAGATCGCACACCTGGATAAGTTATTGAATATTCACGAGCAAGCCAAGCTCCAACACGGTTTAAAATATGGAGGAGTTCACCCCGATCCCTTTTTTTCAGTAGTTGCCTGAATGAAAGTCCTCAGTTAAGCCTGATGTGGAAACTGATCAATATACTTGCCTATAAAATGTCTATCCAACAGTTCAAAAAATATGATCTCTTTGTTCAGAGAAAATTGTTGTCCTTTGTAGAAACCACTTCAGCTACAGTGAGCCAATGGTATCCTAATTAGTAGTAAAGAAAAATCAGTTCTCTGAAGCAAAAATTCAACATGGTATTGATACTGTCATTCTACTATCATCAATCAATTATAGTCATCACATAAGAAAAAAATGCTTTGTTCCCTACCGTGGAATTACGCAGACTCCTCCATCGACAAATTCAGCACTCCCTTATGTCCTTGTAAGTACTCATGCTAATAGCCAATAATTCAATTATTTACTACGGCTCATCTGCGTACCCCTAGATTCCACTGGGAGTGTCTTGGCCATGACGCGGTTGCCAGAGTTGATCGTGGCCATTCTAGACAATGGTTGTGATTCCACCAGCTGTGCCACAGCACGTCTGGGCAGCGTCCTAGAAGCGGCTCTTCGCGCTGCTCCGCCGAGAATATGTGGCGATTTCTGGCAGTGGCGGGCCGCAGTGCCACTAATCTGAATATATCAGATACGTTCAACCATACACAGTCATTAGATCCAACTACATTAGTATTTGTGCTAATGGGAACCACACACCAGATCGTGCCAGGCAGAAAGTCACTATCAAGGGGAGTACGCTGTTGACTAAAGGAAACTAGCCACAAATCTTTGATATAAAATTCGTTTATAACTTACTTTTCAACTACCTGTCTGTGATTTTGTTTTAACTAAAACACGGGCACAATTTGTTGTAATCTATGGCATTCACGGCTGGACTTTCGGCTACAGTACAACAAAGTAGGTAATGACATAAGATTCAATTAAAGCAGAAAAAAAACAACAGAAAGCATTTGCGCTAGTTGCACAAATTTCCATACAAAAATAACGAAATATGCTAAATCTGAGTTTGTCCACTTTTTCAGGAGGCAGGACGCTGCGCTGACGTTTCGCCCTCAGTGGAACATGAACCCCTGGGCTGCGTTCCGATCCAAAATAAGATACTCCCTTCACTTCTTCCCTCCACTCGAGTGAGCCCTCCGAATGACGTAGCAGGCGAGTGAGCCCTTCCCGAGCGAGAGATGGCAATAGAAGGGACTTAGGGGGAGGGTTGTGGGAAATCGGATTGGAACGACCATCGCCAGGTTTTTTCCGCACTTCTACATTTGTCAGCAAGCCAGCGGAAGTTTGCGTTGCCATGAAGCCGAGTGAGTTAGTTGCCTGTACGTTCCATAGATATATCTATGTGTACGTGCTACCTTTCACAGTTCACGCAGAAGCGTATCGCGTGTTCGTGGCAAGTAGAAGACGGCATGCTCGTTTGACTGCTGCGGCATTTGTGACTGTTTTATGGGAAAATAAAGCTGCTTTCACTCCGGACGCGAAACAAATATTTTGCACGACAGATTGCATGATCAGTGCGATGGATGCATTTCGCGTGCATTCGCGTCTTTGCATTTGAATGTAATCTGTCGCGCGAAAAATTTGTTTCGCGTCCAGTGTGAAAGTGGCTTTTAGCTCCGCAACAGTCCTCGCGGATGCTTATAGGCTAGCTACAGCAAAAATGAACGTTAAGTCACAAATGCTTAAAAATAATGCGAAA
Organism: Gymnothorax reevesii; assembly: GCA_029721435.1. Classification (NCBI taxonomy): domain Eukaryota; kingdom Metazoa; phylum Chordata; class Actinopteri; order Anguilliformes; family Muraenidae; genus Gymnothorax; species Gymnothorax reevesii. The sequence goes on along the minus strand of CM056577.1, from coordinate 132,638,934 downwards.
CCGATGCCCCTCACCCCCAAACTTCGCTACTTGCATATAACTCTGTCATAAATTGCACACTACTCGAACACATTTCTTAAATTGGTATGGTAATATCCCTGCCACAATTCCTCCTTTTGCCATCTGAAAAAAATGGCGGACGTGAAATTTTGACCGAGGGAGAATGTGCAAAACATTCTGGGCAATATCAAAGCTTGGAGGGATGTTCGTTGTTAACTTTGTTTGAGGGAGGATAATCGAGGGCTTGAGCAAATGAAAATGCGCCCTTCCCTCCGCAAAACTGCATTGGAACAACCCTACAAGTGGCAGCCATCTTACATCCGGGATTTTTTGGGGATTCCCCCCTCGATTGGAGGGCAAGTGAACACGACGAAGCAAGCATTTTTTCGGATTGGAACGCAGCCCTGGATTCGTATTTGCAGCGTGACGTGAGCGACGCTATTTTGCTGTGTCTTGTACGCGACTTCACTATGGAAAGCCGAAAATGCCATAATGCACCACTAATTCCACGCGTCTTTTCTTAAAACACTGTAAAAAACGCACGTTTCTAGGTAAAAGCGGCGTAAAAAAGGGTGATTTACTTGTATTAAGCACCGCTTTTTATGGCGCTTTTGCAGGAAGCTATAAAACGCCACTATTTATGTGACAAAAGAGCCGTGAGAGGCGCTCGTTTTTTACGGGGTTTTAGAGTGGCACTCGATGATCCTGATGATAATGTTTAACACAGCCAGTAAGTTCAATGTTTCTGAAACCAATCAGCAGAGAGCACAGCGAGACATAAACAATGGATCCATGAGACTTGCCTGCTGTGTTGCTCTTTCGTGTTGCTAGAGGAAATTACTTTAATTCAGAGGATTAAATATCCATCTGCATGAAAGTATAATCACCGTGGCTGGATAAGCTGTGCTCAAAATATAACGGTATATAAAATAAATAACCAAAACCTTGATCATCATATTGTACACTTAACCGTGAGCCGACCAGGGATGTGTTTCCCAAAAGTGTAGGTGCTAAGTTGGCAACTTCCATTCACAGTCAAAGGGCCCAACCATGTAAATTAGCATTGGTGATTTTGGGAAACGCACCCCTGAGCCAGTGGCGGGCGGTAGACTGAGAACAAGGATGACGATAAATATGTCTAAATATGTTATTAGTCTTTATCTGTTTTCAGTCAAATTCCCTGGTAAAAGACACTTTAACCCTCCCCTCTCAGGTGTAGCTAATTGTCTTTGTTAAGACAAGAAATCAAACGCACCAATTGAACGCAAAAAAGAGTGCATTTCAATCTTTTTCAATTAAACACTCATTACGCACAGGTTTGACGACTTGCTTAGGATGTGACAAAATTTTACGCGGAAAATCCACAGTGGTTGTTCGGTGAGGAGTTGCCTATTAAAGGTACAAAAGTACGTTAATGAAAGATTTCGTAGAATTTATTATTCGCTCACCTAATCATTTCATTATAAGGGAAACTAAAATGTTGACCAAGAACACTGATTGAAATCGAGTCACTAATCCCATCCGTTTCAACGGATGTTTTCCGCCCACCACCCGCTACTGACCAGAGCCCGAGAGACATGGGCTTGCTCAATAGATAACGGTCTATCACCATCTTAATTTTTTCCCCCTTTGCAGCACTTTTAAACGTGGTTTGCTTCAAGTTCTGTGTCAAATAATGCCTACAATCATTATAAAAACTAGTAAATTACCCGCGGCGAGAATAATTTCGACTGTGCGAGCATCGAGATAGAAATACAGCAGTTACATTTGTAAAGGGCTATGCCACACCCTTATCCCCAAGAGGAAGGGGAGTTTTGTTTGGCATGGGGGTGGTGGAGTGTCCAAAGTAGAATGGTTTGGTTGGAGCTTACTGGTTTGTTGAGGATTTGTCTGTAAACAACATTGTCTGTGGATGTGCCTTGTTTGTCAGGAAACTGTCCATTGACTTTTGACCCCAGTGACCTTGATTTCTCGTGACGACCTAAGGTTTGACCTTTGACCCTCGTGACTTTGACCTTTGACAGAACGGACCTATCGCGGTCATCACTTGTGACGACCTACGTCCACATACCAACTTTCATAAAAATCTGTCCAGGGAGATGGGAGATGCGAAAAATTGACCTTTGACCCCAGTGACCTTGACCTTTCAAAAAACTAACCCCTCAAGGACAATTCCAGGGACAACCTACATAGACCCACCAAGTTTGGTGAAGATTCGTCAGAGGACCTCGGAGGAGTAGGGGAACAGACCGACAGACAGACAGACAAACAGACAGACAGACAAACGTTCCTCAAATTATAGTATGATGATGTATGAAATTCAAACATATTATACATACACCACACAAATATTAGTCTCGCTTTTTGTTGTCTTAATTATCTGTAATCTCTTGCTCAAAAATTTCTTTTGAGTTGCTCCTCATTACTTACTCCCATGTTCACCTGCAATCAATCTTGAGTGCAGCACAAAGTAAAATACCTGAAATTACCATTTAGTAGCCCAGGTGGATCAGCTGCCCCGTCTGATTAATCCAACAACGCTCCTCGTGTGGCTTCAATGCGGAAGACGCTAGATCCAAACAATTGCAATTACAGTGCCCTCCATAATTATTGGCACCCCTGGTTAAGATGTGTTAAAAGCCTTAAAATAAATTCAATTTTTATTGCAGAAGCATACTCTCACACTGAAAATTGTTGAAAAATGTAACCTTCAACTCAAGCGAATTTTAAGGAGGGAAAAAAAAACCGTGACTAAGAAATAATTATTTTTCATAAAATCAAATGTTACACAATTATTGGCACCCCTAACAATTCCTAGGAATAAAATGTAATTGAAGTATTTCTGTCATTTCTACAGTAGTTAACAAAGTTGATCAGAGTATCTACAAACATTTAATTAGTAAATCATCACTTCCTGTTTCCCTGGGGTATAAATATGACGTGACACAAAGGCCATTTCGCTTATCCACTCTTCAACATGGGAAAGACAAATTAACACACCATTCAAGTAAGGCAGATGTGTGTCAACCTTCACAAGTCAGGCAATGGCTACAAGAAAATAGCCGCTCGCCTGCACCTGCCCATATCAACTGTCAGAGGAATCATTAAGAAGTTTAAAACAACTGGAACAGTGGTAAACAAGCCTGGACGAGGACGCAAGGTTATTTTGCCACCACGCACAGTGAGGAGGATGGTAAGAGAAATAAAAAGTTCTCCAAAGCTCACTGTTAAAGAATTGCAACAAATGGTAGCATCTTGGGGTCACAAAGTCTCCAAAATAGCAATCAGGTGCTATCTACATGCCAGCAAGCTGTTTGGGAGGCATGCACGGAAAAAACCTTTTCTCACTCACAATCATAAACCCAAACGTCTGGAGTTCGCTAAGCAGTACTGGGATTTGAACTGGGACCGTGTGCCTTGGTCAGATGAGACCAAGATAGAGCTTTTTGGCAACAAACACTCTAAGTGGGTCTGGCAGAACACAAAAGATGAGTATTCAGAAAAGCACCTCATGCCCACTGTGAAGTATGGGGGAGGATCAGTGATGCTGTGGGCCTCTTTCTCTTCCAGAGGCCATGAGAACCTTGTTAGGGTGCATGGCATTATGAACGCTTTGAAATACCAGGACATTTCAAAAAAAAATCTGGTGGCCTCTGCCCGAAAGCTGAAGATGGGTCATCACTGGGTCTTTCAGCAAGATAATGACCCTAAACATGCAGCCAAATCTACACAGAAATCGTTCACCAGTCACAGAATCAAGCTCCTCCCATGGCCATCTCAGTCCCCAAACCTCAACCCCATTGAAAACCTGTGGAGTGAGCTGAAGAGGAGAGTGCAGAGGAGAGGACCCAGGTCGCTGGATGATTTAGAGAGATTGTGCCAAGAGGAATGGTCAAAGATCCCTCTTTCTGTATTCTCCCATCTTGTGAAGCATTATAGGAGAAGATTAGGAGCTGCTTTGTTGGCAATGGGGATTGTACAAAGTATTAACAGCAGGGGTGTTAATAATTGTGGCACACATGATTTGATGTAAAATAATAATTTCTTAATGTGGGTTTTTTTTTCCCACTGACTAAATGCACTTGAATTAAAGGATGGATTTTCCTCTTTTTCACATTGTGGTCCTATATTGTTTAGAAAAAAACTGAATTTATTAGAAGCTAAAGAACACATCTTAACCAGGGGTGCCAATCATTATGGAGGGCGCCATACTATCGGACTTATTTACACGCAACAGCCCATCCACACCAATCACACCCTCCTAGGTTGATCATCTTCCCTTTACTTATCGTAATCACTGGCTCATCACAAACTGGTCATCCGCCGAACCGTTTCGTCTGGTCACACGCTGGGTCACACGGGAGCTTGAACGGAGGAGGGCGCGCCGCTATCAAGGCTTCTGGTTCACCAAAGGTTTTCTAGCAGCTGGCCAACTTGTGAATCGCCTACACCGGAGCAGCTGATGCACGCCTGTAGAGAGCAAGTACCGCTTTGCTCGCCCGAGGGAGTTCCGGAAACCATGCCAAATGCCACCCAATTTATGTCGGAACAGGATGACTGTGGGCCAGCTGTTGGCAAACAATTAGGAAGGAGCAGGATACAGGGGGAGGGACCATGTTTCATTGAACGACGTCCACAGCGGCTTTACAGATACAGACAAAGTGAATCTACGACAAATTTGTGCAATCTAATCCACTGCAATTACACTTAAAACCACACGCCAAACAGTGATAACCCATAATACTCAATAAAGCACAAAGTAATTACTACACACAAACCTATAAGCCATAGTGTCATCAAAATGTGGCAGAGGGTAAGATTTAGACAAGCCAAGATCACGCCACCTTGGGAATTTCACCCAAGGAAATAATCAGTACAACAACTCAGTAGTAAATGTTTCCCAGGTTCTTTTATTGAATAGAGACGGAGACGTGATTCAGGAAAAGCAAGGTTTTATCATTATTATTATTATTATTATTAAAAACTACAAATCTAACTGGAAGTACCTGTATCAGGGGGAAAGCAGCAATAATAGGTCAATAAGACTGACATCAGTTAAGCACTTAATTTATTTACTTGGAAAGTACCAAGACCTCCAGACAAATTTGATTTAAAATATTAAATTAGTTAAACATGTTGCCACGATTTACTTTATTTCCCATACTAGGACTTCCAGACCATTTGCTTCATTTAGCCCGATTCGCCACTGGGTGGCGATAACAGGTAAGCCAAGGACTAACTCAGTGGGGGGGTATGCTACTGTTTGCTCCCCAAAGTGACTTCAACTTACCATGTGTGCCGCCTCATCTAGAAAGCACAGCAAATTTGTGAGAAGAAGTGATTCACTGCGATTAACATTAACAGGATCAAACAGTGACACACAAACCCCAAAACCCCAGCTAACCCCCCTTACCTAAGCAGCACTGGCCCACCGCAAGCTATTAAGGAAAACATGGTAAAGTTACCCAGCTTAGAAACAAAGATCAAAAGAGCAAGTCGTAAAATTCAGAGCCAGAGGTGAACTCTATTTGGCCTTACTGCTGACGATATAGCTCATTCAGATTGATTGCACCGAATCCCTACGACTACGGGAGAATCGCAGCCTACACGACCCCCTGCGAATGTAGCCTCTCTTCTCTAGATTGCGCGTTACATTTCTTTTGTGCGCAAGCTCGATACTCTATTAAGAAGCAAAGCACCCAAAACCAGTCACCTAAGGACATGACCTGGAGTTGAACTGCTTGTGGGACTGAAGGAATTACCATTCGCTACCTCAGCCAGGTGCCTAGAATTATTTGTTTCACCAATACCGCTATGCGAGTCCGATAGGATTCACAGAATGAAGTTGGGCACCAACAACTCAAACTTGCACCAACACCACACCGCAAACCAGACTGTTCACAACAGCAGGGAATGAATGTAAAACCCGAAACCTCGTCAGTATTGGATACGTGTCACTTTTATAGAATTCTGCCTAATTGACAGGCGAGTCAGAAAAGGGGTGGGAAAATAGGAAGTTGCGTTATCATGTTGTCATGTACACCGGCCCTGAGCCCTGAAACTGGGACCGGTAGACTGCAGAACCCCAAACATCATGTATTTTACTCCAACCTTGTACATCAAGGTCGCGCAAGTAGACCAGCTGCCCTTCCCTCAGAACGGAGTCCTTCACATGTTGGTCATACCCTTCTTTTCGCCGATCAGCAGCTGCCCTCAACCTATCTCTTGCTCCATCGAAAGCAGTCTGGAGCCATCACTGGTGATCCCGCACCCATGTGCATATGGCACCCTGCGCAGGCTCTCCCACCCTTCCTAAGAGAAAGTCAATGGGCAAATGGGGCTCTTGACTAAACATTAGCAGAAACGGAGACTCACCAGTAGACTGATGCAATTTCGTATTATAACAGAACGTGACTTGTGGGAGATATTCAGACTAATTCCGCTACCGATTGAGGCGGAGCGTGCGCAACAAGTCATGTAATGTTCTGTTAAACCGCTCGCACTGACCATTCCCTTGAGGGTGGTAAGGTGTTGTGTACGAGTCTTGCGAATGTTGTAAAGGTTGCACAGTTGTTGAATGAGGCTACTTTTTAAGTTCCTTCCCTGATCAGAATGAAGTCGCGCAGGGACCCCAAACTTGTAGAACCATTCCTTAACAAGTACGCCAGCCACCGTCGTAGCTCGCTGGTCCCGGGTAGGGACGGCCTGTGAAAACTTTGAGAAAACATCAGTCATAATTAGAACATATCCTTTTCCATAATGAGAGGCATCCATTAAAGTATTCATCAGCTGTTGGATAGCCAGGTAATTTGGGAGAGCTGTAGCCCCTATGCCTCTCCCATCGTTTTGGTGAGGAAGAAAGATGGTAGCCTCCGCCTCTGTGTAGACTATCGCCAGCTAAACAGCAAGACCTGGCGTGATGCATTACCCCTCCTAGGATTGATGAGTTGTTGGATGCATTGTCCGGAACCAACTAGTTCTCCACCATGGCCCTTGTCAGCGGAAACAACCAGGTGCTGATGAATGTGGGCTCTCACTACATCATAGTCAGAGGGAGGGAGGCACCTATATCTCTGCCGAACAGGTACGTAGTCCAACAAAGGGATTTCATGAGAAATCAAATTAGTGCACCCTAAATCACCCTCATGAGCAGAAAACACCGATTCATATTTGTGAAGCAAGGACCTTACTGCCTCTTGTTCTTTCTCTAATAAGAATAACAAGTCAATAGCTTCAATACGGTCTAACAAAGACCCAGCCAGAGCATTTTGGGAAGACATGGAAGCAACCACTCTACCTGGTTTTGGCTCCCGGACAGCTTCATGGACACCAGTAGGCAAGCAAATAATTTGGGCAATCGACTTATCGTGACTTTCAAGATGGAGGCGACTGGAAACTACTTCGAGGTACTGTTTGCATAAATAGTATTTTTTAATAAACTACCGGTGTATTTTCAAAGTTCTCAGTGCCTCATTTTAAATGCCAGGGCCCTCTGAATTCTATCGATGAAGTGTGGAGCTACTTTGAGCCTTGTTAATGATGGAAAAAATAGTGATTTCTTTGCATGGCAATGCAATGCCCAATTCACTACCATTGTAAGCCTGTTGCGAGCTTCGGCTAAAAATCCATTTATTTCAAAAAGTTGCGTGCGTATGGAGGTAGGGTATTCAACAAAAGTTAATACTTATTATCATGTTTCAATACACCCCAAGTCAATTTCACACCTGAATTCTCCTTTAATTTACCCACTGGGTGGCGATAACAGGTAAGCCAAGGACTAACTCAGTAGGGGGTATGCTACCATTTGCTCCCCAAAGTGGCGAGTGAGCCCTCGTTGCGGAGTGCAGGAAATCAGTCCCCTCCCCCCTGATGTCCAACCCCGCCCCCTGATGTTCCCCACTGAACATTCCGTACCATTTGGTGGTGGTAATACCCCTAAACGTTGTCAAACGGCCCAAGGTTTTTCCCGAATTTCTGAAGAACAGGGCTGCCTCCGAATAGTCTTTTTGCCTAAAAAAGTTCCTAACTCCCGATAAATGATCCTGAAATAACTACATGGCAGCCGTGACAAGGGGATTCAAATTCTTTAAATGTTAAGGAAAGATGTCCCAGTGCTTCCTAATTTACCACCTTTAGCATAGGGTACACAGAACCATCCTTTTCGAAAAGAAAGGAGATAACTCTGTCCCACAATTCTGTGCAGCTGCAATATTTAAAGCGACAACCATTCATCCGGCCAACTGAATAAAATCAAAACGCAATGACTTTCAAATCACAGCAGCCAATATTTTATTCACAATAAAACATAGCAAGTGTTGAAACAGAAATTTTACAATTTTATCTATGAAATGAGATCATTTTAAATTTGAAAGCTGCTATAGGTCTCAATAAAGTTGGCATAGGGGCCTGTTTACCATGGTGTAGCATCTGCTCTTTTTAACACAGAGTGGAGGCATCTGGGCATTGAGGAGACAAGTTTCTTGAGTTTAGCCATTGGAATTTGATTCCACTGTTGTTCAATACAGGCTTCCACCTGCTGGAGAGTTTTGGGTCTCCTTTGTCGGACTTTTCATTTAATTATGTGCCAAATGTTCTGAATCGGTGAAAGAGGACTGCAGTCAGGCCATTTCAGCACACGGACTCATCTACTACGAAGCCATGCTGTTGTAATAGCTGCAGTAAGTGGTTTTGCATTGTCCTGCTGAAATACACAAGGCCTTCCCTGGAATATATGTTGTCTGGAGGGAAGCATATGTTGCTCTAAAACCTTTATATACCTTTCAGCATTCATGGTGCTTTTTAAAACATGTAAGTGTCCCACACCATATGCACTAAAGCATAATAATAATAATGCATCAGTTTTATATAGCGCTTTTCTAGGCACTCAAAGACACTTCACAATGGATACATTATTCATTCACTCACACATTCACGCTCTGATGGTGGTAAACTACGTTTTTTGTAGCCACAGCTGCCCTGGGGCAGACTGACGGAAGCGTGGCTGCCAGTATGCGCCTACGGCCCCTCCGACCACCACCAAACATTCGCACGCATCCTATGCATCCTATATTGCATGTTTCTGTGGGTGGGGGAAACCGGAGTATCTGGAGGAAACCCTCGTGAACACGGGGAGAACATGCAAACTCCACACAGAAAGGCCTCAGGCCAGATTCGAACCAATGACTTTTTTTGCTGTGAGGCAGTAGACCTAACCACTGTGCCACCATGCCGCCCCACAGCATGCAGAGATGCTGGCTTTTCAACTGAACGCTGATAACAGGAGGGGTGGTCTTTCTCCTCTTTAGCCCAGAGGACACAACACCCATGATTTCCAACAAGAATGTAAATTTGGACTCGTCTGACCACAGGACACTTTGCCACTTTGCTACAGTCCATTCTAAATGAGCCTTGGCCCACAGAACACGGCGACACCTCTGGATCATGCTCGACAACGGCTTCCTTCTTGCATGATAGTTTTAGGTGGCATCTGTGGATGGCACAGCAGACTGTGTTTACAGACAGTGGTTTTTTTAAGTATTCCTGGGCCCATTTAGTAATGTCAATGACAGAATCATGCCGGTGAGTGATGCAGTGTCGTCTGAGGGCCCGAAGATCATGGGCATCCAGTAAAGGTCTTCGGCCTTGTCCCTTACGCACAGAGCTTTTTCCAGTTTCTCTGAATCTTTTGATGATGTCATGCATTGTCGATGATAAGACCTTCAAAACCTTTGCAATTTGACGTTGAGGAACATTGTTTTTACGGTATTCCACAATTTTTTTTACACAAGCCTTCACAGGTTGGAGAGCCTCTGGCCATCGTTACTTCTGAGAGACTCAGCCTCTCTAAGACATCCCTTTTATAGCCAATCATGTTACACACCTGATGACAGTTAACTTAATTACTTGCTAAATGTTCTTTCAGCTGTTTCTCTTATATATAAATAGCTTTTTCAGCCCTTTTTTGCCTGTGTACCAACTTTTTTTAGACCTGTTGCAGCCAGAAAATTTGAAATAAGCTCATTTTGTGGATGAAAATGTAAAATGTCTCAGTTTCAACATTTGAAATGTTATCTATGTTCTATTTTAAATAACATATTGGCTCATGTGATCTTACAGTCATTGCATTTTGATTTAATTCACAATTTTACACTTTGTTCCAACTATTTTGGAATTGGGGTTGGATATGATGGGCAGGGGACTGATGATTACGTTGCTTAGTGTATGTGCATTCGGATTCTCTCGCGCGGTTGTCTTCCTAAGTCTTTTGGAATTCCCCTTTACACCTGTCCTTTATCTTATGACATTTTCCACAAAAGCTAAAGAGAAGTGGTTAGGTTTTGTGGACAGGACGTAATTTTTTTTTGACTAGCCGGACGCAGCCCGGGACTCGTATTTCAGAAATTGACAAATTGGTCACTCGCTGCGGGACTTAGTCAAATTTCTGAAAGCTGGAGGTATCACCACATTATTTTTTAAATCAGATTCCTTGCTCCAAAACATTACGACCACCCAGCTGAAAAGGGTGACACCAGTTCACCCCTTTCCCTGCCACACCCGTGCCTGGCCCCGGGGGGCCTTTTGGGGAGAGTCACCTGGAAGAGAAAGGCGCGTCCTGGGGGGGTCGCTGGGCCGCGGGGCGGGGCAGGGAACCACCTGGGGGGGGGGCTGGAAGTTTTTCAGCAAATAACTCTGCTGCGAACGCGTTCCAGCCCCTGGCCTCCCCGGGATGGGAAGGCCCAAGCCGCCGCCTACCGGTCACCTCTGGGGGGCCGGGCTGGACGGGACGAGGCCCCTCGAGGAGGGCTGCGGCCCCGCAGAGACCCGGAGGGGGGCCTGTGGAATGCGGCTGCGCCCCATCGGATTATTACCCATATCTCCGCCCTATGGCCGGCGATCGGGATGGGGTTTGTGGCGGAGCGAAGCTGGGATGGAGCCCTTTCACCCGGTCCACGGCTCGACCCGGGGCGCAGCCAGAGCAGGGCCCAAACCCACCCCGTCTGATTACTTTTGGCCGCCACCTTCCCCTTCTGCTCAGCACGGCTCCGGGGGGCGGGGCCTGCTCCCCGGTCATTTCCAGGGATCCTCCCCAGCGCCCCGGGCTAAGCCTGCCCCCACCCATGCTCTCAGGGCCCCGCGCTGGGGCAGGTTGAGGCCCTGTCCTTCCGGGGCCATTGCATGTCCTCTTCACTCATTCATGCCATTTCACTGTTTTCCTTTTGTGTCCCGCTCTCTCTTGTGTCTCCCATCAGCTCCTGCGCTACTTCGGTATCATAGCTCTTGTCATAGTGAAGCACTTTATGTTCTGTTCTCTGCGAGAGGGATAATGTACGGCGAGTTGGTCATTATTGTGGAAAACCCCTTCAGGGCTATTAGATCAAAATATCATATATATAAGGGATAAAATATTCATAAAGTAAAATTTTAATTTTATTTTAACATTACCACGCATTAACTTAAATACATTTACGATTTCCATAGAGTACAGATGAGTATATGTACTTCTTGCAGTCGTCCAGCTGATGGTGCTGTTCTTGTCATTGCCATAGACCACACCTATTGGATGTCCGTCCCCGCCTCTTTGTCCAACCCCGCCCCATTCCGCGGCCCGCAGTCAGGGGTACTTGGAGTGGGGCTCTCCGGCTCTGCAGACACACCCTCCTCCCTCTGAGTCTTATTTATCTTTGTCTCTGAAAAACGACATGTTGAGGTCTAGGAAAAAGGCCAGCAGAGGGCAGAATCGAACCGCAAATGATCCATATCTAAGATATTTGAGTTTGGCTGAGTCATTTAGTCCAATGGTGATTTTAGCACAGGTGTTTCTTACATATTGCTACTTCTAACTCAAAGATGGTAAGTCCAAATGAAGAAGGAGATACTGCTGAGTAATATATGTCAAAATTGTGTTCGTAGTGCTAAAAATATGGAAACACGAGCAAGTTAGAAAACTGCGTTCAGCCTTTGCAACCTGATTTTTCTGTCGCCATTTAACATTGGAGTTAATAGAGCTTCGGTGAGCGGTCCAGTCGCTTTTAGGCTCATACAGCCAAAACTGTTTGTCCAATTGCTTCCATAGTTAAATTTTCATGACCAGCGCAACTTTTGCTACAACTTGGATATAAAAATATTTATGCAGAGTGAAAACTGTGAGAGTTAGAGCAAGTTTAAGAGAAGACTTCCGGACCATTTTGCTGATGTTCATCACTCTAGCCATGATGTCCACGCTTTAAGTTCCCAGAATTAATTGTAAAAAAAAAGAAAAAAAAATTTATTATAATTAGAAAAGTTACAAAAAAGTTGAAAGGTAAATAAATTATCCAAGCACGGCTTAACATTTTACTCTTTGAATGACTTTTCTAGCTAAAAGTATGACAGAGTGAAAAATAGCTGAAAATAGCAAAATTTTAAAAAATCTGTTTCATTGTTTCCTATGGGACAAAAATATTTAAATAAAAATAAATAACTCAAAGCATGTAAGATCAAGAAGATTAAAATAGCAACCAAATTCAGAACAATCTGAATTTTTAAAAGTTTGAATGAAGTTTCTAGGTTAAAGTATGTAGGAGTAGTGAGTCAGCACAAAACGTGGGGAATAATGAAAGAAAGGAAGAAATAAAGATGAGGAAGAACATGAGTGTGAAAGCTTGCCCACTGATAACAAAGCTAACTAGAAAAGCACTCAGAGAGCGCAGACCTCCGCCAGGTGGCAGCAAAACCCAAAAGCACAGCGATTGGAACTCTGGCCCTTTGGAAAGACTTGAAATCCTTAACTTTGGCATATATCGTAACTGTACTTTGGCCTAGACATGCCAAAATCTAACCACCTGTTCCTCGTCCTAATAGCCACCTTGTCTGAAAATTTCATCAAAATCCCTTCATAACTTTTTGAGTTATCTTGCAAACAAACAAACAAACAGACAAACGCCAGCGATTAGATAACCTCCTGCCAAGTTCATTTGGCGGAGATAATAATAAAAAAGACATGGATTAGACACCGAGAGTAAAGGCAAAGAACAAGATAAGCACTAAACAATAAAAGGGTAAAACAAGGATCCATCTGCCAAATAGGCACAACCTCAGAATATATGGGGTCGAGACGGGATCAGGGAAACAAGGAACACCTGGGCAAAACAGGAGGGGCAGGGCACAGAAGCATGAGACTTGAGACAAACAGTAAGACTTGAGGAGCCCATCATGGGCGTATTCAACTTAAGTACTAATGTAAGATGCAGCAGAGAAGGAAAAGTCTAGAGGTCTAGAAAATAGCAAAAGTGGGAAATCATGCCAATCGATACCCTATCTAAATGAGTAAGGATTAGTGTGTGCCTGTCTAAAGAAACACCTCCCGTGTGAGATAGTAAATGTTGGTAATGAGTAAAAACAATCAAGAGGCAATCAAGCGTAGAACAGCCCCAGACTCAGAACAGCTGTGAAGGACGTGGAAATACCACCAGCCATAGCAAAGCAGTGAAAGATGCAGCGCGCAGGAACAAAACCTGGCATGGAACATGGACAGGAAGAGGTGGATGTTAGCTGGCAGACCGGAACAGAGCTAGAAATACACAGTGCAAAAATACAACACAGAAGGGTGTTTGCAAGGAATTTTTTAAAAATATGCTCAAAATAGAATGTTAATTGGTGCAATGAACAGCCGAAGATGGAAATGGAATCATCTCCTTAAACACAGCCTGCACCTCCTAGCCCAACAAAGCCTGTACCTCCCTGCAAAGCACAGCCTGCACCTCCTTGCTAAACCCAGCCTACATCTCCAAGCCCAACACAACCTGCTTCCCCATGTCAAGCAGAACCTGCGTCTCCATATTCAGTGCAGCCTACACCTCCTTGTCCTACTCGCCCAAAGTTCCACGGATGGGAAACCTTGACACAAGTAAAATGAACTTTGCCATGTTTCACACTCTGCTGGGCCATAGTTGTGCAGCCAGATCTGGCAGACAACTCCTGACATGCCCGCATTGCCATTAACACGACCATGCATATCAGACGCTGCTCTGATCCTCTGGTAGATGGGCTGTATAAGATGCTCTCCTGTCTCGTCTCTGTGGCAAAAACATCAAATCATGCCCCCGCCTGCTGCTATGCTGCATCCCTCAGTGCTGCTGCATCACTCTTTCCTGCTGCTTGTTAACATCCCACCTCCACCCCAACATCCACCTGTGAGCTCTGAATTTCTCCCAGAAAAGGGGGGGATATCCTGAAACTCCCTGCTCACTTCTCCTACCCAAGCTCTGTAAGATGGAGGGTATATCACGATCCACGTCTCAACCCCAAACTATAATACTGATCTATTGATAGCAGTTTCATGTGAGTTGGCTGACAGAATTACCCTTAAAAGTAATCACATATGTAGTTCCAGTCAATATTTTAGACACACCCACATTTTTCGAAAAATAAATAATGAATAAAAACCTTTTAATTTGCAAATAAAAAACCTTGAAGAGAAAGTTCACCCAAAAATGAAAATTTACTCATCAGCTACTCACCCCACGGCAAGTCGAAGGGTCCGTAAATTTTTTTATTCCTCAAAACACTTTTGGACTTTCAAAGAAAAACAGCATTGAAGACTAATCCAAATCAACTGAAATCAATGGAGGCCACTCTTTCAAGCGTAAAAAACTACATTTAAAAACAATAAAATTCCTCGGTACTGCTCCTGCAGCATAATCCAAGTGTCCGTAAGCCTTGACATAAAAATTTGACTCATAAAGATGTATTTTCACCATGTTTTAGCCCAAATGTTCAGTGTTGCCACTTAGCTAGGAGCCCTGTTTATTTTGAAAGAGTGGCCTCCATTGACTTCAGTTGATTTGGATTTGTCTTCAATGCTGTTTTTCTTTTTAACTCCAAAAGTGTTTTGAGGACGAAAGAAATTCACAGACCCTTCGATTAGTGTTGGGGTAGATTTATGAGTCAATTTTCATTTTTTGGTGAACTTTCCCTTTAAATCTATCATTCTATCCATTATTTGTGGTTATAAGTGCTTGTCATACTCATTTTTTTTCTGCAGCAAAGCAGTCTCAGACCATCACACTACCGCTACCGTGTTTGACTGTTGACATGATGTTCTTTATTGTGGAATCCTTTGTGAGCTTTGCACCAGATGGAACTGGATCCATGTCTGCCAAAAAGTATGACTTTTGACACATCTGTTCACTTAATATTATCCCAAAAGTTTTGAGGATTACAAAGATGTATTTTGACAAATGTGAGACAAGCCTGTTTGTTTCTGGTCAGCTGTGGTTTTTGTTTTGCAGCTCTCCCATGGATGTCATTTCTGCACAGTCTTTTTCTTGTTGTGGAATTGTGAAAATTGACAAAAATCAGAAACCCTGAACATCCCTTCCACTTGCATCTTGCATTTTGGAGGCTGACGCCCAAATGCTGACAAACATAACATTTGTAGAAGTCTTTTTGACCTAAAAGGACCAAATTTACCTGTCACTTAAAACATAGGTCATAGTTGACAGCTCTGGAATTACCATGTCTGATTTGTCATTTTGAATGATTTGTGTCCTGATTCTCCCATGCAGCTCAGTGGATTGATTGGGGCTGGTATATGTCTGCTCTGCTATTCCATCTTTATGGTCTGCAACTATCGCCAATCGCCTGCATATCGGTATGAGAGGATGTACTTGTCTCAGCTGGAGGAAGACAGAGAGGAGTTTGCAAAGGAGTATATGAAGATGTGCTCAAAGAACAGAAGAGAAGTGTGTGAGAGAAAATTGAGCAGGAAAACTGAAGTGAAGCCTGTAACTGAGGACACAACACCACCTGGAGCTGAGAGCACAACACAACCTGGGGCTGAGAGCACAACACAACCTGGGGCTGAGAGCACAACACCAGCTGGAGCTGAGAGCACAACACAACCTGGGGCTGAGAGCACAACACAACCTGGGGCTGAGAGCACAACACCAGCTGGAGCTGAGAGCACAACACAACCTGGGGCTGAGAGCACAACACAACCTGGGGCTGAGAGCACAACACAACCTGGAGCTGAGAGCACAACACAACCTGGGGCTGAGAGCACAACACAACCTGGGGCTGAGAGCACAACACCAGCTGGAGCTGAGAGCACAACACAACCTGGGGCTGAGAGCACAACACAACCTCGGGCTGAGAGCACAACACAACCTGGAGCTGAGAGCACAACACAACCTGGGGCTGAGAGCACAACACAACCTCGGGCTGAGAGCACAACACAACCTGGAGCTGAGAGCACAACACAACCTGGAGCTGAGAGCACAACACAACCTGGGGCTGAGAGCACAACACAACCTGGAGCTGAGAGCACAACACAACCTGGGGCTGAGAGCACAACACAACCTGGGGCTGAGAGCACAACACCACCTGGGGCTGAGAGCACAACACAACCTGGAGCTGAGAGCACAACACAACCTGGGGCTGAGAGCACAACACAACCTGGAGCCCACAACAAGAGCCCAACACTGCCATCATTGTCTACCGACCATGGAGGAGGTCCTGTTTTGCAAGCAGCTGCCACAACCATCGCCCAATCTGCACAATCCTCCACCACTTCACGCAATTTGCCAAACCCATCAGAAACTGCACATGGAGACAAATTTGAAATCAGTGAAGCAGGTACAGCAACCATACTGAGGGAAATAAAAGGAACCTTCAGGTATACTATCCAAACTGAGTTTAAACTGTGCAACAGCGCAACACCATCAGTAAACACGGGCTCAGCATCTCCAGAAACCCCCAGAACACAAGTGCAGAGTAACGACAGCCCAACACCATCAGGAGCATCAGGTGGAGCAGATCCTGAAGATATTCAAATGGCGTATGTGACCCAACCCTTCGTAGGTAAATCTAGTTCAAATCAAGAATCATAGGCATAAACTTGTTTAACTCTTAAAAACAGTCTCATCATGCTGATCTCTGCTGCAGTGTTTTTAAATGCTCTCTACTGTATATCATATTACAGTTGATGCTTCCTGAACTTGCTAGTCCTGCATTGAAAACAAAACTTAACTAATATTATAGGTCTACATCGTACAGGGCCTTGATTTCTGTGTCCAGAAAATTGCTGTCCTTCATTAAGTTTACAATTCTGCTATGTATATTTAAAGTGTTTAATAATCGTTCCATTCGATAATCTGAATGTCAATAAAGTTACCCCATAATGATTTTGATTGTCTGGCAATGTGTTCTATGCATTTTTGTTCCCCTGCCACAGAAAATGAATTTGTTCAAGGAACGCTGTAATTTAATAAGTTGAAACTTATGAAATGTTTATTTTTTTAGTGTGGTGAAAAAGTATTTGCTCCTCTCCCAATTTCTTCTATTTTTCTTTATTTGTCATACTGAAATGTTTCAGATCATCTAAATAATTTCATGATAAGGCAAAGACAGAGTGAGTAAACACAAAATGCAGCTTTTTAAGGTTCATTTCATTTATTGAGAGAACAGAGTCATTGAAAACCTATGTCACTCGTGAAAAAATAATTGTACCCAAAAAACCTTATCACTTGATGTGCCACCCTTGACAGCAACAACTTTGATCAGACATTTGTGATTACAGGTGTAATGTGAATATAGGCCACTAGATGGCAGTATTTACCTTTTTTTGTTAAGCTCAGACTGGAGTCATGTTTAGACATGTCCTGGACATGTCTGGGGCAAGTCTCAGAAAATTAAAAAAAAGAGGTCTAATGTGGGTGGGGTCTGCAAAAGAGTATATAAGGAAAAGAATTGAGACAGTAAAGGAGAAGGAGAAATTGCAAGAACATGACCAGACCTGCCATTCTGTTCAAGACCTGTTAAGTTTCTTTTGTGGATTTTGCCTGTGTTTGAGCATTTTTCTTTACCCAGGACATCACCAAGCCACCCCAACAAAAGGGACTGTAAATATTTCTGTTTTTTTTCTTATTTATCAATCTTGGTCTTTAGTTGTAGGTTGTAATTAGTCTTTGTCTTTGTTAAAAATTAAATGTGTTTTAGTTGTTGAAACTGTGTTTGTCGTCCCTTGCTGTTGCTGTTGTGTTATGAATGTAATAACAAATTGGGGCCATAACAAATTGGGGGCTCAAGGTCCGGGATAGACCATTGTGTGAGTAATTTATTGAAAATCTAACATTCCAAATTGTGAAATTGTTTTTGTGAATTTTCCTAGATATATATTGACAACAGCAATGGATGATTTCTTGGCATCACCAACCGTAGGGGTTTTGAAGTCTTTTAAAAAGACAGAACTGCTAGAAATTTGCAGACAGTTGGAGCTGACAGAGGTAAAACCAGCCATGCGAAAAGCAAGACTGGCTAGAGAGATAGTTGAATATTACATTGATGAAAATGTGTTTGCACCAGGAGATCTGGAACAGTTTCCAGTGGAAAATCCAAATATAGAAATGGAACTTAAATTAAAAATGCTAGAGATTGAAAGGGAGGAAAAAGAGAAACAAAGAGAATTTGAGAGGGAAGAAAAAGAAAAACAAAGGCAGTTTGAGTTAGAAAAATTAGCAAGAGAAGAAAAACAAAGAGAATTTGAGTTAGAAAAATTTGCAAGACAGAGAGATTTTGAATTAGAGAAATTCGATAGAGAAGAAAGACTCCAAATGGAGCAACTAAAAATTAAAATAGCAATGAAAAATAAATTTTGTGCTAGTCAGGAGGTAAAACTGGTGCCTCCATTTTCGGAAAAGGATGTTGACAACTATTTCCAATGTTTTGAAAAGGTAGCAAAGAGTTGCCAGTGGCCAAAGGAACACTGGCCTCTGATGTTGCAAACTGTCCTCAAGGGTAAAGCTCAACAAGCCTATTCGGCTTTGTCTGCAGATGATTCCTCTGATTATGAGGTTGTCAAAAAGGTTATTTTGAGAGCTTATGAGTTGGTTCCAGAGGCTTACCGACAGAAATTCAGAGGTCTGAAGAAATCTGAAAATCAGACTTATGTTGAATTTGCTAATGAGAAGCAGGTTTGCTTTGAGCGCTGGTGTACTTCTATGGAGGTCAAGGATGATTTCAACTCACTAAAAGAGATGGTGTTAGTTGAAGAATTCAAGAACTGTGTTAAGGATGATGTTAAGACCTACCTTAATGAGAAGCAAGCACTGAACTTGCAATCAGCTGCCAAATTTGCAGATGAATATGTTCTCACTCATAAGTCCAAATTTCAGTCTAGCAGTAACAATAAATGGTCCCAATTTCAGAAAAAGGGTTACGGTGATACCCAAGATTCCTCACCCAAAGACAAAGACAAATCTGGTGATGGTGCTCAGAAATCCAGTAATAGGTCTGATCAAAGTGTGAAAGCTGACAGTGACAAAAGTGGTCTAGTTTGCAGTTATTGCAAGAAATCTGGTCATGTTACAACTAACTGTTGGTTCCTTAAAGCTAAGAAAGAAAAAGAAAAGGATACCAAACCAAATGCCTTTGTGAAAACAAGGTTAGAAACCCCTGTAGTAGATAACCAATCTGCTAAATTGCCTGCTTCTTGTGGGGCTAAAAAGCCTAATACAGCTGACTTTGTGAGGGAGGAATTTCTTCCATTTGTGTCAGAGGGATTTGTGGCTCTGAATGAGCATACTACTCCTGTCCCCATATATATCCTAAGGGATACCGGAGCTTCTCAGTCACTTTTGTTGATGGACTCCTTGGAGTTACGTGATGAGATCGCTTCAGGGGATTTCATACTTGTACAAGGTATTGAAGGGAGGACTGTATCTGTACCCCTGCGCTCTATATTCTTGAAGTCAGATTTAGTTACAGGACAGGTAAAGGTGGGACTTATGTCAAGTCTACCTATAAAGGGTGTTTCTCTGTTGCTAGGCAATGACCTGGCTGGGGGCAAAGTAGTTCCCCCTGTACATCTTACTTCACAGCCGAGCACTGAAGATGGGGATGAGGACCCATCTCTGTATCCTTCTTGCGCAGTGACTCGTGCTATGGCCAAGAAGGCTAAAGAAGAAGATGATGTGGTGCCGTCCAGTACATTGAATAGTCAGGACTCAGGTGGTTCGCCTCATGACTCTGATTGGCCTACTATGGTTTCTCCGTTTGAGGACTTATCAGATGCTTTTATCAGTTCTCTATTCAGCCAGCCGGATGGGTCTGGTGATTCTGATGTGTCTGGAGACTTGTCTCTGTCCAGAAAGCGGTTGATTGAGGAGCAAACTAATGATCCTGAAATTTGTGTACTAAAGAGGAGAGCCCTTCCTGATAAAGAAATAGACGCAGTTCCAGTTGGGTATTATCTCAAGGATGGTGTGTTGATGCGGAAGTGGCGCCCTCCTGATATCCCTGCCAATGCAGATTGGGCAGTGGTCAGGCAAATTGTTGTTCCGAAGGTCTATAGGAATGAGATCTTAACAATGGCTCATAGTTTACCTTTAGGAGGTCATCTTGGTGTTAACAAGACTGTTGATAAGATCATGAAACACTTCTTTTGGCCTGGGCTTCGGAAAGACGTTTCCAACTTTTGCAAAACCTGTCACACTTGTCAGGTAGTTGGAAAACACCAGTTAGACCCACCTGTAGCTCCATTGCTGCCTATCCCAGCATTTGGGGAGCCATTCTCTAGGGCCATTGTTGATTGCGTTGGTCCATTACCCAAGACTAGATCTGGAAATCAGTACTTGTTGACAATCATGTGTGCATCTACCAGATTCCCCGAAGCCATACCTCTACGTAACATCAAGGCAACTGCAATCTTGAAGGCTTTGATAAAGTTCTTCACGTTGTTTGGCCTTCCCAGGGAAATTCAGTCAGACCAGGGAAGCAATTTCACTTCAGGATTGTTTCAGCAGGTTGTGTATGAACTAGGTGCAAAGCATATTCTTTCTAGTGCCTATCATCCAGAAAGTCAGGGTGTCTTAGAGCGGTTTCATTCCACTCTCAAGACAATGATGAGGACTTATTGTTATGACCATGAGAAAGACTGGGATGAAGGGGTTCATTTGCTGTTGTTTGCAGCTAGAGAAGCAGTGCAGAAGTCTACTGGATTCAGTCCATTTGAGCTGGTGTTTGGTGATGAAGTGAGAGGACTTTTGCTATTATTGAGTGAACAATGGCAAGAGAAAGAGCCGCATATCAGTCTGTTAGACTATGTTGGCAAGTTCAAGGAAAGATTGCGTGCAGCTTGTGACCTTGCCAAAGAGAATTTGAAATCAAGTCAGGGAAAAATGAAAACTTGGTATGATCATAAGGCTAGAAGCCGTGAGTTTAAACCAGGAGAAAAGGTCCTTGCGTTGTTTCCCTTGCAGTCCAATCCATTGCAGGCTAGATTTCATGGTCCTTATGAAATTCTGACAAAACTCAATGATCTCAATTACATTGTGAAGACTCCAGATAGGAGAAAACCAAAACAATTGTGTCATCTTAACATGCTAAAGCCTTATCATGACAGAAATGCTAGGGTTGCAGCTGTCACTTCAGATTCTCCAATGGTCGAAACGTGTGAAGATGAGGGGGAGTTTCGGGATGATGAACCAAGAATTGAAGCTGAAGTTCTTTCATGTAAATTGTCAAACACTGAAGTGTTGCAAAATCTTGATGTAAAACTCCAGCACTTAGAACCCTCACAGAGAGATCAGTTTGAAAGGTTGATCAAGAAATATGAGGATTTGTTTCCTGATGTTCCAAAGAGAGTTACTATAGCCTCTCATGATGTAGATGTTGGTGATGCCAAATCAATAAAACAGCATCCATACCGGATGAATCCTGAAAAGAGAAAGATTGCTGAGAAAGAGGTTGAGTACATGTTAAAACATGATATTATCAGACCCTCCAACTCCGATTGGAGTTCACCCTGTGTGCTAGTTCCAAAACCTGATGGAAGTACTAGATTCTGTACAGATTATCGCAAAGTCAATGCTGTAACTAGAACTGATGTGTTTCCAATACCTAGGATTGATGATTGTATTGATAGTGTAGGGCAAGCAAAGTTTCTGACCAAGATTGATTTATTGAAGGGTTATTGGTGTGTGCCTTTAACTGAGAGGGCCAAGAGCATCTCTGCTTTTGCCACACCATCTGGATTGTACCAGTATGAAGTCCTACCCTTTGGCATGAAAAATGCCCCAGCCACGTTCCAAAGGATGATACAGTCTACAATCGCCGGATTGCCACACACGGGTGCGTACATCGATGACCTGATCACACGGAGTGACTCCTGGGAAGAACATCTAAAAGATGTAGAGACGTTGTTCCAGCGCCTGACCCAGGCTAACCTGACTGTTAACCTGAACAAGAGTGACTTTGGTTGTGCTACTGTCACCTATCTTGGCTACGTCATAGGCCAGGGTAAGGTGGCACCCATAAATGCTAAAGTCCAAGCCATCATGGACTTTCCAGTTCCTGACAACAAAAAAGCTTTGCGCCGCTTCCTTGGAATGATCGGGTACTACCGCAAGTTCTGCAAGAACTTTGCTGAGATTGCTCTCAGTCTAACTAACCAACTGAAGAAAGGCGTAAAGTTCACCTGGGATGATGCATGCCAGAGAGCCTTCGATCGCCTGAAGTCTCTGCTGTGTCACTTCCCCGTGCTCAAATCTCCTGACTTCAACAAACCGTTCTCCATCGCGGTCGATGCTAGCGACCAAGCTTGTGGATCTGTGCTCCTACAGAGAAGTGACTCTGATGACATTGAGCATCCCGTGGCATACTTCTCCAGGAAGTTCAATCGCCACCAAAGGAACTATTCCACAATAGAGAAGGAACTGTTGGCTCTGGTCCTTTCTTTACAACACTTTGAGGTTTATGTTTGTACAGGACAAAAGCCAATGATTGTGTACACTGACCACAATCCGTTAATGTTTTTGAGTAAGATGAAAAACAAGAATCGGAGATTGTTGAATTGGAGTTTGATTTTACAGGAGTTTGACTTGGAAATTAAGCATGTGAAGGGTACAGACAATGTAATTGCTGATTGCTTATCCCGTGTTTGAATGTGTATATATATATCATGTGTTTGAATATTGTATGATATGTATATATAGACAAGTGTTCACTTTACCATTTTGTATTGAAAAGAAAAATTTTGCCTTTATGAGTCAAAATTTTTCCCTTTTGGAATGGAGGTGTAATGTGAATATAGGCCACTAGATGGCAGTATTTACCTTTTTTTGTTAAGCTCAGACTGGAGTCATGTTTAGACATGTCCTGGACATGTCTGGGGCAAGTCTCAGAAAATTAAAAAAAAGAGGTCTAATGTGGGTGGGGTCTGCAAAAGAGTATATAAGGAAAAGAATTGAGACAGTAAAGGAGAAGGAGAAATTGCAAGAACATGACCAGACCTGCCATTCTGTTCAAGACCTGTTAAGTTTCTTTTGTGGATTTTGCCTGTGTTTGAGCATTTTTCTTTACCCAGGACATCACCAAGCCACCCCAACAAAAGGGACTGTAAATATTTCTGTTTTTTTTCTTATTTATCAATCTTGGTCTTTAGTTGTAGGTTGTAATTAGTCTTTGTCTTTGTTAAAAATTAAATGTGTTTTAGTTGTTGAAACTGTGTTTGTCGTCCCTTGCTGTTGCTGTTGTGTTATGAATGTAATAACAAATTGGGGCCATAACACAGGCAATGAGTCTTTTACATCACCGTGCAGGAATTCTGGCCCACTCTTCTTAGCAGAATTGATGTACCAGTAATTCAGCCACATTGGAGGGTTTTCGAGCATGTTTAAGGTCTTAAGGCCTGTTTAAGGTCATGAAACAGCATCTCATTTGGATTTAAGTCAGGACTTTCACTAGGCCACTCCAAGACTTCTTTTTTTTTTTCATTTTGAGCCATTCAAAGGTGGCATTGCTTATGCGCTTCAGATCATTGTCCTACTGCACAACCCAATGGCACTGATAACAGAGCCTTCTCCTTCGGGATTTTCTGTTATAGAGCAGAATTCATGTTTCCATCAATTTTAGAGAGTCATCCAAGTCCTGAAGCAATGAAGCAGCCCCAGTCCATCACTATACCACCATCATTTTTGACTGTTGGTATGACGGTCACACTGTGGAATGCTGAGTTAGCTTTATGCCAGATCTAATGGGACCCATAGTCTATAAAAAGTTCAGTTTTTGACCCATCAGTCCAGAGAATATTATCCTAAGAGTCTTGAGGGTCATCAAGATGTTTTTTGGCAAATGTGAGATGAGAGAAGCCATGGGGTTCTTTCATCAATTGTGGTTTTTGCCTTGCAGCTCTCCCATGGATGCCATTTTCACCCAGTCTCTTTCTTATTGTGTAATGGTGAACACTGGTCCTCATTAATGCATATGAGGCCAACTGTTCTTAGGTTGTAAGTCTGAGTTATTTTATGATCTTCTGGATGAGTCGTCAATGTGCTTATGGAGGAATTTTGATATGGCGGTCACTCCTAGGAGGCGTAATTACTGCTCAAAGTTTTCTTCATTCATAGACAATGGCTCTCACCATAGTTTGCTGGAGTATGATAGTCTGACAAATGGTCTCGTAACTTTTTTGAGAGTGAGAGATGTCCTTGACTTTGTTTCTTATCTGCTCTGGAATTTCTTTAGATCATGGCATCACATGCTGCTTTTTGCCTGCTTCATTATAAGATCCTCTCACATGGAACTGAAGTCCTTGTGCATGGAGGTTTATAAGTCTCACCTGTGTTATGACTCCAGACTTCTCACACATTTCTCTACTCAGGGGTTGGAAGCAATGCATGTGTTTCTTTACTGTTTAAATAAAACGTTATCGTTAAACTAAAACTCACGCTAAATGCGTGAGAGACGACAAGTCTGCATAATTAATGAAAACTGACCACACCTGAAAATGTTGAGAGTTTTCGGAGTTTCTGAAATGGCAATCTAAATTATTGAAAATGGGTCATGGCCAATCATCATTTTTAAGGGATGGGCTTGGGCCTCCCCTGTTGCAAGTTCATGAGCCGCCGTATATATATATATATATATATATATATATATACACTGAACAAAAAATAAATGCACCACTTGAAATATTAGCACCATTTCAAGTATGCCGTTATGACATACCAAATATATTTGTTTTCATTTGCAAAAGGAATGTTTCCATTGATTGATGTCTAAAATTTGAGTTCAGCTCAGACATTGAGTATTTTTTTCACCGGTGTAATGATTGGTATGAGTAAACGAGTGCGGTGTACCCGGACACTGCTCAGACAGAATGAGCAGCACTCCGACAAACCTTGGGTCGGGGACTATAAGAGGCCACACCAAAATGTTGGATTTTGTCAGACGCAGCCATGCCTCAGATGTCTCAAATTATGCAGGAGCATGCCATTGGCATGCTGAATGCTGGAATGTCCATCAGTGGGGTCGCTGCACTGCTGAATGTTCACTACAGTACCATAGTTCGTCTACGACAGCGTTTCCGACAAACTGGAAACACTGCGAACAGGCCTCATCGGCGTCGTCCACGTGTGACCACCCCTGCTCAGGAGTGTCACATCCGGCTGGTGCACTTGCGTGAACGTTTCAGACCAGCGACACGCACGGCCGATGAGACAGTCGGTCTGAACAATAGACGAATCTCAGCTCAAACAGAGCAATCGCCTCCGAGAAGCAGAATTGCATGCTCGACGCCCTCACAGTGGGCTGGACCTCACAGACGTACGCCGCCGGAATCGTCTTGCATGGGCTAACGCACACTTCCGGTGGCCCTTGGCACGATGGAGAAATGTGCTGTTCACAGATGAATCAAGATTCAACTTGTATCACGCGGATGGGAGACGTTGTGTGTGGCGCCGTGTCGGTGAACGGTTTGCTGACACAAATGTCGCCTGGAGAGTCGCCCATGGCGGAGGCGGTGTCATGGTGTGGGCAGGGATTGCACACAGACAGAGAACTCCATTGCATTTCATCGATGGCAACTTGAATGCCCAAAGGTACCATGATGAGGTCCTGTAGTACCGTTTGTCCACCAGCATAATGTCACGTTCCAGCATGATAACGCCCGTCCTCATGTCGCTAGGGTCTGCACCCAGTTCCTCACAGCTCAGAACGTTCAGGTGCTGGGCTGGCCCGCATATTCGCCCGACATGTCGCCCATAGAACACGTTTGGGATGCTCTGGATTGGCGTATCCGGGACCGTGTTCCAGTCCCAGGTAATGTCCGACAACTCCGGATAGCGCTCCAGGAGGAGTGGAACAACATTCCACAGGCCACCAGAGACACTCTGGTAAACTCCATGCGTAGGAGATGTCTCACGTTGAGAGAAGCGCGTGGCGGACATACGCGATACTAAATCGTGAAATTTATGGTATCCACCCCTGCCCTGTTGAAACTGTTGCCAAACTTTTGATTGTGCGTGTATCAAGGTGTAATGGACATCAATATGATTAGTATAGATGTCTTTATCATGTCGTAAAATTTGCTGAGGTTCACATTATCCTATATGTAATAAAATTCACAAAACATCTGGTGGTGCGTTTATATTTTTGTTCAGTGTATATATATATATATATATATATATATATATACAGCGCCCTCAATAATTATTGGCACCCCTGGTTAAGATGTGTTCTTTAGCTTCTAATAAATTCAGTTTTCTTCTAAATAATATAGGACCACAATGTAAAAAAGAGCAAAATCCAACCTTTAATTCAAGTACATTTATTCAGTGGGAAAAAAATCCCACATTAAAAAATAATTCTTTTACATCAAATCATGTGTGCCACAATTATTAGCACCCCTGATGTTAATGCTTTGTATAACCCCCTTTTGCCAACAAAAAAGCACCTAATCTTCTCCTATAATGTTTCACAAGATGGGAGAATACAGAAAGAGGGATCTTCGACCATTCCTCTTTGCACAATCTCTCTTAATCATCCAGCGACCTGGGTCCTCTCCTCTGCACCCTCCTCTTCAGCTCACTCCACAGGTTTTCAATGGGGTTGAGGTCTGGGGACTGAGATGGCCATGGGAGGAGCATGATTCTGTGTCTGGTGACACATCTTTGTCTGAGTGTTACACATAGGGAAATGCAGACTGCCCCGATGGAAGCTGACGGCGTTACATGCACTATCGATGATTTACTTTTAAAGTAACAAAGCGTAGTGGGGGGCTCGAGGCAGCGGCCACATGGGGAGACAAGGGAGAAGAGCATTAGTAATAACCTGAAATGTTTTTCTTTAAATGCAAGATGCATAAAAAATAAATTTCCAGAACTTGAGGCTGTAATGATTAGTGAGGGCTATGACATAGTTGGGATTACAGAGACATGGCTGTGAAGAGGATGGAGATGAATATAACATACAAAGTTATAAGCTCTTTAAGAAAGAAAAATGTAATAGGCGAGGAGGGGGCGTAGCACTCTATGTGAACGAAAACATTAATGTACAGGAAATTCCTGAAATTGAACATTCCTTGTCCTGTGAAGATATCTGGGTCAGGCTCACTGGCAAACACGAGACAGGTTTAAATTTAGGAGTATGCTATCGACCACCAGCACTGGACAGTACAATCAATGAAATGCTTTTTAGTAGGATTACACAAGCTTGTAGAGGTGGTGGGACTATTATTATGGGAGACTTAAATTATACTGGTATCAATTGGGAAATGGTGAAAGGACAGGGTAGGGGGGAGGAAGAATTTATAGATGTTATAAATGATAATTTCTTGGTGCAGTATGATAATAAACCTACCAGAGAGAAGGAAATTTTAGACTTAGTGTTCTGTAATGACCCTGATAGAATTAGCAATGCTGAGGTACTGGAGCCACTTGGGATAAGTGATCACTCTGCTGTTAATTTTGATGTTTCATGGGAAGTTAAAAAGGTGTATTCTAAAACAAAAATTTTCAATTTTAGGCGAGCAAACTTTGACAGAATGCGCTCATATCTAGGTGAAATAAAATTGGAGATACTCCTGGACTGTGAGTCCGTACATGAGATGTGGGAAACATTTAAGGGGGTTTTACTTGAATCACAATGCAGATTCATTCCAAAGGTGTCCAAATTTTTCAGAAAGTATTCCATACAGTACCGCAAAAGGAACTAATTTTTAAAATGAGCTCCATTGGAGTTACAGGAGGTATTCTGGAGTGGATTCAAAACTGGACACAGGACAGAACACAAAGAGTGGTGGTCAGTGGTATCTCATCTGAGCTAGGTATGGTGGGGAGTGGCGTCCCCCAGAGATCGGTGTTGGGACCCGTGCTGTTCCTCATCTACATTAATGACCTTGATAGGAATATTGAGAGCAGATTGGTTAAATTTGCAGATGATACTAAACTGGGGGGTTTGGCAAATAGTTCAGGGTCCACTAAAGTGATTCAGGATGATTTGGATGGAATCCAGAACTGGGCAGAAATGTGGCAAATTAAATTTAATGCAGCGAAATGCAAAGTTGTACGTGTAGGTAATAAAAACATTAGACAGGATTACTTCATGGGAGATTTAAAACTGGAATGTGCTGTACATGAGAAAGATCTGGGAGTGATTGTTGACCAAACCCTCACAGGCTCTAGCCATTGTGCTGTAGCAGTTAAAAAAGCCAATCGGATGCTGGGATACATTGGCAAAAGTATTGAGTACAAATCTAAGGGGGTGATGCTTGTTTTGTACAACACGTTCGTTAGACCACATCTGCAGTATTGTGTACAGTTCTGGGGACCATACTTTAAGAAAGATATAGAGGCTCGAGAGAAAGTTCAGAGAAGAGCCACTAAGCTTATTCCAGGTATAAAAGAGGAAAGCTACGAGAAGAGACTGAAAATCCTTAATCCTATCAAGGTCATTAATGTAAATGAAGAATAGCAGGGGTCCCAACACCGATCCCTGGAGGACGCCACTGATTGTTTCTTAAAGTAATTTTACTTATATTCATTTCATTGGTGAAATTTGAGCTAAACCAATGAGGTTCTGATGTTTCCGGTAATTCGCCTGAAAAGTTGAACGTCACTGTGTGTGAAGCCTGTTTGTATTTTCCAATTTCCCTGTTGGGTGAATTTTAAGGGAACCCAAGTGACATTTGTGAGGCTGAAACATTTAAATGGTAAATTGGTGAGTTTCTTAATTAGAATTTAAAAGGGTACAAACTAAAGTTAAATTTTATTTGCGATATCATTTTTCAAGGGTTTCTTACATACTGGTACATTTCCTTGTGTTTATTGGTGACTGAGAAGTAACAAATGAGGATTTGAGTAGAAAAGAGTGTGAAAATGTATAATTCATTTTAGTCTGTAAAAATATACATGTTTGTATTTATTGACACACAACAGTAAAATCACTTTGAAAAATATTATGATCTGGAATACAAATCAAAGTTTCACAGAACAGTAAAAGAAAACATTTTTGAATGCAAGAATGCTGAAGAGACCAGAACTTCAAAAATTATTTTTGCTTTTACTTGGTTGTCCTGCTGCTATACAAAGGATGTAAAGGTTCCCAGTCATTCAGAAATGAAAAAAAAAAATTATTTATTTATTTATTTAATGTAAATTTTTCTTTTGGCAAGTATAAATCTGATTTTACTTTCCCGAATGAGTAATAAAAAAAAAAGTTAGTGTTGAGCCCTTGATTACTAAAATCAGGTGTAGCGCTGGGGGTATTGCACAAAGCTGGCTAACTGAGTAAGCCTGGCTTTTGCACAAAGTAAAACCTGGAAACTATTCAAATCTGGAACGTGGACTGAAATAAATATAGCTTTCTGGGTTTTAAGTAAGACCCCCTTAAATCTTTCCCACATCTCATTTACAGACTTACAGTCCAGGAGAGTGTCTCCCAATTTATTTCAGCTAGATATGAGCGCATCCTGTCAAAGTTTGCTCGCCTAAAATTGAAAATTTTTGTTTTAGAATGCACCTTTTTAACTTCCCATGAAACATCAAAATTAGCAGCAGAGTGATCACATTGCTAATTCTATCGGGGTCATTACAGAGCACCAAGTCTAAAATTGCCTTCTCTCTGGTAGGTTTATTAACATACTGTACCAAGAAATTATCATTTATAACATCTAGAAATTCTTCCTCCGCCCTACCCTGTCCTTTCACCATTTCCCAATTGATACCAGGATAATTGAAGTCTCCCATGATACACATGATATACATACACACACACACACACACACACACACACACACACACACACACAGTATCTCACAAAAGTGAGTACACCCCTCACATTTTGACAATTTATTATATCTTTTCAAGGGACAACGTTACAGAAATGAAACTTGAATATATTCTAGAGTAGTCATTGTACAATATGTGTAGCAGTGTAGATATACTGCACTGTCCAAATAACTGAACAAACTCATTATTTCCAAAATGGGTGGCAACAAAAGTGAGTACACACCCCAATTAGTAATGGTCAACCAAGCAGTGAAACGTGTCTTATTCATCATATTCATGCTTTTGTGTGTTCAACTGGGCCGTATGAGGTTGTGTAACATGTGTTGAAGGTTTAAACTGTGGTGATTTGGGTGCAGTGCTCTCATTCTGGTCACTGTTGGGTCAACATGGCACCTCATGGGAAAGAACTCTCTGAGGATCTGAAAAAGAGAATTGTTGCTCTCCACAAAGATGGTCTAAGCTACAAGAAGATCTGTGAAACCATGAAACTGAGCAACAGCATGATGGACAAGGTTATTCAGTGCTTTTCCACGACGGGTTCTACTCAGAACAGGCCTCGTCAGGGTCGCCCAAAGAGGATAAGTCCTTGAGTTCTGCGTCGGGTGCACAAGTTGGCTTCAGAAAACAGAGGCAGGAGTGTTGGTAGCATTGCTAAAGAGGTTGCAGCAGTGGGAGAACAGCCTGTCAGTGCTCAGACCATACGCCATGCACTGCACAAAGTCACTCTGCGTGGCCGTCGGCCAAGATGGAAACCTCTTCTGAAGCTAGCCTAAAAGAAAGTCCGAAAACAGTTTCCTGAAGACAATCAGAACATGAACCACTGGAATCATGTTCGGTTGTCTGATGAGACTAAGATAAACTTGTTTGGCTCAGATGGTGTCCAGCATCTGTGGCGGCGCCCTAGTGAGGAGTACCAAGACAAGTGTGTACTGCCTGCAGTCAAACATGGTGGTGGCAGCATCATGGTCTGGGGCTGCATGAGTGCTTCTGGTCCTGGGGAGCTGCACTTCATAAATGGAATAATGGATTCCAACATGTACTGTGACATTCTGAAGTAGAATATGATGCCCTCTCTTTGGAAATGGCAGTTAAACAACATAACAACCTCCAAGATGACAACTGCCTTCCTGAAGAAGCTGAAGGTGAAGGTGATGACGTGGCCAAGTGTGTCTCCAGACCTGAATCCCATTGAACACCGGTGGGGCATCCTCAAGAGGAAGGTGGAGGAGCAGCAGGTGTCCAACATCCACCAGCTCCGTGATGTTGTCATGGAGGAGTGGAGGATCCCAGCAACAACCTGCGCAGCTCTGGTGAATTCCATGCCTCAGAGAATCAAGGCAGTGCTGGAGAACAGTGGCGGTCACACTAAATACTGACACCATGGACACAATTTGGCATGTTGACGGAGAGGTGTACTCACTTTTGTTGCCACCCATTTTGGAAATAGTGACTGTTCAGTTATTTGGAGAGTACAGTAAATCTACACTGCTACACATATTGTGCAAAGACTACTGTAGAATATATTCAGGTTTTATTTCTTTAACGTTGCCCCTTAAAAAGATATGATAAATTAATTGTCGAAATGTGAGGGGTGTACTCACTTTTTTGAGATACTATGTATATTTATATATATATATATAAAAATAATCATTCCCAAAATGATTCATACCCCTACCAATTTTTGAGATTTTTTTTAGATATATTTGACAAATCAAATTTATTCTTGCACAAATGACTCAGTAAGTTGACATAAGGCTGTAAGAAGTACAGTAAATAATTTTTTCAAGAAATACAATACTTTTTTGGTATTTTATTTGACAGATTTACTAAAAGTGTCATGTCCAGTATTATTCATACCTTTTTCTCAGTAATTGATGGCAAAGCCTTTATTCAGGATTACAGCTCCAAACGCTTCCTGTGATGAATCACAAGGTTTCTACTTGTCTGCACGGGGAATTTGGCCCACTGCTCTTTGGCAAACTTCTACAGGCCCTTAAGTTTAGGGTTTCCTTGACATGACCTTAGTCTTCAGTTCCCTCAACAGATTCTGGATAGCGTTGAAGTAGGAGCTCTGGCTTGGCCACTCCAAATCGTTCACTTCGGTGTCCATTTACCATTTCTTGACGGATTTGGCCCGTGTTTAGGATCATTATCCTGTTAGAAGATCCATTCCTGCACCAGACCAAGTTATTCGCTGGATTGCTTAATGTTTTCACTGAAGATCTGGATATCATGGGCCTGTTTCATAATGTCATTAACTTTAACAAGGTTTCCGGGCCCATTTGCTTAAAAAGCAACCCCAGAGCATTATACTCTCGCCACCGTGTTCGACTGTTGTTATATATCTCGTTGAGGCTATAGATACTTCAGCCCAGGAAGTACGGAATTGACCGACGCCATCTTTAAAAATGGCGTTCCATGGGTGCCTATTTCCGGCACCATTTCATAAGATTGCCAATCTGATTACACAGCACAAATGGCCAAGAAAATGTGGCCTCTGTGCAGATTGGCGAATGAGTTCGAGGGGAAATGATGAGCAATGCTGTTAATCCGGAACGCGCACGCACCAGAGCTATGGAGAAAGAGTTATGACAGCTTTTGATGTCGCCGCCAGACTGGTCACGTGGTTCATGTAAGCCTCAATAGTTCCAAACACAGCCAACGCTGTCATGTTCTCCTATAGGAGAGACAGCAGCGATTGCGTTACTGAACGGTAAATATTAAACCTTACACAATTGCTGTAAATGTATTTCTCTTGATGAATTACATTATTTGCATACGTTTTATAGAGGTCATGCTTTTATAGTGACATGGTGACAACTTAAATAAGTGTAACTACTCAGATGTGTGAACGGTAAGCCTACATGACACAATAAAATGAGCACAGAAAAATACTATAGAGTAACCACAGCCACAGCTCTTCAAGAGTAAATCATTTAAAAGACCATCTTTTTGTGAAATATAACATGGCATATAATACAGCTAGCTGACTACAGCAAGATTGCTAGAAAGCCAACAGCGCCTGGTATGACAAATGCAAATTGACAGAAGCAATTTCAAAGAGCTCGCTAAAACATGATGGGTGACACGTCGGTTGTCAACATTTTAACTTGTGGTTTCATCCAATTTTATAAATAACAAGAGGTTTTAATCTGAAATTGTTATTGAGAGTTAAACAGAGTTAGAAACTCTGCAATAGTTCCTGAGTAACCTAAAGGAAGTGGCTATATCTACGGCACCGTACACGTTGATTTGGGGCTATTTTTACGGCAGGCATGCGCACTGACGTTTCTTCACTTATGCTGGCAGTTTCCAAGCTCAGCACGCTTATCTGCAGTCTATGGTGGAGTGTTTGTTTTTAATACAAACTCTCAGACCGCTTTTGCACAAGGTACAATTGTTCGGTACCGTGCCACAGTGCGATTGAGTAACATGTTTTAGGGGATTTTATGATTGAGAAGGCGCTTTAGAATATTGATATCAGGAATGCATACTGCACGTGCCTTAGCAGCCTAGTGTGTCATCACTCAGTAACATGGATTACCACGTATGGCAGCACAAGAAATTAAACTCGAAATTTTCTTGACTGAATTTCAGTGGCTAAATCATCAAAATTGTTCCCCACAACTGTCAAACGCAAGTCCGTCATTTGGAATTGGCCCGGAGACGCCATCTCCATGCAAGCCCACTCCGACTTGCTGTAAATATAGCCCCGAATCACTGTTCAAGGCGCCGTAAATATAGCCACTGCCTAAACTTAAAACAGCTGATCAAGCAAGGCTAGGTAAGAGCATGCCAAAATTGCCAAAGCTGACTTTTGAACAAAAAAAACTTCACCGAAACCAGTCACAGGCACTTCATTCCATCATTTACCGTCGTGATTTATATTGGTTTTGTAAGAGATAGAAGTACAAACTCCATAGAGTTCATGACTGAATTCCCAGAGCTGACCAAGCTGAACTAGAAGCAAAGAACATGATCTTAAATTATCACAACTTCGTCAGACATATATAATCTCGTCATACCGAACATACACAATTGGAGATTATTAATGATACATGACCACTGATATGATATGATTCACGAAATGTATATAAGACTTCAATATCTTATTGCTTACCGTCGTTGTTGTCTCAATGGAAGTGAATCGGTACGAAGCTGTGAGAATCCTCTTTTGGAACTATGGGAAGTTCCAGTTCTCGGAAGTGTGCCGCCATTTTTTGTACAAGAGAGTCAATGGGAGTGTTGCGACTCTAAGAATATTAGTGGCTCTGGCACGCACTATACACTCATTGTGCTGAACTGCTGCAGCCAGAGCAACAGCTGGACAACCAAACTCGCGCACGAGCTGTCTAAGTAGCAGTTCTTAATTTACAGGCCCTCTTGAAAACATCAAACAGTTGCATCAGACAAAGAGAAAAATAATGAAGGATTACCGAATACATTTTCTTTTGTTTTCGCTTTATTTGGCAAGAAAAAAATTTGCACTTTTCAATTGGTGTCTATGGAGCAGCCGCATATTTGGCCATAAAATTGCCCCCTTGGGAAACGCGGAAGCAGGAAGCTGACGTGTTAACTGGCCGAAGCAAAGGTACTTCCTCGTTCTCGCTGGCTCTATTATATATCTCTATGCTAGGAAGCTCTCACGGCACGCAGTTTGGGAAACACTGAGCAGGCCAAGGAGAAAAGTGCGCCTTGAAAACAGGAACCTGCCATCTGTTGGTGAACTGACGCTGTGAAGTGATATGGCCACTGTATTGAACTTTTTCAGTCAGCACACATACATTTGCTTGTGAATTACTTGCTTAATGTATAAGCTACGCTCTAAAATACTTGAAATTGTAATATTTACACTCATATGTCATTCAGAGATATTCATATGGAGAAAAACATCGACACGTATAATATGATCATGTTTTGCATGAAAAACATTTGAACAGTTCTGCGTCGGA
This sequence comes from Gymnothorax reevesii, assembly GCA_029721435.1. Taxonomy (NCBI): domain Eukaryota; kingdom Metazoa; phylum Chordata; class Actinopteri; order Anguilliformes; family Muraenidae; genus Gymnothorax; species Gymnothorax reevesii. The sequence continues at coordinate 132,603,938 of CM056577.1, read as the reverse complement.
TTTCATATATAGCCGATTGCGCCACCAAAGGCGTCAGGCGTCCCTGTAGCTATTCTAACAGCTTGGTTGCAATACTAGATCCTGAAGCCCCACTGTGTTTAGAGTTTAACCATTTAATCATACAGTTCTGAGGGACTTGAGCGGCTTCATCTTTGATTAGTTTGTTTCCGAGTTTTTGTCAGTCACTTACCCCTCTCTGAATGACAGTATCTTCCACTTCGCTCCCGCTGTGAAAATACCGACAAGCTAAACAGAATGCGGCGTTCCTCTCAACGGAGAACTCCATCAGACATGTCGCTGGTAGAAGTTGTTGGAAAATGAACATCTTCTTCCTCTGATGGTTGTGGCAGGGAAGTCTGGCTGCTTCGGTCCCACATTCTTTTCCCCAAGGTCGCTCGGGCATATTTCAGTAGGCCTAGTGGCAGTTGCTGTACTGAGCCCACTTGGGCTAGCTGCAATTGCTACTGGCTCAGCATCACTTTCACTAGGAGTAGGCCTAGGTCGGACAATAGCCTCGCTGCCGCTGGGATCGCTAACTTCTGAACTAGGCGGATCACGATTTTGCTTTGAGATGCGCCCAGTCTGTAAGATGATTGTTTTTGTCTCTAATTTGGACCAGAGATGCGGGAAAACTAATGAGATGTGTCAATAAAAGACCAGCTTGTATGATATGAAGGTTGGAGTTCTTTAGTAAGAGTTTCCCATTTTCTTGTTCAGTTCTTATACAAGTCTTATATGGAGGTTTTGTGGATCTGTGTTTTAACCAAGCATTGCTCAGCCTGGCTTGGTGCGAAAGGATTTTTCCTTTTGCCCAGTGCTAGTCAACCTTATCCAGAAAGGGCCGGTGTGGGTGCAGGCTTTCATTCCAACCAAGCACTTACACACCTGACACCATTAATCAACCCAAAGAATCTTTGCTAACGAGCTTGATTAGTAGTAGGCTATCAGGTGTGTAAGTGATTGGATGGAATGAAAGCCTGCACCCATACCGGCCCTTGCAGGATAATGTTGAATAGCCCTGCTCTAGCACATCAAATTCAGAAACAGGATGCTTTGAAAAAAAAATTTTTTTTTATTTTTTTTGATTTGGTCAAACATGTTATAGTTTGTCTTGTATTTGCGACGAGCATCAGCTGAAGCTCGTCAGTCCTGCCTGCCAGCCTAGTTTCCTACCACTAGCACCAATCATTTTATTATTAGTTCTGCTCTTTCATTGGTTCAGTTTTCACCTCTCCTCACTATTAAGTTCCTGCTTTGTTTATTTCTCCTTTGTCAGTCAGACCACTCACATCCCTTTCTTTATGCTGGCTTGGTTCTCTCCCTTTTGGAGACTAAATTCTCTCTTTTATGAGAGTTAGTCTAAATTCACATTTCTAAATTTAACTTTCTAAATTTATCTTGATCCTTACGATAGGGCTAAGCCCTAACGGTGTCTGTCTGTCTATCTGTCTGTGTGTCCGCAGCAGCGCAGCGCCACCAGATGTCGCTGCGGCGCTACGGGCAATTCTGCTATAAAATAGAACTTGTGAATTCCCACGGGCGGAGTTTTAGTTTTATTTAACCCTTATTTAACCTGGGAAGTCCCATTGAGATTGAAAGCTCTTTTTCAAGGGAGCCCTGGGGGTTGAGGTGGGGAGGGAGAGGACAATTTGCAGCGCCAATTAGATCAGGGGATGATTAGGTGGCAGGTCAAAAGAACCAGGTTGGGTCTCTATTTCAAAGTTTGCGTATTCACGTCTCCTTACTTTGGCGCTATTTTTGGTATTGGCTATCTCTCCCTTCCTGGAGTGTTTTTAGCTTACCCATTCTGTAATCCTCGTCACCATCGCTCCTAGTGCTTGTGTGCTTATTGTGTACTCTGCGCAATGTCTAATAAACCAGTCGTTTTGCCTGCTACTCTGTGCTTGGGGTCTCCCTCTAGTCCTGCACACAATAGTACTGTCTTCAGTTCCATACATGTTAAAGAGGATTTACCAGTCACTGCTTTTTCTTCTTACTTTGTTATTTTTCTAAACCGTCAAAGTTCTTTGTCAAAGGCATTATATATACATTACATGCCCTTAAAGAGCAGATTCTCAGTTTTTAGCACATGTAAAGCACAACTTCAGAATCATGGTGTTGTCTTTCTTGGGGAAAATGGTTGTAAAGAAACTACATTAAGGCTTGTTAACACAGTGAAGCACTGGCTTAATGTACAGTTTTAAGCAAAAACAGAATTGCATGCAGACATGCGGCATCTACTACAGATGTACTGGCAAACAGAAATTGGCCTCATTACATTTTCAAAACTTTGTTTCATAATAAAATGGACTTAACATCTTGCCATGTCCTGCTCTGCCACATCCTGCTGTCTTATTCAGACTGTCTTATTGGCTAAGCCATCTTCTGTGGCAGGATGCAGTACCATGAGAAAAGGGGAACTGCACCGATTTTTATTTGCATTGCGGTGGCAGACAGATGATAGATGATTGAAAGAAAAAATATATGCAAAGATGGATTGGTCCTTCTTAAACAACTCAAATGTCATCAGTTTTATCCGGAACATCACTGTGGTGATTTTACTCCAGATTACTGAGCAATTGATGGAGCTTGTTTACAAGTGCCCATGTAGTAAGTACAGGACCTGCTTTGTGGTCATGTACTTTACAATACCAGCATTGGCATTCATGGCATTTTCCGTATCCCTTCAGCAAGGCAAAATCTTAAAGAAGCAATATTGTGGATTAAACCTTCTCTGTGCTGAATGTTGTGGAAAAGGCAACACAGGGGACCAGGGCACAAGCAGTAATTCAGGTGATCATGAAGCTCAAGTGGGCACATCTCAGAAGAAATGTAATTGTACATGTAAGTGCTTTGAGACATGCATGAAGACACTCTACCCAGCCTTGTGCTGGGGTGTGATTCTTTTGATTGATGGAAAGTACGCTGCCTGTGCCATGTACAGCAAATGTAACTGCACAAGATGCTTTGTGGACCCAGGGAATGAGGACATGCAGCACGACATGACACGATCCAAAGTAAGTATCCAACAACCTACATCAACATACTTTATTTTTCTAGGTTTTTTTTCCTTTCATTGCTTAATTATATATTTTTTCTTTTCTTTTCTGTATTTCCTTTGTTTAGTCCCTCCCTCAAGAGATGATATATCATTGTATTTAAGTCCGGCAAAATAATAAAGTTGTCCTCCAAAGAGGGGGGGTGGTGGCGGGCCAGGAAAAAAAAAAAAAAAAAAAACAATCTACATCAACCCGTTCCTTCAAGAGAACCAAGAACCTTTTCATAGTTTAGATTTTTTTGGATTTTGACAAGTGTGTGTTTTGCTTGTCATATTATTCTGATCTGCTCTCCTCGCTATGAAACGTGTTAACATGAGAATAAACAGATTTTAGACTCGAAACTTGTCAACATTTTCCTCCAAGCATCTGGGTTGTTGAAACCAGAATTTCTAACATGGCTGAACCGCTTGTGTTTGTATGATATAATTTTTTAATTTTTTTTTAAAACGTATGATGTGGAGATAAAATATGAGCTCATTATCATATTTATTTGTGCCCATCATCAAAACTGACAACTGCTGAATTATAATTTTATGTGACTTCTCGTTCTCAAATGATTCCTTTCCTGATTTTTCTCACTGGTGCAGATATGGGGATTTTGTGTGGTCCTTCTATTTGTGCTCATCTATTTCACCTACCTGTGCTGCGACTGCTGCTGCCGATCGCCTGCGGATCGGTATGAGCGCATATTTGAGGCAAAATTGGAGGAAAGTAGAGAGGAGTTTGCAAGGAAGTACGCAGAGCAGAGCTCAGAGGACAGGGTGGCACAGAGCGAGGATGAGATAAAAAGAGAATTTATTATTTTGAGCACAACACCACCTGGAACTGAGAGCACAACACTACCTGGAGCCGAGAGCACAACACCACCAGGAACTGAGAGCACAACACCACCAGGAACTGAGAGCACAACACTACCTGGAGCCGAGAGCACAACACCACCAGGAACTGAGAGCACAACACCACCTGGAGCCGAGAGCACAACACCACCTGGAGCTGAGAGCACAACACCACCTGGAGCTGAGAGCACAACACCACCTGGAGCTGAGAGCACAACACCACCTGGAACTGAGAGCACAACATCAGCTGGAGCTGAGAGCACAACACCACCTGGAGCCGAGAGCACAACACCACCTGGAGCCGAGAGCACAACACCACCTGTAGCTCAGGGCAAAACACAGCCTGATGTCAGGCGTAAATCAGGACTGGATCTCAAGCACACAACACAGCCTGAAGTTGAGGACACACCACCCCCTGGAGCAGCAGGTGGAGTGGATCCTTGTTTAGGTAAATCATCGAAAGCATTGAGTGAGGGTGCGGATGACCTTACAAAGCATGAGAATGTAAAGTCGTGGGCTGCACTAGAAAACTTGGGAGAAGTTGATCCTCTGAATGTCAAGAGCCCAACACCGCCATCACTGTCTACCGACCATGGAGGAAGTCCTGTTCTGCAAGCAGCTGCCACAACCATCGCCCAAACTGCACAATCCTCTGCCACTTCACGCAATTTGCCAAACCCATCAGAAACTGCACATGGAGACAATTTTGAAATCAATGAAGAAGATTCAGAAACCATAGTGAATAAAATAGAAAAAACCTTCGAGTATCCTGTCCAAACTAAATTGTAAACTGTGCTGCACCTACACAGACCCTGCAGACTACAGCCCAGCACCATCAGTAAACACGGGCTCAGCATCTCCAGAAACCCCAGTGCTTTCTAAATGCTATCTATTGTATATCATATTACAGTTGATGCTTCCTGAACTTGCTAGTCCTGCATTGAAAACAAAACTTAACTAATTATAGGTCTACACCGTACCGGGCCTTGATTTCTGTGTCCAGAAAATTTCTGGCCTTCTTTAACTGTACATAGCAGAATTAAACTTAACTTAAAGTGTTTATCGCATAGAACAATTATTAAATTATCTGAATGTCAATAAAGTTACCCCATAATGATTTTGATTGACTGGCAATGTGTTCTATGCATTTTTGTTGCACTACCACAGAATATAAAATAGTTTAAGGAACACTGTATTTTAATCAATGAAAACTTGCATGAAATGTCTGTTTTTTTTAGTGCAGTGAAGAAGTATTTGTCCCTCTTCCAATTTCTTCCATTTTTGCTTATTTGCCACACTGAAATATTTCAGATCACTCAGCTAATTTTAAAATAAGACAATGTGAGGAAACACAAAATGCAGGTTTTAAAGGACCATATCATTTATTGAAGATAAAGAGTTACTGAAAACCTGAATCACTGAATCACCCATGTGAAAAAATGCCTCTTGGTGACTCTGGTCAATATTGCCATGATCATAATGGAATAATGATATTAGACTTACTAAATATTAATGAGCAGGTGAACTGGGGTACCTAATAAAGTGGTCAGTGAGTATATGCATGGTTCACACTATAGGCTGTATATACAGTCAATGGGTCACACAGCAATAACCACAGAAGTACATGCACACACAGAATCTATAACAGACACTCCAGCAAGCAATAACAGGACCCACCTGCATTTTGAAAGCTTTGTTCTCATAACAAAATGGGCAGAACATCCTGCCACAGGCTGCAGTGTCTCCTCTCCTGCATTAATGCAGAGTTTCAGAACGGCCTCGTTTCCTGTGGCACGATGCTGAACCGCGAGAACTATAAACCCACAGAATAGGTTCACGGTGGGTCGTTTCTGTTTATATCTGCTGTCGCAACCCTCGTGTGAATCCCTTTCGCATCGCCTCCCATCCAGCAGGTTGTGTGTCTTTTAGCTGACATTTGTTTGTGACATTTTTTTTTTTGTATGTAAAATAAGAATCGGATCGATGAAAGAGAATATAGGTTAATGCAGAAAAGGCCAACTGGATGTTCCTTCAATTACAAGTCTTGTTCTTTCCGTAAATACTGGAGAGGTCAATCCACAGATGGATCATTTATACTCCACAATTCCGCAAATATACCCCTGCAATAGTGTCTATCCTCTCAACTCACCCCCTGACCATCTCTCACCAGTCTCCCCTCCCCGTTGCCGACATTAAGGCTCCTCTCTGTGGAGGTGGGGCCAGATAGTTTTTGGCCCAGTTTCCCAACAGCCCCAGGGGGGTCTTGAGATGGGCAGCTGTTGGTCATCACCCCTTGAGCAGGAGTCTGGACTACAGCAGGCTGGTCTCCTATGGACTGTTTTAGTGAAGCGGTGCGCGGCGTGAAGGAAGTTCAGGGCCAGCGGAAGAAATGTTCCTGTGATCCGGTTTACGACAGTTTACGGTGAAGAATGTGGAGCCAAATTTGATCTAGTCTTGGAATTGGGTGAAAATGGTGGCTTAGATATTTGTTAAAGTGTCTGGCTCTTTTTTCTCTCGTTTTCCTTTTTGGCTTCTGCGATGATGTAACAGAATCTGCGTCCCTGTCTGCGCTGGAGGAGCCTGACCCTTCCGCTACAGCGAGAGTTTCAACTGATTTAATAGAGTTTAAACTGAAGTATTACTGAAAGGGTCTGGTGCAATGCGCTGTGTGTCAGTGGTAAGGCCTTCTAGTAAGGGGTTGGGTGGTCCCGTACGAAGATCCGGGACAGGGAGAGTAAGGTTTTTGTTTTTGATCCGGGACAGGGAGAGTAAGGTTTTTGTTTTTGGGTGCGGGGGACGTGCTGATGGGTGTGGAGGCACAGTGTTCCGGGCCCTGTTTGCGTACCGGAGAGGGCGATCTTGGAAGAGGTGTCCCCTCTCGCCACAGAGATCACAGGGCCTCTGATCCTGCCATGCCCTGGTCTGGTGCTTGCCCCCGCAGGTTCTACACTGGAGCGCCATGCAGGCTGACACTAATTGATCTGGCTCACCGCAGTTCCTGCACAGCTTGGGCGCAACGTTATTAAGCACCACGCCGCTGTATCTCACCAGCATGATAATGCTGTGGATGTCAGGGCTGTACGAAATTCAGAATTGAATTGAAAATTATGGTGTATTTAACGATGAAGCTTTAGAGTATATAGGCCTATTTGCAACATGAATTTCATACAAATATTATTGAAAGAACTTTATACACACACAATTCTTTATTATAGTAAATAGTAAAGTGTAGTAATTGTTTTTATTAACATTAAAAGCCTACTCAGATAAAACAGATCACAAAAATAGTAAAAACTCTCAAATTGTTTGATATGATGATCGAACCGCACTTCATTTCCCAGAATACCTTGCTTTATCCAAGTCTTTAAAATGGCTGTCCAAACATTTTCGACATTTTGTTTGGAGCACACTAGTGAAATAAACTGATAACAACCATAAATAATTGAGGGCCAGAGCTGGTGTATACTTTGACTTTTGTAATTACAGCAATATCCAAAATAATAACACAGGTAAAAGGACATCTGTCCTCGTTCATTTTGTTGATCCTTTTTTGGGATGACTAGCCATTTCCGAGTGGAGTTCAAATTGCAGAGCATAATGCTGATTTGTCAGCGTTTTAAAGGGAGACATACAGCTGAAAATATTTGCCAGGTCTATGACGATGTTCTGGACAAGTACAATATTCAGAACTAGGTTTCATTCATGGTAACTGACATGACATCCAACCTGATAAAGGCTTTTACTCTGTTTCCACCAGTTCATGTTAACAGTGAGAGTGAGGATGAAGAGGGTGACACCTGTGATCTTGATGTGCTGAATGTGGAAGAGGAGATTATGTATTTTCCACCAGATAGAATATCTTGCTTCACTCATAGTCTCCAACAGGTAGTGTGTGATGCCTAAGATGATGCTGGCTCAATAAAAAGCCTCCTGGGCAAGGTGCAGAAACTTGTCGCTTTTTGCCACAAATCTACCCGTGCTACAGAGGTCCTGGAGGGAATGCACAAACTCCAACCTGCTAATGTCACTCGCTGGAATAACCAGCTGAAGATGCTGAGGTCAGTCCTTAAAGTTCCTAATGATGTCCTTGCTGAGCTCCACTGCCCAATGCAGCTATCTGCATATGAACTGAAAATCATTCAGGAACTTTGTGAGGTGTTAGAACCCTTTGAAGAAGTCACAGACTGTTGTCAGCCAGAGAAAGCTGTCACATCAAGCTATGTTATTCCTTGTGTCAGAGGACTGAGGCATGCAGTCAAAAATGCAAATATGACTGGGAACAAGAAGTTTGTGTCCACCTTACAAACCTCACTCGAGAGACGACTAGGAAAATTTGAGGACATGGAATGCTTTCAGATGGCTGCAACGCTTGACCCAAGATTTAAATTAGACTGGTGTAATGGCGAAGAACAGGTCATTATCAAAAATCTCCATGCTGCAAAAGTTGAGTCAATCTGTTCAAAAGTCAGTGCCACCTCTGACATTAGTACTCAACCAAGGAAAAGGCCCAGACTCTTTTCCAACTTGGAGTCTCAAACAGCTGCTCTTCAACTGACACAGCCTCACATGAGCTCCCAGTTTACTTGAGCACACCATGTTTGCCTGAGGATGCCAATCCTTTATTGTTCTGGAAAGAAAATCAAAACAGTTTCCCAAACCGAGCTGTACTTATGCAAATAAGTATTACATAAATTACATACTGTACTTATGTAAATATCTGCCCATACCTGCTTCCGCTGCACCTCTTGAGAGGTTATTTAGTGTTGCAGGCAAGATATTCAGACCAGAACGATGCTGCCTCAAGGACAAAACGTTTGAGGAACTGTTGACCATTAGATGCAACAACTTTACCCTGTAAAGTACTTAAATAAATGATTACTGCATTTACAAAAACATCGTTTCATTTTATTACTTTGAAATGAAGACATATTGCTAAACTTTCCAACATTAAGAAAATGTATGCTCAATGTTAGTGTCTGTACTTCTATTTGGAAGAAAAATGTATATTAAAAGTTTCATTCTCACTGATATGTTATGAGAATGAATTTCTCTGAATTGCATTGAATTTCAATTCCACTTCCTGTAATTCAAATTCAATTCAACATCCTGTGGGTGGAGTCAATTCAAATTCAAATTCATCCATTGTATTGAATTGAATTCTGAATTTTGCACAGCCCTGGTAGCCTGCAATTAGGAGTCACAACCAAACCATGATAAAGTTGTATGTCAAATATGAACAAATACAAAACCAGAACTGGTCTGAATTTGTGGCTACATGCCATTATGATACCTCCAGATACTGTGTTGAATGGTGGCGTGCAGTGGTCCAGTCATGTTGGGACTCATCTCTGAGTCTAAGATGAAGAAACCTACAGAAGAAGAAACAACCAGACACAGAAAACAACTAGTTAACCAGTAGAAAACTATGTTTATATTTCAACCTGTGCCACAAAACAAAAGGTAAAACAAAACAAAATTCAGACCAAATCTGCAGAACAAGTTGTTGATCTGCAACGCTCACTCCAAAAATCTTGCCTGGCCCCAACATCGTGGCTCGTCTTCTTGTCGCCCTTTAAGAAATGCACAAAAGTACGTTTTGTTGACTCAGTAAAGCAGTACTGTGGTTATTGTATATGGTTGCAGTGAAGTGCAAAACACAAAACCTTATCAGGAGACCAAACAAAAAAGGCCCTGTAAAATGATATAAAGTTATACAATATTGTATTGATGTCTATGTCTAAATCCATAGTGTAATGTGAATGGAGGCCACTAGATGGCAGTATTTACCTTTTTTTTTTTGTTAAGCCCAGACTGGAGATAGGTTTGGGCATGTTTTAGGCATGTCTGGGAAGAGTCCTAGAGAAAAAAAAAAAAAAAGCCTAAAAGGTGGGAGGGGTCTGCAAAAGAGTATATAAGGAGTAAAATTGAGACAGTAAAGTAGTTGGAGAAATTGCAAGGAGAAGGATACATGTGACCAGACCTGTCATTCTGTTCAAGACCTGTGAAGCTTTTAGTGGATTTTTGCCTGTGTTAGAGCATTTTCCTCACCCAGGACATCACCAAGCAACCCACCAAAGGGACTGTAAATATTTATGTTTTTGTATATAATCAATCTTGGTCTGTAGAGTAGAGTAGTTTGTTGTTTGTTGCCTTTGTTTAATTAAATGTGTTTTAGTTATAAAATGTTTGTGTCATCCTTTGCTGTCGTTAATGTCATAACAAAGTGGGGCCAAATTGGGGGCTCGTCCGGGATAGACCATTGTGTGAGTCATTTATTAAAAATCTAACATTTCAAATTGTCAAATTGTTTTTGTGAATTTTCCTATATATATATATATATATATATATATATATATATATATATATATTGACAGATGGACAGAAATGGATGATTTCTTGGCATCACCAACCGTAGAGGTTTTGAAGTCTTTTAAAAAGACAGAACTACTAGAGATATGCAGACATTTAGAGCTAACAGAGGTAAAACCAGCCATGCGAAAAGCAAGACTGGCTAGAGAGATTGTTGAATATTACATTGATGAAAATGTGTTTGCACCCGGAGATCTGGAACAGTTTCCAGTGGAAAATCCAAATATAGAAATGGAACTCAAATAAAAAATTCTAGAGATTGAAAGGAGGGAAAAAGAAAAACAAAGAGAATTTGAGTTAGAAAAATTAGCAAGAGAAGAAAAACAGAGAAGTTGAGTTAGAAAAATTAGCAAGAGAAGAAAAACAAAGAGAATTTGAGAGAGAGAAAGAGGAAAGAGCAGAAAGAGAGAGAGAGAGACAGAGAGATTTTGAATTAGAGAAGTTGGATAGAGAAGAAAGACTCCAAATGGAGCAGCTAAAAATAAAAATAGCAACTGAAAATAAATTTCGGGCTAGCCAGGAGGTAAAACTGGTGCCTCCATTCGCTGAAAAGGATGTTGACAACTATTTCCAGTGTTTTGAAAAGGTAGCAAAGAGTTGCCAGTGGCCAAAGGAACACTGGCCTCTGATATAGCAAACTGTCCTCAAGGGTAAAGCTCAACAAGCCTACAGCGCTGGTGTACTTCTATGGAGGTCAAGGATGATTTCAACTCACTAAAAGAGATGGTGTTAGTTGAAGAATTCAAGAACTGTGTTAAGGATGATATTAAGACCTACCTTAATGAGAAGCAAGCACTGAATTTGCAGTCAGCTGCCAAATTTGCAGATCAATATGTTCTCACACATAAGTCCAAATTTCAGCCTAGCAGTAACAATAGATGGTTCCAATTTCGGAAAAAAGGGAACGGTGATACCCAAGATTCCTCCCGCAAAGACAAAGACAAATCTCGTGATGGTGCTCAGAAATCCAGTAACAGGTCTGATCAAACTGTGAAAGCTGACAGTGACAAAAGTGGTCCAGTTTGCAGTTATTGCAAGAAATCTGGTCATGTTACAACTAACTGTTGGTTCCTTAAAGCTAAGAAAGAAAAAGAAAAGGATACCAAACCCAATGCCTTTGTGAAGACAAGGTTAGAAACCCCTGTAGTAGATGACCGATCTGCTAAATTACCTGCTCCTTGTGGGGCTAAGAAGCCTGATACTGCTGACTTTGTGAGGGAGGAATTCCTTCCATTTGTGTCAGAGGGATTTGTGGCTCTGAATGAGCATTCTCCTCCTGTCCCCATATATATCCTAAGGGATACCGGAGCTTCTCAGTCACTTTTGTTGATGGACTCCTTGGAGTTATGTGATGAGACCGCTTCTGGGGATTTCATACTTGTACAAGGTATTGAAGGGAGAACTGTATCTGTACCCCTGTGCTCTGTATTCTTGAAGTCAGATTTAGTTACAGGACAGGTAGAGATGGGACTTATATCAAGTCTACCTATCAAGGGTGTTTCTCTGTTGCAAGGCAATGACCTAGCTGGGGGCAATGTAGTTCCCGCTGTTCATCTTACTTCACAGCCGAACACTGAAGATGGCGATGAAGACCCATCTATGTATCCTTCCTGTGCAGTGACTCGTGCTATGGCCAAGAAGGCTCAAGAAGAAGATGATGTGGTGCCGTCCAGCACATTGAATAGTCATGACTCAGGTGGTTTGCCTCATGACTCGGTTCGGCCTACTATGGTTTCTCCGTTTGAGGACTTATCAGACACTTTTATCAGTACTCTGTTCAGCCTGCCAGATGGGTCTGGTGATTCTGATGTGTCTAAAGACTTGTCTCTGTCCAGAAAGCTGTTGATTCAGGAGCAAACTAATTATCCTGAAATTTGTGGACTAAAGAGGAGAGCCCTTCCTGATAAAGAAATAGATGCAGTTCCAGTTGGGGATTATCTCAAGGATGGTGTGTTGATGCGGAAGTGGCGCCCTCCTGATATCCCTGCCAATGCAGATTGGGCAGTGGTTAAGCAAATCGTTGTTCCGAAGGTCTACAGGAATTAGATCTTAACAATGGCTCATAGTTCACCTTTAGGAGGTGATCTTGGTGTTAACAAGACTGTTAATAAGATCATGAAACACTTCTTCAGGCCCGGGCTTCGGAAAGACGTTTCCAACTTTTGCAAAACCTGTCATACTTGTCAGGTAGTTGGGAAAACACCAGTTAGACCCACCTGTAGCTCCATTGCAGCCTATCCCAGCATTTGGGGAGCCCTTCTCTAAGGTCATTGTTGATTGTGTTGGTCCATTGCCCAAGACTAGATCTGGAAATCAGTACTTGTTGACAATCATGTGTGCATCTACCAGATTCCCTGAAGCCATACCTCTACGTAACATCAAGGCAACTGCAATCTCGAAGGCTTTGATAAAGTTCTTCACATTGTTTGGCCTTCCCAGCAAATGGTCACGGACAGCGAGATGGATTAAAAATCAAGAGAAATATCCCTATTGTACAAGTAAAAGTCAGCATATGCTCACTTAGAATTGTTAATTCCATGTGGCATCAATATTTGACATGGGGTGTCTATATTTTTGTTCAGTGTATGATGCAATGCATATATACAGCACCCTCCATAATTATTGGCACCCCTCGTTAAGATGTGTTAAAAGCCTTAAATTAAATTTTTATTGCAGAGACATACTCTCACACTGAAAATTGTAGAAAAATGTAACCTCCAACTTTTTAAGGGAGGGACATTTTAAGGAAAAAAAATCCCTGACTAAGAAATAATTATTTTTCATAAAATCACCTGTTCCACAATTATTGGCACCCCTACAATTCCTTGGAATTAAATGTAATTGAAGTATTTCTGTCATTTCTACAGTAGTTTACAAAGTTGATCAGAGTATCTAGGAACATTTAATGAGTAAATCATCACTTCCTGTTTCCCTGGGGTATAAATATGACGTGACACAGAGGCCATTTCTCTTATCCACTCTTCAACATGGGAAAGACAAAGGAACACACCATTCAAGTAAGGCAGATGTGTGTCGACCTTCACAAGTCAGGCAATGGCAACAAGAAAATAGCCACTCGCCTGCACCTGCCCATATCTACTCTCAGAGGAATCATTAAGAAATTTAAAAGAACTGGAACAGTGGTAAACAAGCCTGGACGAGGACGCAAGGTTATTTTGCCACCACGCACAGTGAGGAGGATGGTAAGAGAAATAAAAAGTTCTCCAAAGCTCACTGTTAAAGAATTGCAACAAATGGTAGCATCTTGGGGTCACAAAGTCTCCAAAACAACCATCAGGCGCTATCTACATGCCAACAAGCTGTTTGGGAGGCATGCACGGAAAAAACCTTTTCTCACTCACAATCATAAACGCAAACGTCTGGAGTTTGCTAAGCGGTACTGGGACTTCAACTGGGACTGTGTGCTTTGGTCAGATGAGACCAAGATAGAGCTTTTTGGCAACAAACACTCTAAGTGGGTCTGGCAGAACACAAAAATATGCAGAAAAGCACCTCATGTCCACTGTGAAGTATGGGGGAGGATCGGTGATGCTGTGGGCCTGTTTCTCTTCCAGAGGCCCTGGGAACCTTGTTAGGGTGCATGGCATCATGAATGCTTTGAAATACCAGGACATTTTAAATCAAAATCTGGTGGCCTCTGCCCGAAAGCTGAAGATGGGTCGTCACTGGGTCTTTCAGCAAGATAATGACCCTAAACATGTGGCCAAATCTACAGAGAAATGGTTCACCAGAGACAGAATCAAGCTCCTCCCATGGCCATCTCAGTCCCCAGACCTCAACCCCATTAAAAACCATTGGATTGAGCTGAAGAGGAGAGTGCAGAGGAGAGGATCAGGTCGCTGGATGATTTAGAGAGATTTTGCAATATTCTTCCATCTTGTGAAACATTATAGGAGTAGATTAGGTGCTGTTTTGTTGGCAAAAGGGGGTTGTACAAAGTATTAACATCAGGGGTGCTAATAATTGTGGCACATATGATTTGATGTAAAAGAATTACATTTAGAATTACACAAGAATTACAAGAATTTCTTAATGTGAGATTTCGTTCCAACTGAATAAATGCACTTGAATTAAAGGCTGGATTTTCCTTTTTTTCATTGTAGACCTTTATTATTTAGCAAAAAAAAAACCCAGAATTTATTAGAAGCTAAAGGACACATCTTAACCAGGGGTGCCAATATTTATGGAGGGCGCTGTATAGTTGAATCAATATCGATGCAATTCTACATTCTTTTAATGTTGATCATATCATAGTTGAATCAAGGTTGATTCATTGTCAGAATTGTGTCATGGTTATGGTTTTTGGTCACGTTTATGTTCATGTTCTGTGTTCATGATTTTGTCTTTGATTTATTGTTTTTGGTTATTGTAATACTCAGGTTTTTAGTTCATTCCATTTCTCAGTTCCATTGCTCTTGTCTCCCCTGTCTTGTGATCAAGTTGATTCAGTCCGTCTTCCCTGTCAGCGTGCCCTCTTACTTCAGTTCATTTAAATGAATTCCGGTGTTTAAAATATTCCTTCGGTTCTCGTTTACTTCCTTCGTCTTTCTGTTCTGATTACTAACAAGACTAACATTTGTTTTTTGTATTATAGTCTACACATGGATTAGTTTTGTTAGTATAGATTACTAGCTTACTTACGAGCACTCCAGTTATATCTGTAAAGTTGCACCGCTACTAATTTAGACTAATTCCCTCTCAGCAATCGCCCTATTCTAATCTCCGCCTCTTGCTCAGCTGTCCTTGTCCTCCCCTGAGTTTCTGCGAGATCTCTCGCACGTGCTTAATTACTTTCCTGCGCTCGTTATCTGTGCACGTAGAACTCCTTGAACGGAGCTGTTTAAATGACATAGGCTGTTTGTGTCATTCCCGTCCGTGTCTTGGCTTTCGCTAATTTTCGTGGTTAGGGTTTCCCTCGTGTGATTCTCCCGTTGTAATTAGTCTGATTCACTACACCTGATTCCTGCATAGCATGTGACTTCCCTCTCGTCTATTTAAGCAGTCTTTTCACAGCTAGCTCCTTGTCACAACGTTGATCAATATTTCTTTGTGCAGAGTGCCTTATATTCCATTGAGTATCGTTTCTCCTCTACTGGTTTGTCCAACTATGATTCTTGCCATTGCTCTTTTTTGTACTGTTTCGTCATTTTGAATTTTGACCCTGTTTTTGTATGACCACGATTTCTGTGTTTGGAAGCCCTGTGTATGACCCTTGGCTTTGTTCATCAACTACGACTTTTTGCCTACCGTTTATGTACCTTTGCTCATCTGTCTTCCTCGTTCTGACCCCGGCCTGTCTTATCAACAGTTTTTGGATTTTGTATTGTGGCTTGGCAATTCTTGTGTTTTTTGGTTTTGACTCGGACTTCATTAAAGGCATACGTTTTTTTGGATTTCCCCCTCTTGCGTGTGGTTCCTGAACGCACCGTCACAAATTGATTGGAAATTCAACGCTATTTCCATGTTGATCATAGCGAGCACTTTCAATGTTTTTTTTTTTCAATATCTGACATCAATGTTGATTGCAATATTTAGCCTGACGATATCACAATGCTGATTCAATCACTTGTTGCTATCTGGGTAAGGCCTTAATTGCTGTTACATTATCTATGAAGAGAAACCGTGTCTTCAGTTGCCAATTATGATTAATTGGAAAACGCGTCAATAAAGGAAAATGATTGAGAACTTGCCAGAATTAAAGAGAGGTGTCTGTGCCCCCCCAATTCCCTCTTCTAGCCGGGCCTGAGATGAGTTCGCTTTTGGATGCTGTCTGGTTAACATGCTCTTTCATTTTTGAACACTCTGCCGTTCGTTTTTTTTATCTGAACACAGAGGAGACTTGTTCATTTTTGAGGGCCTGTTCAAATTTGAATGCGTTCAGTACATTGACAAGCTCCCTAAGGACGTAATTTTAACTCGGTTGCTCACAATTATGAGACCTTATCTAGTTATCTATAGTTATTCTAGTTATCTCAATATCCAAACCATTTAATGGATCCTGCTGGTCAGTGCAAGGAGCTTCTTTATATTTATGGATGAGTCCAAAAAAGAAAAAAAACTAGTTTGTCAAATGATTTCAAAGTAATCAGATTCAGAAATGCTTGCTGCTCTTCATTTCTCAGTAATTGAAAAATAAAGGTTTTACATCCAAGCTTCATTCTGATCATTTTCCGTTGAGACTTTTTTCAAAATACATTTAAGCAAAGGCTTATGAAATGTTTGAAAACCACTATTTCTCTGCCAAATGACAAAAGAAGAAAAAAACCTCAAAAAGGAAACATAAGCATGAGCATATTTGAATCCCCTCAATAATTACGAAACAATTACATTAATAGGAAGATAATTAGTGATGTAGCACGGCTTGTAGATGTCTGAAAAACAAATAGAAATAAATGGAAAAATAAGTGCCAGATTAACAATACCTGAAAAGTTAGATCTTGGATCTGCCTTGGTGGTGTAAGAATTCATTGCATTTTTCATTTAACAAAAGGTTATTCCATTCCTCAACCAGTAAAATTCATCTATGCCTTTGAATTAGGTTCTGAACAATACCTCTGTAAGATCTGCAAACGCCGATGCGTGGGGGAGCCCAGAGGCTGTAAGTGAGAAATGGCTGATAAGCTCGGTCCAGAGCCATGCCAGATAGCAATAAAAATTTTGTGGACTTCCCCCCCAGGATGATCCCTTAGCCTGCAAGTAGAAGGAGTTGATGGTCTTTGTGTGTCCCTGGTCAGAATCCTCCTGGGTAATCACCCTATTCTTCTCTCTATGCTAGATTGTTTTATTACATCCTCCAAATGATGGAAAACCCAAAAACCAGATTCGACCCCCCCTTTCAGGTCTTGTATAGCCAGGCCGCAAGGATCAAAGACGTGATTTGGCTTAAAGCAAAGACAAATGATCCATTCTGGGAAGATTGTAGTCGACTTCCCACATGTGCATATCTATGCTGTGTGTAGCCCTTTTAGTCATGGCGGATCCTGCCCCCACGCAACTCTGTGTGTGCAGCTTTCACTGGGTATGACTTTTATATTTGTCTAAACTCGTGATAACTGATGTTCGGTCTGTTGATTTAAGCTTTTGCCGACCTGGTGAATAAATTCTTGTTATTCCTTTAAAACTTGTGTGGTCTCTGTGACTCCTAATCCTTTTATTCTTTCTAGCCCCGTTGCAATGGATACCTAGGGGTTTAATCCCAACCGAGGAATGACTAGCCAGCAGCTTGGTATGGAAATTGGTTTTATTAAGTTAAAGAGACAATCATGAACTACTTACATAAAGGGTTTATGTATTGCTGGTTCTGGGATTTTAACCTTAAGGAAACCCATGGACGAAAAGTCGGTTATATGTTAAAATTCCCTGAAGGAACCCATGGGCGTGCAAAGATCTGGATTCGCAATATTCCTGCCAAAAGATGCGGTTGCTGTGATGTTTTGACTTCCATCCTCTAATATTATCGACGAACCTATGATCCGGTAACAATGCTAATAGCCGGGAGTATGTGTTTAGTGATGGCGGTTGTCTCCGAAGAATTTGAGGTGCGGTCACTTCGAGACCCATGCATGTTTTCCCTAGATTATGAATTTTAATTCTAATTTTGAGTCAGATATCTAACGAGAGTATGACCAAATTTGGTGTACTAAATTTACTATGGAGTCAGATTAATTGTAACCATTGTGCTTTTGTGCCCTGTTCTTTGAACAAAGAAAATTAATTAATTTTATTGTGATTTGCGCCAGGCAGGAGACCGCGCTTGTTAAAACCAGCCCAAAGAACACGTTGAGCCTTCGCCTCAGCAATTTCCGTTGTTGGTGTTCCGTTTTGTGGGGTTCTACAGTGGGAACACAGGATGTTCAACAATGGGCATTCCTTACACAGGAATTTGTGGATGCAAATGCATGGAAGTTATTTTTAACTCACAGAATAAACACAAAAGTTATGAGACTTCCTGCGATTACCCTAACTCCTTATCACTAAGTCACTAAGGCCTTTTGAGTGAGCAAAAACATCCACACCCTCAGAACTGGATACATTTTGTAACGTGGAGTTGGAAGAAAGCTTAGCCACGGAGGCTAGTAACGTAGCTCCCGCATGAAATAAAGTTGCAAAGCAGCAGGCGAAATGGAGGGATTTCCACACGGTACATTTATTCACAGATAAGAACCATACAAAGCCGGGCCTCACGGCATATTCTATAACACTCACGGACCATAAAATGCTCGTGGCTTGTTGTCTTCTCTAACTTCCACATTACTGAAGTGGAGGAAGTGAAAGAGACAGACGCAAACAGTGATACCTGCAGTACTAAGCACTGAAAACAATAGGAGGCGCCATTCTGTGGCGTAAACTGGTAATGCTCTATGTAATACTCTGGCTGTTACATACTCCCCCCTGGTAATAACATGGCTTTCCTCAGCCGTACACAGCTGAAGAAGCAGCCAAGCTACACTTAATACGTTGTCATACATGAACTCTGTAAAAGTTAGCAGTTACTCACAGAGAAAGACATAATGACTAGCCTACTGATATACATATCAATCAACAGAGTACACAATAAAACAGAGAAATGCCCATTAAACACATCAGGTGAATGAGTAAGGTGAAATATCCCATTTTTATAGCTATTAGTTGCTTTCTTATGTCGGTTTATGAAAAAACCTGAACCACACAGAAAAACGAGGAGATAAATATCTCAGAAAAACCCTGTAAGTAGATTTGGACTGTGGTGAAACCTGTACCACTGAGGCAGGATACACAATGTAAACACAAGGTATGCAAAAATATTTCTATAATTCAGAACTGTAAAAATTGCATTGCATTTCAATTATCAACACATAATTGACATAACAAACGAACTGCCTATTTCAGGTCAAGTCTGTCAGTATAGTAAGAGTTTTTCCATCTGCTGGCCGACCAACCAGATGTGATTCTGGGGCGACGTCTTGGTCTGAGGTCATACCGGTCAGTGTGATCAGGGTTTGGGTCAGACACAGAGCGGTCCTCAGAGTCACAGTCCATGACTGGCACCGGCCCAGAGTCAGTGTCACCATGTGAGTCAAAGCACGTCAGCAGCGGGGAGGTCAGTCAGGCTGTCAGTCTGGGTGATGGGCTCATCTTCGTCTAGAGCCCAGGAGTCGGTTTGCTCCTCGACCACAGGCACAGCGTGCCTGCTGGGGGAGACTGAGACCCAAGTATGGAAACGTTGCAAGTTAACTACTTGAAAGACTCCAGCATCCACACCAGTGTCCAGCCTAGTCAGTCTGTAGTTGACATCTCCCAGCTTCTGTCTAACAAGGAGTGGGCCTGTGAACAATGGTGCTAGCTTAGCTGCAAAGCTGGACTGTGCGTCAGACCCAGGGTGGGTTTTAACCCTAACAAGGTGACCAACAGCACAGGAGGCCCAACGCCATCTCAAGTCATAATAGTGTTTTTGTTTGTTGTGACTGTGATCAAGAGCTGCTCTGGTGTGGTCGTGAGTTCCTGTAGGGAGGCTCTTAGGGTCTTTGGGTACGGCACATTGAGCTCATCCTTGCCGTCACCGGAAAGCTGTGTTATGAGGTCGAGTGGGGTGTTCAGCTCCCGACCATACAGCATGATGGAGGGGTTGAGGCCCGTGCTTTCATGTGGGGCCGTACGCAAAGCAAAGCAGATTTGTCACAGGTGCTTGTCCCACGCCGTGGGCTTATCCCCAATATAGGCACGTATTGCTGTTTTGAGTGCCCGGTTCACACGTTCTGTTGCGTTCGTTTGAGGGTGGTGAGCCTGTGCACAGATCCCAGGGTTGAAACAATATGATCAACCAACTCACTGACAAAGGGCGAGCCTCTGTCTGAGATCAGGTAGGTTGGAGCACCATGTCTGGCAAACACCTCGCTGAAAATCTTTTGTGCTGCCACCAGCGCTGTCGCCTCCTTGATTGCACACACTTCAATTCACTCAGAGAAATAGTGAACAATGACCAGTGAGTGAGCGTTACCAGATGCAGTTCAGGGCAATGGGCTGATGAAATCCCCTTCTGCATACTCCCAGGGCTTTTGGGGCAAGATGGGAACCATGAGACCAGCTGGTTTCCTCTGGCTTGGTTTAGTGAGCCGACAAACAGAACAGGACATGACATACCTTTTGGCATCCACTCCCATCTTGGGCCAAAAAAAATCAGAACCGCAACCTAGCTAAAGATTTTGAAAAACCGAGGTGACCTGCAGTGGGGTGGTTATGATAATAGGAGAGCAAGGTGCCACGGATTCATGTGGGGGTGTAAAGTTTTAGTTCTTTTATAGGATGCAAACCACATCTGGCTCTGGGGTCTGAGTAGTAAAGCAGACTGTCATAAACAACAGACTGTGGGGCGTTGTTTTTGTCCGAGTCAGTATTTGGGTTCGCCTTTAAGTCCCTGAGAAGTTGGCCGATGTCTGGGTCATCTTTCTGCAGTTGTTTCAAATGTGAGCATCCTGCTAAAAGCACAGGGGGCAAAGCACGGTGGTCAAGACTGCCAATAACCGCATGCTCGGTCAACAGGTCCATGGGAGTGTCGTCAGTCAGGGGCAGAGGGTTGCGGAACAAAGAATCTGGCACGGTGTTGCGAGCACCAGGCTTGTGAACTATTGAGAAGTCAAAGTCTTGAAGCCATAGCGACCAACGGGCTAGTCGGCCAGAGGGGTTCGGGCGGGACATGGGCTATCTGAGGCTGCTGTGGTCTGTGAAAATGGTCACGTGCAGACCCTCCACGTATGGCCTAAAATGCTCAAGAGCCCAGATCACAACCAAACACTCCTTTTCAGGGGTGGAGTAAGGTATTTCAGCTTTATGAAGAGAGCGACTTGCGTAAGCCACAACAATCTCTCACCCCTCTGAGTCTTTCTGCATCAATGCAGCTCCCAGCCCAAGGTCACAGGTGTCAGTGTGAATGAAAAAAAGGCTTGTGAAGTCAGGAAATCTTAAGACTGGTGCAGATGGGACACACTCTTTCAAAATGTCCATGGATTCCTGACATTTGTCATCCCAGTGGAAGACTGCATCCTTCCTTGTGAGTGCATGGAGGGGCTCCGCATGGCGAGTTCGTAGTTCGGGACAAAACGCTGGCAATATCCGTGAGTCCTAAGAACTATCAGACATGTTTCACAGTGAACGGGGCTTGAAACTCCATCACAGCCTTTATTTTGTCCCCATCAGGTTTTATCCCAGAGGGTGTGATGCGGTAGCCGAGGAATGTGAGCTTTCTCAGACAAAACTGATATTTCTTAAGCTTCAGTGAGAGGCCAGCGGCTTTGAGTCTTTTGAGCACCTCCACTAGGTCATTCAGATGCCGCTTAAAAGTGGGGGAAGCAACAACAACGTCATCCAAATACACTGTACATGTTTTGTAGATGACACCAGCCACTACAGAGTTCATTAGTCTCTGAAACGTGACTGGGGCGTTGCAGAGACCAAAGGGGAGTACAAAAAAACTGAAAGAGACCACAGTGTGAAATAAAGGCTGTCTTTGGTCGCGACTCCTCTGCAAGAGACTCCGAGTGAGTCGTCAACACGTGGTAAATGGTACAAGTCCTTTTGTGTGACTTGATTGACGCCTCTGTAGTCCACACAGAATCCAAAGGAGGTTTATAGGCTTTGCATCCCCGTAACAATTTGGAGTTCAGCCATTACAGTGCGCCCCAGATGACCATCAAACATGTCGTCGAATCGGGCGAGGAGAGCACGGCTGCTTTCTGTCCATCCTCAAGGCTTACTTCAGCGACGTTGGACATGAGACTGGCTTGCAAGGCTTCTAGTGACATGATGTCTCCCCCTGTAATGAATGAGTCATCTGTACAGTCCTCACCCTCGTCTACCACAGGACAATGGATATCATCCATTAAGACAGTTCTGGTTGGGACATGGATAGTCAGAGATGCTCGAGTCATGAAATCCATTCCTAGGATGAAAGGGGAGGAAAGGTTGGGGATTATGGCAAAACTTTGGTAGTAGCGTTCCCCATGAATCCAATGGAGAGCCAAGTCACAGCATCAAGAGTAAAGGGAGTGTTATCAGCAAGCCTCAGTGTTGGACCCGTCCACTGACGTGTTCTGCTTGGATAAGCGTTGTTGACACAAATAAGATCTGCTCGCACCGCAGAAAGTGAAGCACCTGTATCCAAAGTTGCTTCCACAGGCACAGCATTAAAGTTCACTTTGGTTCTTAGTGGTGTGTTCCAAGAAGCCTGGGATTACTTTACTTTACTTTATTGAACAAGCATTCAGCATGAAGTGTTCAAAAGGATAAAAACACAATAAAGCCCAAAGGCTGGTTTCCATTGTGGTCCTTACATGAACTAAAACATTTAAGACAAAAAGAGAAAAGGAATCAACAGGGAATCAAGACAAACAAGAAAAACAAAAACAAAGAGAAACAATTAAAAACAAACTGAAAATAATTACAAATAAACAAGGGCTAAACTAAGACACACAGACGGTACAAAAACCTAGACTTAAAGGATCTTTTAATTCTGTTTATGAATTTGCTAACCATTTTTTAATTAAAGATTTAAATTGTAAATATTATGAGCTCAAAGTTTTGATATTGGAAGGTAGGCCATTCTACAAAACAGCTGTTGAGTATAGGAAAGAATACTTTCCCATATAACTCTTAAAACGGCATAGTCTGTAATCAGTGGAACTCCCCCTAGTGGAATAATTGCGTGTGTCACTAATTTTAGAAAAGTAATTTAATAAATACTTGGGTACCAGGTTATTTCTTATTTTATAAACTAAACACAATTTAAGTTGGGAAACTCTCTCCTCCACTCTAAGCCATCTGAGACTGAAAAAATGATTAGGAAGGAGATGAGTTCTTGGATGGAGTTTAAGGATCACTCTGATCAATTTTGACTGATCTGTAACTTATCTTTGAGGCCTTTAGTAGTGCCAGTGTACCAAGATGTACAGGCATAGTCAAAATGGCATTGAACAAGAGCATCAGCCATGATTTTCAAGGTGTCGCTATCTAAGAGACAGGATATTCTTGCCAGAAACTTAGTCCTTTGGGTGACCTTTGAGATAACTCTTTGGGCCATAGACTCCCCTGATAGTTTGTTGTCTACTATACAGCCTAAGTAAGTGACCACTTCCTTGGCCATAATTTCAATATCACCCACAACTACCCTAAAACCCAAAGACTTTTTCAGTTTATTTCTAGACCCAAAAAGATTGGATTCTGTTTTTCCAAGGTGGAGAGACAGCTTATTGTCTATTAACCAAGCCCTGAGGTTAAAGAGTTCTTGACTAAGCTGCTTTTCCACCTCTGATTTCTCTTTATGAGAGACTAGGATAGCTGAATCATCTGCAAATAAAAACAAATTACAATCTATAGCTGCCTGCATATCATTAACATATAACAAAAAAAGGAGAGGGCCCAATATACTCCCCTGGGGAACTCCACAAGTTAATTAAAGAGGTGAGGACAAGGTCCCTTCCACATCCACCACCTGTTCTCTGCCACATAGGTATGACCTCACCCACTGAAGAGTTGATTTTGAAAATCCCAAAGTTTTGAGCTTGTTCAAAAGGACATCATACTGAACCGTATCAAAGGCCTTTTGTAGGTCTATTAACACAATTATTTGTTCATAAATTATCCTTTCAATAATTTTTGATACTGAACACAGGACAGATACAGGGCGGAAATTTCCAGGATCAGATTTGGGCCCCTTTTTAAATAAAGGTATTACTCTTGCCACCTTAAGTGTACTGGGAAAGTGGTTATTTTCAATGGATAAGTTTATTAGATGAGTTAAAACAGGAGTGATTATTTCAGAAGCATCTCTGAGAAACCTAGCAGGGATGTTATCAAGGCCTGTAGCCCTGAAAGGATTCAGGCCTTTGAGTTTGTTTAGTACCAGCTCCTCTGTTACCTGTTTGAAATAAAACGTGTTTGGCTTGACTCCCCTTTCTTCATAAAACTTATGCACCCTTTGTGGATCACTAAAAACACCAGAGGTAGATGGAAGCTTCTGTACCAGATTACTTGCAACTGTTGTGAAGAAACCATTAAAGGTGTTTGCCACCAATCTCTTATCATATGATACGGACCCTTTTATGTCTCGGCCTGTTTTACCTGCTTTTGCTGAGGGTTCTCTTTCGTCCCCAAAGATCTAAGAGTTGCCCACAATTTCTGAGGATTATTTTTATTCTCCTCAATTTTTGTCCTAAAAAAGTCCTTTTTTGCCTCATTTACCATTAGCTGCACCTTATTTCTTAGTATTTTATAGTCTTTAAAAAGAGCAGGCAGTTTGCTTTTTTTAAACTCACTTAATCATTTTTTCCTTAGGTGAATGGTATCCAGGATATCATTAGGATTCAGGTGGAGGATTCAGGGTCCTCCACATGACATAGGTGTTGCTCTTGTGGGGGTGAGGTGAGTGGGTGCTCAGTTAGCATCCGGAGGGAGGATTGCCTTGGCGAAATTTCCTCAAAGGACACACTGCCTGTCTTGACACACGGCTCACGTACATCTGGAGACACAGTTGCTGGGGATAAGGGAGTTGGCATGGGCTGTGACCAAGGGGGTGGTGGTGCTCAAGATGCAGTTTTGCAAGTTGGGCAAGTTCGAGACGTAAACCCAGTGCGAGAGCATTTGTAATAGGACCTCAAAAAACAACAATAGGACTCACTGCTCTGGTCCCTCCAAAAAAGTGCCGGGGGGGGGGGGGGGGGGGAGGGGACTGGTGTCCACTCGGTCCCAGGACAGCATGGAGTTCATGTGCACGCAGCAACAATTCTATCACTGAGGATATAGGGGTTCCATACTGCTCCTGGGCAGGTGGTGGGCTCTTTAATTTATTAAACTCCCCCAGCATGTGAGCCACGATTGTTGGGAGGGGCTTGTTTGCAGCTTGAACATAGTCGAGAATGCCTCTCAGGACACACTCTTGGAGGTCAGATGGTAGGAAAACTGTTTTGAAGAGCTGGCAGAATTGGGCCCATGTGATGATATGTGAACTGAGCGCTTTAAACCATTTATCGGGCTCTTTTGCAAAGAAACGTGGCGGGAATGGGGCTGCGGGAAAGAGTCAGAGCC
Source organism: Gymnothorax reevesii (assembly GCA_029721435.1). Classification (NCBI taxonomy): domain Eukaryota; kingdom Metazoa; phylum Chordata; class Actinopteri; order Anguilliformes; family Muraenidae; genus Gymnothorax; species Gymnothorax reevesii. The sequence continues at coordinate 132,578,599 of CM056577.1, read as the reverse complement.
TCCAATATGAGCACCAGAATATGATGTGGGGTTCAATTTGGTCACAGCAGGAGTGAATGGGATGAAAGTGGCTATGGGGGTTGGGTTTGGTTGTTGGGTACCAAGGCTACCAAGTTGTGTTTTATCAGGGTGTTCCCACTGAGTATGCTGCGCTGCAGTTCCAGGGAGTCATGCAGACACTCTCAAAGTCTTTCAACCTCTGACTGTAGATCAGGGGTCCCCAGTCTTTCCCAGAAAGGGCCGGTGTGGGTGCAGGCTTTCATTGCTACCAAGCAATTACACACCTGATACTACTAATCAAACCCTGGACTCTTTGCTTAGAAGCTTGATTAGTAACATCAGGTGTGTAGCTGCTTAGCTGCAATGAAAGCTGCACCCACACCGGCCCTTCCTGGGAAAGATTGGGGACCGCTGCTGTAGATCCTGAACTTGTTCTGCAAGGCCTGCAGTAGTGCGGTGAGGAGAGGTGTGCCCAGTCAGACATGGAAGATCCATGTCAGAGTCGAAGTTGTCAGCTTTTGCGTTCGAGTGAGTTTCCAGTATCTAATAACACTTTAAATCAAATATGCTCAATGAAATTAGGTCTAACACTGTCTAGGGAGCAAAAGCAAACTAACTGTTCACACTACTGTCAAATAGCTCCTGAAAATACACATAGCCCTGCACATGAATTTAATGTGCAGGAAACACAGAAAGTATTAGAAAGGTACTGCAATATGAGAAAAAAAACTCTGAAAATGTCCCAACAGTAAAGCACAAAACAGGCAACTCAAAACTTCAATTTTTCTGTCTTTTTTTTTTTTAATAAAAGTGAATAATAATAATAGTCACATCGTTCTCTGTGATAGGCTACTCACACAGTCCAAGTCCAAGGGAGAAAAGTCAGTTCACAATCTACAGAGAAAAAAAAGGGGAATATGGGGATTGAACACACTTTATCCACCAGAAGAAGACTTACTTTAATGGTCGTCTTTAATCAACCGAGAGTTAAGTTCATCAGGCAGTCAGCAGAAACTGATCCATTCCACGCCGCAGACACGGGGTGAGCTACAGTACTCCCGACTGTAATCACGTTAGCTTTAGCAGAAGTTAGCTTCCAACAGGGCACACTCCCGTCGAGGAAAACGGCGAAACACACACTCACGTGGACTCACGTGGAGAAAAGCAGAGAGCAGTCCAGTCCAATCCGTTGTCCTCATTATTGTGCCGAAGCGGGGTCTGCGACTACTTTGTTTATTCTTTTTTATAGCTGATTGTTTAATAAACTTTAAGTCATGCATATATCTATATGAGCATATATATTGTTAGCAAGCTGGTCATGAAACCCACAAATTCCTCTATTATTACAATGTTTGATTGATTTGATATTCCTTTGCCCACCTCAACTCAGTTCTAGCATTACACCCTCGCTCTCTACTTTGGTTGCTGCCTGTTTGCAGTCATCATAGGGATTGCCAACTATTTTGAGAATACGATCTGCTTGTAATCGGTCAAACTTTGTTTTTGTACCCTTCATTGCATTTTGTCCAGGTAATTGTAGTTCTGATATTTTTTTCCTGCATAGTGCATATCTGCCATCTAAACATGTCTTTAAATGTTGTCTCACAAAATCTTCATTGCCTTCTTCTACCAGTGACATGTACAGGCTCTCATAGCGTTCTGCAGACGATCGGCTCGAACTACGTTGGCATCTGTAGCAGAAATAGAATGATAGAAGTAGTCCAACCGCTGCAAGACCATATACCTGCATAAGAGGGACAAATCAGGGCAGAATATATTTTAAATAAAGAAAGGCTTGTCTTTTACATTTTTTCATTTGCGATCATTTCAGTCTATATTCTTTTTCAACTAAAGTATCTGACCATTTTCAAAAAACTCACTCAAACAATGACACAACGTGCATCTCAGCATTAATGTTCCAGGCTGCCGTAAAGGGAGATCAGATAAATTTGTTTTTTGAAATAACCTTTCAGAGGGCAGGATCAAATTTTTTTGCATTTAAATTTAAAATCTGACAAACTTGAGTCAGATGCAGAAATTTCACTCTTTCCATTGTAGCGTGCAATATTAATCAGGTTTCAGTGGTTTAAACCTGAACCATTAGCATTCATGGTGAGCTTTAAAATTTCGCTCATAACTGATCACCTTCCTCATCATATCTACGTGGTAAAAACCAAATATGGCGGAGGCGTCAAATGTTTTGTACCTAAAAAAAATGTGAAAGCAAAACTTCCAAATTTAAATCTTGGAAATATTACAGGCAGGATTTTCCTTAACATACTCGAGACACAAAAGGACTACCATAACCTCTTCAGTGATTCATCCATGGGAGCAGTTCTTCTGTATAGATTTAAATACATGCATATTTTCTGCAAACTACTAAGTTTTAAGACTTTAGGATTTAGAAAAGCGATACACGGAGCATATGTCTATACAAGACCAGGAATGCTGCTCAGGCATGAATTTACGTGACTTCACAATGACTGAGTGAGACATGGCCTTAAATACACACTGCTAGTAGCTATTAAACACAGATGCAAATAATGATGAGTGACATGAAAAATGCAGTCCAGGTCTTAGTAAACTGGTGAGCTGGATGGCTGGAGGTGTGGCCTGACATAGGCGTGCACGTAATTTACATTTTTTTTCCTTGAGATTAATTAAGTAATTGATTAATTGTGTGCTTGCTCTATTCTCTTCTTCTTCTTCCACCTAAATTTGGACGACTAATTCTCCCTACACCATTAAGCTATTGATTCCGTTCAAACTTTAAATAATTCAGCTTGTTCTGGATTACATTGCATCTGCACAGATTTTTGATTTTCTTAATGGTTTTTGAGATATTTAATTTTAAATGTTATTTTTTGGGGTCCTAGGAAATCACGCCATTTTTATGCTGATTCAGTAGATTCGGCTATTTTCTGCTATTTTTCTCACTGTCACACTTTTAGCTAGGAATTTCATTCAAAATAAAAAATGTTAAGTTAAGCTTGTATAATTTCTGCAGTGTTCAAAGTTTTCATAACTTCTATAATTTTTTAATTATAATTTTTTAAAATAAGTTTTGTTACAATAAATTCTGAGAACTTACAGTGTGGTGACGTCACTGTTAAAGTGGTGAACAGCTGTAAAATCATAAAAAAGTCTTCTCTTAAACTTCTCTAACTCCCACAGTTTTCACTCCACATAAATATTTTTATATCCAAGTTGTAGCAGAAGGTGTGCTGGTCACAAAAATGTAATTATGCAAGCAATCGGACAAATAATTATGGCAGTCTGAGCCGAAAAGCAATTGGAGCACTAACCGAAACTCCATTAACTCCGACATTAAATTACACAAGAAAATTCCGGTTGGGAAGCTGATTATAGATTGGACTTACTATCTTTGAGGTAGAGGCAGCAGTATGTAAGAGACGCCTTAGCTACAATCTCCATTGGACCAAATGCTTTAATCATTAATTCAATTGGCTCAGAGTGACTCATTGAAATTGAGGCAAAGCCCACAATTCCTGGCCTCAGCATTATCATTTTTCGGATTAAGATTGATACAACTGTTAGACAAATCTCATTCTTCTGCGTCAAATGCAGTGAAACAATTTTTGGCATTGTCATTTGTACAGTCACTCAAACTAGCACCAAGAGAGCACATTTAGGGCAGCAAATACCGGTCTTTCAGCAGAGTGGGTCCATGAGAACAAGTTACAGTAAAAAAATTGCAGAAAATAATAGGTCAACCTCCTATTCCAGGATATACAAACAACTGTTTGCACTAGCTAGATATATTTACGATTTTATCTAAAACAGGTGAAACACTGGTATCAAAATGACCTTGCTAAGCCAGCAGATGTAACTTTTCCATACTCATTGAGTAGTTTAATAGATCACATTCACCGTCGCTAGCTATTGATTATGTCATCTGCAGTGATGGCAATTTCAACGCTCAAGTTCCACCCATTTCGAACATGTTCTGTGCACTGTGTGTTCATGAGCTAACTAGCTAATAATGGCACAGAAATAAAAAGAAAGCCATGAATAATATGACAACATGTGTTGACGATATCTTGCGGCTTGATATTATTAGCTATTTATTTAGCGAACACACAGTACACAGTAATGAACAGAGAGCAGCGAAGTGTAGCATTTCACTACTTGGCCAAGTCAGCGTTGTACAGTTCGGGACTAGATGAGACACTGACAATGAGCTATAAGCAACAACAGCTGCGGCAGACTGCCAATGTGGCCTGCCATGTTTGCTCCGCCATAAAGCTAATATCACGGCATGCATTACGTCAAACTAGATACGCACAGAGTCGTAAAGAGAGATGTTCCAACCTCATTGACTCCAATTGACCTTTTTTTTTTAACAGCTGGGTTGAAGCGGATTAGACTCGATCATGATGCAGCTGAAAAGTCAGAATTAATTTCAGCTTTAAAATCTTGCGTTTACATTTCAGCAGTTTTTCAAAAATTCAGCAATTTCCTTCACCTCTCAGTTTCCAAGCACCTTCATTTTATAAGCCAACCTCTTCAACTTTTCCCGCTGAAGCAAGCACACAAATTTTCTTCAGAAAATTTTGCCTTTTTATAGTTTCATAATATCATTAAAGTACTTTGGTGTACTTTTATATTTACATTAAAAAAGAGCAAATGCATGCAAAGGAACAGCATTCCTGTTCAAAATTGCATTCTTGTTTACTACACACTGCATGCTGTGCCTGTATTTACTGGATGCAACATGCTATTCTAACTAAAAGTATACAGTATATTAGTCCGATTATGACAATAATGTTTTTTTTTTTTTTTGCACTGTCACATGACTATTAAGTTATAAAAATCACCCGGGACTCGGTGGGAAAGTATCGTTGATTGTGTCATATTGTGGAGTACAGTACACAGTGAAGGAGGCTCCTGCCACATACATTTGTTATGGCCCCAATTTGTTATTACATTTATAACACAACAGCAACAGCAAGGGATGACAAACACAGTTTTAACAACTAAAACACATTTAATTTTTAACAAAGACAAAGACTAATAACAACCTACAACTAAAGACCAAGATTGATAAATAAGAAAAAACAGAAATAATTACAGTCCCTTTTTGTGGGGTGGCTTGGTGATGTCCTGGATAACGAAAATGCTCAAACTCAGGCAAAGAAATCCACAAAAGAAACGTCACAGGTCTTGAACAGAATGGCAGGTCTGGTCATCTTCTTGCAATTTCTCCTACTACTTTACTGTCTCAATTCTTTTCCTTATATACTCTTTTGCAGACCCCACCCACATTTAGACCTCTTTTTTTTAATTTTCTGAGACTTGCCCCAGACATGTCCAGGACATGTCTAAACATGACTCCAGTCTGAGCTTAACAAAAAAAGGTAAATACTGCCATCTAGTGGCCTATATTCACATTACACCTCCATTCCAAAAGGGAAAAATTTTGACTCATAAAGGCAAAATTTTTCTTTTCAATACAAAATGGTTAAGTGAACACTTGTCTATATATACATATCATACAATATTTAAACACATGATATATATATACACATTCAAACACGGGATAAGCAATCAGCAATTACATTGTCTGTACCCTTCACATGCTTAATTTCCAAGTCAAACTCCTGTAAAATCAAACTCCAATTCAACAATCTCCGATTCTTGTTTTTCATCTTACTCAAAAACATTAACGGATTGTGGTCAGTGTACACAATCATTGGCTTTTGTCCTGTACAAACATAAACCTCAAAGTGTTGTAAAGAAAGGACCAGAGCCAACAATTCCTTCTCTATTGTGGAATAGTTCCTTTGGTGGCGATTGAACTTCCTGGAGAAGTATGCCACGGGATGCTCAATGTCATCAGAGTCACTTCTCTGTAGGAGCACAGATCCACAAGCTTGGTCGCTAGCATCGACCGCGATGGAGAACGGTTTGTTGAAGTCAGGAGATTTGAGCACGGGGAAGTGACACAGCAGAGACTTCAGGCGATCAAAGGCTCTCTGGCATGCATCATCCCAGGTGAACTTTACGCCTTTCTTCAGTTGGTTAGTTAGACTGAGAGCAATCTCAGCAAAGTTCTTGCAGAACTTGCGGTAGTACCCGATCATTCCAAGGAAGCGGCGCAAAGCTTTTTTGTTGTCAGGAACTGGAAAGTCCATGATGGCTTGGACTTTAGCATTTATGGGTGCCACCTTACCCTGGCCTATGACGTAGCCAAGATAGGTGACAGTAGCACAACCAAAGTCACTCTTGTTCAGGTTAACAGTCAGGTTAGCCTGGGTCAGGCGCTGGAACAACGTCTCTACATCTTTTAGATGTTCTTCCCAGGAGTCACTCCATGTGATCAGGTCATCGATGTACGCACCCGTGTGTAGCGATCCGGCGATTGTAGACTGTATCATCCTTTGGAACGTGGCTGGGGCATTTTTCATGCCAAAGGGTAGGACTTCATACTGGTACAATCCAGATGGTGTGGCAAAAGCAGAGATGCTCTTGGCCCTCTCAGTTAAAGGCACACACCAATAACCCTTCAATAAATCAATCTTGGTCAGAAACTTTGCTTGCCCTACACTATCAATACAATCATCAATCCTAGGTATTGGAAACACATCAGTTCTAGTTACAGAATTGACTTGGCGATAATCTGTACAGAATCTAGTACTTCCATCAGGTTTTGGAACTAGCACACAGGGTGAACTCCAATCTGAGTTGGAGGGTCTGATAATATCATGTTTTAACAAGTACTCAACCTCTTTCTCAGCAATCTTTCTCTTTTCAGGATTCATCCGGTATGGATGCTGTTTTATTGGTTTGGCATCACCAACATCTACATCATGAGAGGCTATAGTAACTCTCTTTGGAACATCAGGAAACAAATCCTCATATTTCTTGATCAACCTTTCAAACTGATCTCTCTGTGAGGGTTCTAAGTGCTGGAGTTTTACATCAAGATTTTGCAACACTTCAGTGTTTGACAATTTACATGAAAGAACTTCAGCTTTAATTCTTGGTTCATCATCTTGAAACTCCCCCTCATCTTCACACGTTTCGACCATTGGAGAATCTGAAGTGACAGCTGCAACCCTAGCATTTCTGTCATGATAAGGCTTTAGCATGTTAATATGACACAATTGTTTTGGTTTTCTCCTATCTGGAGTCTTCATAATGTAATTGAGATCATTGAGTTTTGTCAGAATTTCATAAGGACCATGAAATCTAGCCTGCAATGGATTGGACTGCAAGGGAAACAACACAAGGACCTTTTCTCCTGGTTTAAACTCACGGCTTCTAGCCTTATGATCATACCAAGTTTTCATTTTTCCCTGACTTGATTTCAAGTTCTCTTTGGCAAGGTCACAAGCTGCACGCAATCTTTCCTTGAACTTGCTAACATAGTCTAACAGACTGATTTGCGGCTCTTCCTCTTGCCATTGTTCACTCAATAATAGCAAAGGTCCTCTCACTTCATGACCAAACACTAGCTCAAATGGACTGAATCCAGTAGACTCCTGCACTGCTTCTCTAGCTGCAAACAACAGCAAATGAACCCCTTCATCCCAGTCTTTCTCATGGTCATAACAATAAGTCCTCATCATTGTCTTGAGAGTGGAATGAAACCGCTCTAAGGCACCCTGACTTTCTGGATGATAGGCACTAGAAAGAATCTGTTTTGCACCTAGTTCATACACAACCTGCTGAAACAATCCTGAAGTGAAATTGCTACCTTGGTCTGACTGAATTTCCCTGGGAAGACCAAACAACGTGAAGAACTTTATCAAAGCCTTCGAGATTGCAGTTGCCTTGATGTTACGTAGAGGTATGGCTTCGGGGAATCTGGTAGATGCACACATGATTGTCAACAAGTACTGATTTCCAGATCTAGTCTTGGGTAATGGACCAACGCAATCAACAATGACCCTAGAGAATGGCTCTCCAAATGCTGGGATAGGCTGCAATGGAGCTACAGGTGGGTCTAACTGGTGTTTTCCAACTACCTGACAAGTGTGACAGGTTTTGCAAAAGTTGGAAACGTCTTTCCGAAGCCCAGGCCAAAAGAAGTGTTTCATGATCTTATCAACAGTCTTGTTAACACCAAGATGACCTCCTAAAGGTAAACTATGAGCCATTGTTAAGATCTCATTCCTATAGACCTTCGGAACAACAATTTGCCTGACCACTGCCCAATCTGCATTGGCAGGGATATCAGGAGGGCGCCAATTCCGCATCAACACACCATCCTTGAGATAATACCCAACTGGAACTGCATCTATTTCTTTTTCAGGATGGGCTCTCCTCTTTAGTACACCAATTTCAGGATCATTAGTTTGCTCCTCAATCAACCGCTTTCTGGACAGAGACAAGTCTCCAGACACATCAGAATCACCAGACCCATCCGGCTGGCTGAATAGAGAACTGATAAAAGTATCTGATAAGTCCTCAAACGGAGAAACCATAGTAGGCCAATCAGAGTCATGAGGCGAACCACCTGAGTCCTGACTATTCAATGTACTGGACGGCACCACAACATCATCTTCTTTAGCCTTCTTAGCCATAGCACGAGTCACTGCGCAAGAAGGATACAGAGATGGGTCCTCATCCCCATTTTCAGTGCTCGGCTGTGAAGTAAGATGTACAGGGGGAACTACTTTGCCCCCAGCCAGGTCATTGCCTAGCAACAGAGAAACACCCTTTATAGGTAGACTTGACATAAGTCCTACCTTTACCTGTCCTGTAACTAAATCTGACTTCAAGAATATAGAGCGCAGGGGTACAGATACAGTCCTCCCTTCAATACCTTGTACAAGTATGAAATCCCCTGAAGCGGTCTCATCACGTAACTCCAAGGAGTCCATCAACAAAAGTGACTGAGAAGCTCCGGTATCCCTTAGGATATATATGGGGACAGGAGGAGAATGCTCATTCAGAGTCACAAATCCCTCTGACACAAATGGAAGATATTCCTCCCTCACAAAGTCAGCTGTATTAGGCTTTTTAGCCCCACAAGAAGCAGGCAATTTAGCAGATTGGTTATCTACTACAGGGGTTTCTAACCTTGTTTTCACAAAGGCATTTGGTTTGGTATCCTTTTCTTTTTCTTTCTTAGCTTTAAGGAACCAACAGTTAGTTGTAACATGACCAGATTTCTTGCAATAACTGCAAACTAGACCACTTTTGTCACTGTCAGCTTTCACACTTTGATCTGACCTGTTACTGGATTTCTGAGCACCATCACCAGATTTGTCTTTGTCTTTGGGTGAGGAATCTTGGGTATCACCGTAACCCTTTTTCTGAAATTGGGACCATCTATTATTACTGCTAGACTGAAATTTGGACTTATGTGTGAGAACATATTCATCTGCAAATTTGGCAGCTGATTGCAAATTCAGTGCTTGCTTCTCATTAAGGTAGGTCTTAACATCATCTTTAACACAATTCTTGAATTCTTCAACTAACACCATCTCTTTTAGTGAGTTGAAATCATCCTTGACCTCCATAGAAGTACACCAGCGCTCAAAGCAAACCTGCTTCTCATTAGCAAATTCAACATAAGTCTGATTTTCAGATTTCTTCAGACCTCTGAATTTCTGTCGGTAAGCCTCTGGAACCAACTCATAAGCTCTCAAAATAACCTTTTTGACAACCTCATAATCAGAGGAATCATCTGCAGACAAAGCCGAATAGGCTTGTTGAGCTTTACCCTTGAGGACAGTTTGCAACATCAGAGGCCAGTGTTCCTTTGGCCACTGGCAACTCTTTGCTACCTTTTCAAAACACTGGAAATAGTTGTCAACATCCTTTTCTGAAAATGGAGGCACCAGTTTTACCCCCTGACTGGCACAAAATTTATTTTTAGTTTCAATTTTAATTTTTAGTTGCTCCATTTGGAGTCTTTCTTCTCTATCGAATTTCTCTAATTCAAAATCTCTCTGTCTCTGTCTCTCTTTCTGCTCTTTCCTCTTTCTCTCTCTCAAATTCTCTTTGTTTTTCTTCTCTTGCTAATTTTTCTAACTCAAACTGCCTTTGTTTTTCTTTTTCTTCCCTCTCAAATTCTCTGTTTTTCTTTTTCCTCCCTTTCTTTTTCTCTTTCCTCCCTTTCAATCTCTAGCATTTTTAATTTAAGTTCCATTTCTATATTTGGATTTTCCACTGGAAACTGTTCCAGATCTCCTGGTGCAAACACATTTTCATCAATGTAATATTCAACTATCTCTCTAGCCAGTCTTGCTTTTCGCATGGCTGGTTTTACCTCTGTCAGCTCCAACTGTCTGCAAATTTCTAGCAGTTCTGTCTTTTTAAAAGACTTCAAAACCCCTACGGTTGGTGATGCCAAGAAATCATCCATTGCTGTTGTCAATATATATCTAGGAAAATTCACAAAAACAATTTCACAATTTGGAATGTTAGATTTTCAATAAATTACTCACACAATGGTCTATCCCGGACCTTGAGCCCCCAATTTGTTATGGCCCCAATTTGTTTTTACATTTATAACACAACAGCAACAGCAAGGGATGACAAACACAGTTTTAACAACTAAAACACATTTAATTTTTAACAAAGACAAAGACTAATAACAACCTACAACTAAAGACCAAGATTGATAAATAAGAAAAAACAGAAATAATTACAGTCCCTTTTTGTGGGGTGGCTTGGTGATGTCCTGGATAACGAAAATGCTCAAACTCAGGCAAAGAAATCCACAAAAGAAACGTCACAGGTCTTGAACAGAATGGCAGGTCTGGTCATCTTCTTGCAATTTCTCCTACTACTTTACTGTCTCAATTCTTTTCCTTATATACTCTTTTGCAGACCCCACCCACATTTAGACCTCTTTTTTTTAATTTTCTGAGACTTGCCCCAGACATGTCCAGGACATGTCTAAACATGACTCCAGTCTGAGCTTAACAAAAAAAGGTAAATACTGCCATCTAGTGGCCTATATTCACATTACACAGTGTAATGTGGATATGGTAGTGTACAATTATCCTTGACCTTGTGGTAAATTTCATGTATTATTTGCTGCTGTTACCATGATCAATAGTTGAGCAGTAAGTGGTAGGTAATCCCAAACATGGCCAATGCCATCTATTCCCAAATGTGCCTTTCTTGGTAGGAAATAATCCTTGCAGTTAGCAGAAAATCGGTACACACATTACGATCTGTTTGTTTACGTGTCAATCGACAGAACGCATGCTGAAAATTGGGTATACTTTGTTCATATGACTTTGCAGTACATACTGTAAGTGCAATCAGACATTTGTGCCACATTTTATGTAGAATTCAGCTAAGAGTTCCGGTTAAGTGAATTAGGCATGGATTCCACCTGCATGTGACCAACCAATGAATTGAAAACTGAGCCCACATGTATTCTAAAAGCTTTTTGTGTTTCTTCTCATGTAATTTATGTCTTATATTGCATTTATTTAATGAAGATCTGAAATGATTTAGTGTCACAAGTATGAAAAAAGTGGGGGTAGATACTTTTTCACAACACTACACATTTTCTTTTTCATGCATGATCAGATTAAGTTCAAACGCATTTCCGTAACAGAACTCACTAAATCCTGTAGAGCCAGTTGGGTTCGGCACAAGGTAACCTGCCGAGAGGCAGATCAGTATCCAAGCTTAAAGTTACCATTTTAACAGACCATGGCTTTGTGTGATTACTCTTCTGATATACTTCGATCTAATACTACAGTTTTTCAAATTAATGGAATAATGGCTGAACTAGCTTCTTGAAATGGTAACCCCGGACTACAGTCTGATTCATCGCAGTAAACACATGGGTTAGCATATGCTAAAGCCTTAAAAAAAGGATAAATCAAAGCAGACATTGAAAAATATGAACACTGAACTGAAGGTTTCTGTAATGGATTGGGACTGAGGTTGATACGTACTTTGGATTGTAACATGCCATTTTTGAATGCTTCATCATCAGTTCTGACCATGGTCATCGTACTGTTACATGTCTTGTAAAGCAGGCAAGCCAGGTATTTCCCATCAATCAGAAGAATCACAATCCACAAAATGCCTGCATATAATGTATCCCAACAAAATCGCAAACATATCCTTCCATTTTTACAGCATTTTACACAACATTGTTCACAGGCTTTATCTTTGATGGTGTCTCTTTTCTCGAAGATATTGTCTTTTTCAAGGTAACAAGCAAGTGCAATGAAGGCTGCTGCTGGAATTATGAAGTATAAGCAGGCAAAAGCAGTGCTCCATGCATTGCACTGGCAGACAAAAGTTGACTCCAGCAGCTGCTCTATCATCTGGAGCAGAATCGCCATGGTGATGTTCCGAATCAAATTAATTGTCTTCAAATCAGGTCTTTTTAAGAAGGACCAATCCATCTTTTTATTGTTCTTGCAGTCTCCTCTTTATAGCTGATGATTTGCAGCTCAAAGCTGTAACTGCAAATTTTGGCAGCCTAATGTGTCTTATATGTGCAGCTCTGTTTGTTACTTGCTTGTCCGAGCAGAGAAGCGCACAGCAGATATCAGAAAGCTACTTCCTCCTCTTTACCGTGGCTCACTCCATGGTTGTATTTTTGGCCCCATCAGAGAAAAAAAGAGTAAAATGTCAGCGATGCACTGACAGCTCTTCCTGTGCTACCCTGACACTGCCACCCAGTAAGAGGATATGGCTGTACTACTCTGATTAAAAAACAAAACAGGGTCTTAAAAGGAAAATCAACCATACGGTGCCCTCCCCCAATTTATCAGGATACCGTATTCATGTCTCGTTGGGCGTTTTGGGAAGACTGTGAGACTGTGCCTCCAGCCTGCTCCACACCCACATTCCTCACACCTTCCCCTCTCTAATAATTGGCAGCGCCGATGAGCTGCAGGTAATGGCATGCCTTAGATGCCCTGCATTTTTCTTCCTACTTCTGGTTAGTACGGATATTAGCTGCCACTCTGTCTCTCTTTGATTTTACTTTAGTTTGATATTTCTTTGTATTTGTTATATTTCCTGTTGGAACCTTGTTCCCCTTTTGTTTTGTGTGGCTTCACTCTTAAATTAAACTTTTCATCACTCCCCAGCCGTGCACTTATTTATTTATTCTTTCTATTCACAAGGGACCATGTACAGTTTAAGCATAAATGCCACCATTTGATGCACTATACCAGATTATAGCTTCAAGCTAATTTGCATCTGCACTCCCTTGGCAGGTCCAAACAAAAAAAACACACACAACAAATAGTAGACTAAAACACAAGACCCTGCAAAAACACACAACTCTATAGCACATAGCAAATGTATGTTTGACAAATGATTAAAAAGAAATCAGCATTCCATATGGTGTGTACCCCAAAGCAGGGTGGTACAGGGATCCCAGAGCAGACAGGGAGAGAAAGTTGGGTGACTGTAGGTCGGCAGCGCAGGAAAGGGCGTGCACGCCGTTCAGCGACAGCTTCTCCAGTGGTTTAGGTGTCCAACCGATTCCAGCCCTTGCAGGAACTCAAATTGGCCCCTGACCCTGAGAGTGAGGGGACTGATGAGCACCTGTTGAGCACCGCTCAGAAAAGAGAGTTAGTGATAGTGGGTAGGGGTGTAACGATTTTGAATCGATTCTGTATCGATGTGTTTTAAGGCACAGTTTCCTTTATTAAACCTTACGCAGTCTTGAACGAAAGTGCCAAACATCAAAGGGCATGAGAAATGCTTCCGGAAAAAAACTGGACCGTTTCGGCGACATGCTGCACGGAACCAAGGACTACAGAATAGTCTCCATTTAAGCAATTAGGTTACTCTAATCTTGTCCCTGTTTACTTTGCTCAATTAGCAATCAAACCGGTGATTCTCTTTTTTACTTTGCTGAATGAGTAGAGCTGTTTATTAAGACACCATGTTTGAAAATTAAATGGCCATAGATTTGCAAGAGTGTGTATTTAGCCATTTTGTGTGATCGTCATCATTCATAGCTCACATTCACGTTTCATCTGCTTTAATGTTTTCCACCTTGTGTATATTTTGGGCACTTGAAATCCAGGGTGATCTGAAAATAAATCTCTTTATTATTATTTTATCATTATAGATCTCCTAAAAATACCACAACGAGAGATGAAATGCTGAGTTGGGATGTGGCGATGTTGAACGAGGATTTTTTTAAAGTGTAATGAGACAACTTGCCGTCATGGGGTGTGTAGGCAGTCGGGTGTAATTTCTTGTAACATACACACCTGAAGCGGCTTAAAATGATTTAAAATGCCGTCAGGCAGAAACCTAAGTTTAGATTTCACTAATTGCAGGTGCCCCGCCCTTCCTTAAATCTGCTCGCGTGTACTTGGCCTAAATAACAATCAAGAAATTTAGCCAGTAGCCTATAACGATTGAGATGTGATGGTACAAAGCAGACAAACCTAACTGGGCTACGGTGTTAGATTGAAAGAATGCCAATTTGAATAATTAGAAAAAATCTTCCTCTGAACTACATCTTTCAAGGTAGCATTTTAGGGCATTATTCAAGATTAATTTAAAGGGAAATTGTGTAACATTTTCAGTTGTTTATTGGCCAAAATCTAAGTCTGCATTCATACATATGTCATCATTGGTGTATTTTGACCTCCGCTAATAATCTGACATATTCTTGTAAATGAAGAATTTTAGATTTGTTTGTACATTGGACGGGTAAGCTGGTAGGGAAGCGCCATGACGGTCTGCCATCTTGAAACAATAGCCACCGGGAGGGGTCCAATAGCACCAAACACGGATTTATTCCGCGTTTGCCCTGCCAGCCAGCGCAGAGTGCTTGAGACACCGGAGGAGATCAGCTACAGAGGCTACCGCGACAAGTTTGAAAATCTGCACAGTTGCAGCATCATGCAGGACCAGGCATATGCAGCAGCAGCACAGGAGACGGAATCCTCATCGCCAAGAAAACGAAAAAGAGAATTAAAAAGGCAGCGCGACTGGCGCATTCAAAAAACGAGGGTGAACATCGGGCTAGCCTTCCCCAGGTGGAAGGAGCTAATGAAAGCGAAAGATTTTCAAAGGGACGCTGAAGTTGCCAGCTTTCTGATCGTCAAGAAAGTCAACTTCAAATTTAAGTTACTCGAACGCCAAGGGGACCTTGTCTCTAAGCGCGTTCTCGTAAGCAGCGTAGCAGCTGCGGTTCTTTGCTTGTAGCACTGATCAGGTGATTCTGTGTTGTCGGCTTACTACTGAGAGCCCTTAGTACATAGAAACCCCTTAAAAGTGCACTTTCGGATAAAATTTTTGCTGTTTGCCCACAAGTTCCTTGGACCATAATGAATAAAAAAAAATTGATGGAAGCACTTCAACACATACCTTTTTTTGTGGGAAAATAGGTGTTTTGGGGCAAAATTAACGTTTTTTGAATTTTGTCTGTAAAAATAACCTGTTTGGCTGGAAAGAAAATTTTAAAAAATGGAAATTATCACCACCACACTTGCCATCTTTTTTGCATCTTTAGATTAAATCTGCTCTCATGGTTACCATGGCAACGGCCATTTTATGGTAAAAAAATGACGTTTTTGGAATGCAAACTTTAAAAATTCACACCACAAAGCCCATAGCAAACTGATGGCCGTTTTCAACAGGAAATTCCCTTTTAGATACCCAGTGTGATGTGAATAGAGGCCACAAGATGGCAGCATTTACCTTTCTTTTATTGAGCTCAGACTGGAGCTAGGTTTAGACATGTCCTGGACATGTCTGGGGCAAGTCCCAGAAAATGAAAAAGGAGAGGTCTAAATGTGGGTGGGGTCTGCAGGGGAGTGTGTGGGGAGTGGAATTGGGACAGTGAGGTGGTAGGAGAAATTGCAAGAAGAAGGATACGTGTGACCAGACCTGTCATTCTGTTCAAGACCTGTGAAGTTTCTTTTGTGGATTTTTACCTGTGTTTGAGCATTTTCCTCACCCAGGACATCACCAAGCCACCCCACCAAAACAAGGACTGTAAATATTTCTTTTTTTTTTGTTTTCTAATCAATCTTGGTCATTTAGTTGCAGAATATTAGTTTAATCGTTATTGTCTTTGTTAAAAATTAAATGTGTGTAAGTTTTAAAACTGTGTCTGTCATCCCTTGCTTTTGCGGTTGTGTGGTAAATTGTAATAACAAATTGGGGCCATAACACCAGGCAGTTTTTAAAATACCTTTGTGTTCAATAACTCGACGGGAACTGGGTTTAACTGATATTTTAAATTTGGGGTTTGACGCGCCATGCCGCTGGCTGTCAGTCAGACTGGCCGTGCCATGCCCGAGCTTGGCCATTTGTCAAGCGAAGATTTCTGTGGTCTATCGATTCTCCTTGTAGTTTACCTTCATAACTTTCATTTCTATCTGCTTACGGCAGCAGGGAGGCCTAGACTCTGCCAGTCTTTGTGGTAAACACAGCAGTAGCCTTCACACGCACAGTGATGAAATGACGAGTGACGATGGACATGTTGTTGACGTGACGGGCCACAACTTTCAGTTTCACGACATCCGCAGTTATTTATTGTTATACAATATTTATTGGTCTCTAATATTGGAATAGATCGAATAAACGTACAAAAGTGTAAAAGTGTCAGTCAAGACCATAGTCAAACACGCGATGAGAGTAGTAAAGGATGGCATTCAGTTTCTCAATCCAGAGAAAACGCCAGTTCTTGGCATGGATCAGCCTACATATGCCATTGGGAAGTTCATCCAGTGGAAATGGTGTGACACAGATTTCAGCGAAGACCAGTATGTACTAATGCTGGGAGCACTTCATATTTAATTTGTCATTGAGGCTATAGAAGGGAAGTGCACAGAAGGTTCTGGTATGGCAGTTATGGCCTGCAAGGCCGAATTCTCACTGCTGGCCACGCAGAGTCATTTTCCTCGCAACCTGATCACCACCTGAAAGGGACAAGGCACACACATCAAGTGTTCCTTCTGACCTTGACCATCCTGAAAAACGAGGCATACGCAGTTTACCAGGCCCAAGAGGGTCTGTGTGACCGGATTCAATGGGAGAAAGACATGAAGAAGATGTCAAAGATGTTTGCTTATTAGTCCATGGTGATGGACATTGAGCTCCTTCATTCCCGCTTTGTGCGGTCCCTCCGTGAGGGTGATTTCATCCTTTATGTCCAGGTTATTGATGAGGTCTGTGACTATGTCTTCATCTGGAATCAGACACACTACTCAAGATGGCTTCCAATCCATGTGAAGGATATGGTTGAACTTGAATGGAAACACCCGGAAATTCATAAGGAATTCAAGAAAGGAAACTTCGTCATACAGAAGAGCAAAAAAAGTTCTCACTCATAGCCAAGGACCACAGCCATGAGCAGACCTCAAAGGTTGTCAAAAGTGATGGAGGTGTTTCAAACATCTACGATGATCCTGACACCTTGGATGAGCATATCTTAGCTCTTCCTGAAAAACTAAAAGCCATCGCAGAGTTCGAGGAGGCAGCAGAAATAATGTCTGCCTTGCTAGACTTGGGACATCATGAAGAGTCTGAGAGTCTTCAACAGCGCTTTGCCAAGGATGTCACATCACTCCTGAAAGTTATGAGAGCCTCTGGTAACCCCTATTTGCAAGAAAGCGGTCCAGATCTTGTCATTCTAGACACCAGGGAAGTTTTGAAAGAGGAATCTGCAGAAGCATTTCTCAGTGCATGTGCGAAAGGAAAAGAACTGTGTGAAAGCTACGTCAGAGACCGTCTTGTAAATGGCACTGTTGCTATCACTGATACTATCAAGACGAACATTTCCCCAACTTTTGCCAAACCAGTGGAGTCAAAGACCAGAGACAGCAAAGTTTCCATGGTGAAGCGTGATGCATCTCTTGTGACAGAACTATTTCTCTCAATGCAGTCAAGACAAGATGCTGACCTGGATGAGTTCTTTCGTTATGAAAACCAGAAGGAACCTCCTGCACTATCTGATCAAGAGAAGCTAAGATTAGGTAAGAAGTCTAACATTCTGGATTGTCTGAAAATCCCAAAGGTGGCGAGGCCTTCTGACGTCACAGCTAAGGTCCTCGATGGAGCACTCCTAGTGCACATGGTACAACCCACAATAGCGACTAACTTTGATGAATATGTGACGCGTCATTTCATGCCCTTCTTATCTTCTGCCATGCAAGGTGAAGTCCAGAGGTTGGACCTAGTGTGGGATACTTACCCAGAAGAAAGCCTGAAATTGCAAGCTCAGGAAAAACGAGGTTCTGGCACCACGGTGGCTCGCACTGTTGTCAAGGGAACAACTCCCATACCCACCAGCTGGAAGCACTTCCTGCAGAATCGTGACAACAAAGTTAGTCTCTTCCGGTTTCTGAGTAATGCAGTTGTTGATGCATCAATCAACATCCCCCAAACGCTGCTCTACTCCACAAAAGATGACCTGGTGCTGGTCAAAGTGATACATGGCAAATCCCCAGTCGATCTCCAAACTATCTCACCCTTCAACCACCAAGAAGCTGATGGAAGAATTTTTCTTCACCTGGCTGATGCTTCATCTCAGGGTTACTCAAAAGTGATGGTTCAGACTGTTGACAGTGACGTCATTGTCATTGGCATCAGCATGTTTGAATACCTTGGACTACAGGAACTGTGGATGGATTTTGGTACAGGGAAAGCTCACCGATTCATCCCTGTGCATACGATCGTTCAAAATCTTGGCCCAGAAAAGTTTCATGCCTTGTTGTTGTTTCATTCCTACACAGGGTGTGATGCTACATCTTCTTTCTTTGGGAGTGGCAAAAAGACTGCATGGGCGACATGGGAGGCATTCCCAGACTTCACAGACACCACTTTGCTGAAAAGTCCAGGAGAAATGACATTGGAGGGCATCCATATGCAGCGCTAAGAGAAATTCACTGTCATGATGTACTCTAAGAATTCCAGTGCTTCTCGTGTCAATGAGGACCGTCGACAGATTTTCTCTCAAGGAACACGTGCACTGCAAAAAATGATAAGATAAAAATACTAGGTAAGATGAATTTACTTATTTTAAGACTTAAATCACTTATTTCGTTGACCATTTTTCTTAGTAAGACAAAACAAATGTCTTGCTTTGAGGCAATTTTTAGTAGCTTGTCAATGGGGTAAGTAAATTTCACTTGTCAAGTCAAATAGTAACTTGTTTTAAGAAAAAAAAACTTAAAACAGCCTATTCGGTTACTATTGAAGGCAACATCCTATAAGCGTGCATGTAGCCAACACGTGCTTTGCTTTTTCGTATTAAATTGTTAAATATGCACCTCAGCCGAGTTGTTTATTTCCATGACTCTTACCATGATATCTTACTTTGATTCATGGTACTGTGCTTTGCTGCATCGTGTATTATATGCTGGCTAAGTAGCACTGACTATGTCCAATTCAGCCCAAAAAAACTTTACAGCTAACAATTTATTTACCATTGCACGCTCATTCTTAATTATTAAAAAAATAGCAGATGTGCATACTTGATGTCGTGACTTTTCAATAACTTACAAAATATGAAGTTTCTGTTATCTTGAATATTATTTAATGCATGCGCCAAACTTGCATGACGGCACCGCACAGAGACAGTATTTGTTGTTCAGCCCTTATTTGCTAGAAGTGTTGAGTGGGTTGGAAACGCTAGGTAGGATGAGATGTGAATGACACACTGCTTGTGAGGGACGTCAGTGTATGGGAGTGACGCTGCGGAGATTCACTGATGCGGCTGAAATCTGCCAGAGAAAACACGAGGGCTCCAAAAGAAACCGGTGAAAACGAAACTAAGAGTGACTCCATGTATATTTTATAACTGGGATGCTGATCATGTGTGAATTTAGGAATTTGCTAATCCTGTATAAGGGGAAGGAAAATAATTCAGAATTGAAACTCCACTAATATTGAATGCAATCAGCACTTTTCCGGCTTACCTTGATGGTTGAGTACCCAGAGAAACATTAGGGCAGTAAAATCCCCAAGCTTGAATTTAGTCAAGAAAATGTAGAGTTTATTTTCTAGTGCTGATTAACGTGGTAATAAACGGCAGGAGCTATGTTACGCATGACGCACCGGGTTGCGGGAGTATGCGCAGCATATGCATTCGCAATATTAAAATTAAATTCTATGAATGCTGTGTGCACCCTGCGAGTCAGCTAGGATGGGCTATATTTCCAGGATGGAACAATGGAGAATAGAGAAAGGATGGAAATAATGAGCTTTGAGCATTCGTACATTAAAAGTAATTTCGCTTTTCAGAATTTATTTCCCTGTTAAATAAAACTAGTTCATGGACATTTTATGTCCCTGTTAGGTATATAAATTGTTTTTCCAAACTATACTGTATTTAAGCTGAGTACTATGTTTGCCCGTTCGGTGCAGCGCTGTTTCATGGGTTTTGCAGTGAACATAGCTACATTTTCGGAGAAGATTGATACACGGTGGCTGCCGTAGTTGCAATATGTGTTTGAAAAAGTGAGGCCCTCGAGGGCACTATTCGTTTGAATACAATACACGATTTCAACGCTGGATGGGAGTAATTCCTACACAATGTCTCTTTAAAACAGATTTGTTATAAGATCGAACTGGAGTTTAATCGTCTAAAAATATACAAGGTGGAAAACATTCTGAAAAGCGGATGAAACGTGAATGTGAGATATAAATTATCACAGTCGCATGACATGCCGTGGTAATGGCAATCGTGCTCAAGAAGTGCTGTTCTATGCCCATTTAAATTTCAAAATGCAGCAATCAAACATGCTGTCTTAATAAACAGCTCTACTCATTCAACTTAAAGAGTAAACAAATCCACCATTTGATTGCTAATCAGGCAAAGTAAGCAGGTATAGCTTACGTTTCTTAGAGTTGCCTAATTGATATGATGACGATGTTGTTTTCATTTGCTTGGCTCTTCTCAGCACGTAGCCGAAAAATACTGATGCCAATCAAGTTTTTTCTGGAAGCATTTCCCATGCCCTTTGATGTTAAGCAGTTTCGTTCAGGACATTTCGGGGGTTAATGAAGGAAAAGGGAAAGCTTGGATGTTCGCCCCATGGTAGCAGATGGTGTTACTACGCTTTAAAAAAACATTGATTCAGAATCGTTTCACCCCTAATAGTGGGGGAGTCAATACATAGAGGAAGAGATAGCTTAGTCTGTTCGCACGACAAGGAGTCTCGTACGGTGTGTTGCCTGCCTGGTGCCCAGGTAGGAGACCTCCTGGAGTGTGCAGACAAACTCCTGCCCAAAGCGAGGAGGGATCCAGTTGTCATGGTCCATGTTTGGACAAATGACATAGGTAAGGGTAGGTTTGAGGTTCTGCAAGGCAAATTTGTGGAATTAGCTGGGAAGCTTAGGAGCAGATCCTCAACGGTAGTGTTCTCCGGGATTCTCGTGGTACCATGTGCAAGCAGAGGAAAGCAAAATTTTATCTAGAGGTTTAACACGTGGCTATGAACCTGGTGTAGGAAAGAGGAGTATAGGTTTATGGGGCACTGGAACTTTTTCTGGGACAGGGGTGACTTGTTCAATCCTGACGGGCTGCACCTGAACCGGAGGGGTACCTTTGCACTGGGCCAGCGTATGTTGAGGGTAGCACAGGATTATTTAAACTAGGGACTTAGGGGGCAGGGGGGTTAGTGAGTGTTACACATAGGGAAATGCAGACTGTCCCGATGGAGGCTGACGGCATTACATGCACTATTGATGAAATACTTTTAAAGCAACAAAGCGTAGTGGGGGGCTTGAAGCAGCGGCCACATGGGAAATCAAGGGGGAAGAGCATTAGTAATAACCTGAAATGTTTTTATTTAAATGCAAGAAGCATAAAAAATAAATTTCCAGAACTTGAGGCTGTAATAATTAGTGAGAGGTATGACATAGTTGGGATCGCAGAGACATGGCTAAGTGAAGAGGATGGAGATGAATATAATATAGAAGGTTATAAGCTCTTGAGGAAGGATAGATGTAATAGGCGAGGAGGGGGCATAGCAATCTATGTGAACGAAAGCATAAATGTACAGGAAATTCCCGAAATTGAACATTCCTTGCCCTGTGAAGATATCTGGGTCAGGCTCATTGGCAACACAAGACAGGTTTAAACATAGGATTGTAGAGTCTGAATAAATGGCTGATAAGCTCGATCCAGATCCAGGCCAAATAGCAGTAAAACTTTTATGACCTTCCCCCTAGGATGTTCCTGCAGCCTGCCTGTGGTGGGTATCTCTGGTTTTACTCTGGGGGGGTATTTGCAAAGCCTTGGCTGCTACAATGCCCAGTGGGAGTCATATTACTGCTCTTATTCTTAAGTTAATGTCCAGTTATATTAATCTGTTTAAAATAATATAAATCTCTGGGAACTTCATTATATTTTTATATGTGCACTATCCTGTGAATCAATCACTTATATACCTATAACCCAATTAAGCTATACAATACTCCATCTTAAGGCTTTTTTATGACAGCTGCATCATATTAGTACATATTCCTATCATGTTTGGTCTTGTTGTTCTTGGGGGAATCCAAGGAGTTGAATGGAGTATGTTTCATTTCCATTTAAATTATGGTTCAATCCCTTTGGGAAACTCCAGAAAATTGCTCAGATTTCCCTTGGGTAGTCATCCTAATCTCCTCTCTATGCCAGATTGTTTTATTATTCCAAATGGTGGAAACCCCAAACCCAGATCCGACCCCCCTTCCAGGGTGTTAATTGCCATGCCGCCTGGATCAAAGAGGTTTTTTGGCTTAAAGGCAAGAGAGACTTTCTATTCGGGGAGAATCGTCTCCAATCCCTCCGTGAGTAGTCCTTTAATCATGGAGAATCGCATCCCAGCTCTGCCCGTGTGCCTGGGTCCGGGTGTGAGTAGCCAGTCTAGGTGGTCGGGAGGGGATGGCGGCTGAGTTCTTCCCACGCATGTGGTCCGGTCTGCCCGCGTGCTTGTCCCCATTTTTTCAGGTATGACTTTATTTTCTCTTTCTAAATTGTGTGTAACTTGTAATTGCCTTAACATTAATTTGTTTGATCTAAGTTTGTGACTACCTGGTGATTAAAATGAAGCTTAGCGAAAGTTCAGTCAGGAAGACTCTCTCCTTCGCGCTCGTCTGCCCCGTCTAATTTGTTCATGCATGTTCACTCCTGATTCTCCACAGACATCATCCGGGGCCGTCAATGAGCAGTCAGCTGGCATTGCAGCTGATTGCTTCTATCCAACCAGGGCACACCTCATTTGCGTCGCTAGCCAATCATTGTGCTGCCATCTTTTTAAATATGTTCTTTCTCCGCCCTAGTTCGCCCATGCTGCCGCTCGCTGACCCTCCTCCGCCCCAACGCCACCCTACTCATCAGACCTCCTGTTCCGCCACTCCAGGTTCACCAGTCTTCAGCCACCACCACCACCAGTGTCTGGACTCTTCGGGGGGATTTCCCGCAGCTGCTCCGGGCAGTGCTCCTGATCTTCAAGTCTTCCCAAAGAGTCCAAGCGCCAAAGACTTGATTTGATTATAAGCATGTTACCCCTTTATGCTCAAAGGATAATATACATTTTCTTGATTTCACTTGAGTCTCTCCTGGTTGAATTATTGTTATTCCTTTCAGCTTGTGTGGCAGCATAGTGTATGCATTGCACATGATGGCCTGTTGGCCTATCGGTGAGCAGGCGCCGACTTTTAAGCCGGCCCTCTTTCTTCCTCCTCACTTCCGCAACACTTCTAGTAGTAGAAGCCGGTCTGGGTAGACGCAGCGTGCCTGTGCTGCACAGTGTGTGTGCGTTGCTCTGTGCCGCTTCTCTGCACTCCGTTTCGGCAGTGGTAAGTGTCCTTTTCCCCTCTCTTTGCGTGTGATGATAGCATGCAAGTGGCTAATGCTAGTGTGGTCTTAGGAAACGCCGATGTCAGGCTCCGTCTCTCTCGCCTCCCCTCTTGTATGAGTGTGTGCGTGTGCCAATTGATTACTGCTAACAGGTATGTGCTTGTAGTCCGTCCGCAACTATTATTTTTTTTAGCCTTATTAAACTGTGCTAATAATTACATATTTTGATAGGGAAAACCACATAGGACCCTGCTGCTTTGTCTTCGTCTGATTCCAGCTGATCTATGCTGTTGTCGATCTGCTGTTACCTGTCTGGCTGTGGCCAAGTGAAAGTTGTCTCACTGCTTGGGCTGCTCCTCGCTGCTTGTGGCATTCGGGCTGCAGCTTCTACAAACAATTTAAACCATTTAAAGCGGCTCCCCTGCTTACAACAGATTTTTTGCTGTGGTTGAACTTCTTTGCCGCTTCTACAGCCGCTGCATATTTTGCACACCCGAACCGAGTTGAATTTCTCTTTTTAATGTCTTAATTGTTTCATAGATGCTTGGATGTTAATTTAATTTGGATTAATTACTTTATTTTTATTTCCTTTCTCTGGGTTTCTTTAGTTGATTTATTTTATTTTGTTTCCTTAATTATTCATTTGTTTTGGGTTTTGATTTAGTGTTCAATTTCCCCTTTTTTTGGTTGCCTCTTTGTTAAATCATATTTTGAATTTCTTGAAATTAGGTATTTTGCTTTTCTTTTCTTTGGACAATATTTGAATATTTAAAATATTTCTATTCTGTTATTTTGGTTTAATCTGCCCAGTTATTGAGTCCTTTTGTATTGTTTGAGTGTGACATTTTTCTAATTGTGTTATTTTTGGTTTCAGTGTTCGAGGCCGGTGGTGGTGACGGTGACTGGTGGTGTCCCCTCATTTGGTGTGCGGTGCTCCTTGGTGGTGGTGACTTTAAAGTGTGTGTGTGGGTGACTGAGTTTGCATTATTTTGATTTCTTTAATTTGGGTGAACTCCACAGTACACTCGCTCACCAGCCCCGAGCCTCTGCCCTGATTAGTTTCTTCTTTTCTTTTTCTTTTGAGTGTGTGAATGGAGTTGTATTACTGTTTTTAACTTTAACTCTGAGTGAAATGAACAATTTATATTTTTGCTACCACAAACCTCGTCTCAGCAACTTAATAGAACGAACCCGTGTGTCTTGTAACCTACTTACATATTCTCTGGGTGAAATTCCCAGGGTGGCGTTGTCGTGCAACAGCGTAACTTGGTGTAATTGTTTATTGGTGTAAATTCTCCCCCCTTATACCTCGCTGCCACACTTGCGTGATCTCTGTGACTCCTAATCTTTGCATTCTTTCCAGCCAGGTTACGACTCGTACTTAGGGGCGATTCCTTACCATTCCAGACTAGCTAGCTGATATTGTAGGTAGTGATGGGTTTTCAGTTGGATTGCAGATTACGGTCTACCTCGAAAGGGTTTATATGGCACCTGTCGTGGAGATTCTGTCTTAAGGGGACCCCTGGGCTGATTAGCTGGTACCTGATTGATCTCCTTAAGGGGCCCTTTGGTGCACATAAACCTGGGTTTGTGATATGTTTATGCTCAGTGCTACTTTGTTTATGCCTCGATGCTCCTATCATGGTAATTTCGTCCATCCTCTAGAACTATCACCGAACTAAGATCCGGCAGCTGCGTTTATTACCTGGGGATGTCGGCTGAGTAACAATGGTTTTCACAGACAAGTCTGATGGCGTGGCTGTCCCGAGATTCATGCATGCTGTCCCCAAACTATAAATTCTAATTCTAATTTGGAGTCAGATATTTAACGAGGATATAACTAAATTCGGTATTTTAAATGCATTATGGAGTCAGATTTTAAGCGAGAGCAACATTGTAACCATTGTGCTTTTGAGCCCCGTTCCTTTGAACGGAGAGAAATATCCATTCTATAGTGACTCACACCAGCCAGGAAATCGCGCGACACAAAACCAGCCAAAAAGAACACGTAAAAACAGTCCTCTGCAATGTCCATATTTTGGTTTGCATGTGGGGGTCTTCAGGATTATGCTATCGACCACCAGCTTTGGACAGTACAGTCAATTAAATGCTTTTCAAGAGGATTACACAAGCTTGTAGAGGTGGAGAGACTATTATTATGGGAGACTTAAATTATCCTTGGATTGATTGGGAAATGGTGAAAGGACAGGGTTGGGGGGAGGAAGAATTTCTTGATATTATAAATGATAATTTCTTAGTGCAGTATGTTAATAAACCTACAAGAGAGAAGGCAATTTTAGACTAAGTGCTCTGTTGGGTACTGGAGCCACTTAGAACAAGTGATCACTGTTAAATTTAAGTTTCATGGCAAGTTAAAAAGATGTTCTCAAAAACAAAAATTTTCAATTTTGGGCGAGCAAACTTTGACAGGATTTGCACATATCTGAGTGAAATAAAATGGGAGACACTCCTGGACTGTGAGTCTGTAAATGACATGTGGGAAAGATATAAGGGGGTTTTACTTGAATCACAATGCAAATTCATCCCAAAGTTGTCCAAAAGTAAGCTGAAATAGCAGAATCCTTAGTGGATGACCAAAAGTATTTGTAGGATTTTGAGGGAAAAGAGAAATCTTTATAAGATGTACATAAAGGATAACAATGATAACACTAAGGCTGAATACTGTAAAATGTGGGCTGTGGTCAAAAAGACCTGAGGAAGGCCAGAAGACTGCATGAAAGACAAATTGCAGAGGGGGCAAAAACTAACCCTAAGCGCTTCTTTCAGTACTGTAGCAGAAAAAGGAAACTCAAAGAGCAGGTTAAGTGCATAAAGAATAAAAATGGATCACTGCTATATGATAACAAGGATATTGCAGATGCCTTAAACAGTGACTTTGTTGAGAATTTTACCTGAGAGTGGGTCTTTATTCAGCCAGAGGGCATGTTAAATGCTCAAGATTATTTAGCAGAAATTGAGGCTAGGGATAACAAAGTATTAGACAAGTTGCATAAACTAAAGGCAGAGGGTCCTGATGGCTTATATCCTAGAGTGCTCAAGGAAGTTGGTGAGATCATCTTTAAGCCGCTATCCGTCATCTTCAGACGGTCTTTAGAAACTGGAGAAATACCAATTGATTGGAAACAGGGCAATATAATACCAATATATAAGAAAGGGGACCATATCGAGCCAGGAAATTACAGGCCAGTCAGTTTAACTTGGATTGCATGCAAAATATTGGAATCTATCATAAAAGATGAGCTGAACTTATTTCTTGAATGTAACAGTATCTTGAGGGATTGCCAACATGGTTTCTGTAAGGGAAGGTCATGCCTGACAAACCATCTGGAATTTTTTGAAGAGGCCACCAAGACCAGAGCAGGGCTTATGATATCATATACTTGGATTTTCAGAAAGCATTTGATACTGTACCGCATAAGAGACTAATTTTTAAAATGAACTCCATTGGAGTTAAAGGAGGTATTCTGGAGTGGATTCAAAACTGGTTACAGGACAGAACACAAAGAGTGGTGGTCAGTGGTATCTCATCTGAGCTAGGTATGGTGGGGAGTGGCGTCCCCCAGGGATCGGTGTTGGGACCCCTGCTGTTCCTCATCTACATAAATGACCTTGATTGGAATATTGAGAGCAGATTAGTTAAATTTGCAGATGATACTAAATTCGGGGGTTTGGCAAATAGTTTAGAGTCCACTAAAGTGATTCAGGATGATTTGGATAGAATCCGGAATTAGTATATAGTATAGTATCAATCAATAGTATAGAAGCTTAGTTGGGCTGAAAGGCCTGTTCTTGCCATTCATGTTATGTTATGTTATGTTATGTTATAACATCCTTGTTGATTTCCCAGTTTGATGATTTAGTGCTAGCACAAAAATCGACAGGACAACACAAGTAAAACACAGGGCTTGTGACAGGTTCCTCGTTATGCATCAGCCAGAATAATCAGAAAACAAGTAGACTGACCTACAGATGCTCTAACCATGATACAAATCATAATTTTTCTAGTTAGTAACGCCATTAGGACAATGTTGTGTCATAGGTCTGTGGTGGCTAATTCTTGAAATTAGCGCTAGCTAGGCTTATGATCTGGGTAAACTGCATTGCAAGGAGTACTTTATGCCGCCTTCAATGCGTTACAAACGACACATTTTATGGTGTGTTATAAAAGCTTATTGCTTAACAGCATCATGAATCAGATGATGGTATTTTAGTAGATGCACAAGTGTAAAATGTGTGACACGTGCCTTGCAAGAAATGTTCACTGCAAATGCGAAAGTGCTGGGAGGGCTGTCTGTCTTGCCTGTTGATGGCTGCTACCCATCTTTTTTTCTTTCTGGATCCAAAGGTAAAATGATATATTAGGCTTATATCCTCGCCTATTGCTGCAGCCCACAGCACAGCAAAAAATTTCTATTTTTGCAGAGAGATATATCGGTCCACTTGCCGTCCACTTGTAGCTACTTTACTATACTTCCGCCGTCCATCATGGCGGTTGGGATTCCCATGACGTCAGACGCAATCCATCAATATAAAGGAGAGACTGCCTGTTTGTTTTTGAATACTATACTTTTTATTTAGCTGAAAATTGATTAAAGAGCAGAAGGAGAAAACAAAGGGTGGTTGCTTTACTTCTTTCAATGCATACTATGAAAAATATTTTGTACTCATACTCGCACTTTTGTTACTTAAGTCTATTCTTTCACAAAATACTTTTGGTACCCAAGTATATTTAATGTGAGCCACTTAATTACTTGAGTAAAAGTCTTTTTCTTATGGGTGACTTCAACTTTGACCAAAGTAACTTTCAGTAATGGTACTTCTACTTTTACGTAGTTATTTTTTTTCCAATACTTTATACACCTCTGATTATCATATTAGCTATGTGACAAAGTGCAATACTCAGTCATCCTGTAACTGTCACTTGTGAAAATCGTTCATGCTTTCTTTTCTGAATTCTTGTATTTTATTTCATTTCTTTAAACATTGACTATATCATTTTTTTGACTGTCTACCATATAAGAGGTAAAAGTTCGCTCACTTCGCAACACACTTTTTTTTTGTCCGTATTGACTGAAATAAAAACCAAACAATTCGCTATTTGGGGGCACTATAAAATTCCAAAACTTTCTCATTTCTCAGGCAATTCTCATGATCTTGGTGTCAACTAACGGCCTTTTCAAGAGCTTTCAATAGGTCATTAATTCATTAAAATGAATTGCATTTCAATTTTTTTGGTCACATACTTAACCCTATTCAACCATCACCAATATTGGCTCACGCTTTATGTAAACACATGGCAGCTCCTTCACTCAAACATAATTACTAAGCACTTTTACTCAAAACTTTTTCCATCACATGGATTCTTTGTCCATCACATGGATTCTTTGTTCATCACATGGATTCTTTGTCCATCACATGGATTCTTTGTCCATCACATGCCTAAAGAAGAAACATGGGGGAAAAAAGGAAACTTTGCATTCGTTCTTACACCCTCACTATATAGGAACTGCCATGTGCTCACGAAATTGACGTCACGTCCCCGATTAGCACAACTGTAATGACTTTATTGTTTCATTACGATTCAGGAACATACAAATGTACTTTATCTGCTATCTACATCTGCAGCTGCTGTCTCTCTCAAATTCACATTCACAAAATCAATAACTGCTACCCTTACTCTAGCTCTTTGTCTATTCAAATGTAAAACTTACTTTTGATGTGTTTTCCTTACTCAGGACTACCCCCCTCCACCCAATCCGTCACTTACTTACTCCCACTATCTCACTCACACACTGTCACTCACACTCTCCCCACCTACTTTGTAAACTAGGCTTGGTATATCCTCGAACGCCCCCAATCCTCCAATTCCCAATCCTTGAATAGACTCAATACAATATAAAGCCCCTCAGATCATTTGAACTTAATTTCAGGTCAATCGGACAAATGGTTCTGAAGATATGGCCAAAATGGTAATTTTCCACCAAGTAGCGCCACCTGGTGGCAAAATATTGAACCATACAGGTATGATGTCATCATGTGACACGTTGTGAGGTCATGACCTTGCAGTTGCACATAGTTTCATGTCAATTGGAGAAATAGTTCCAAAGATATGGCAAAAATGATGAATTTTATGCGACAAAGCTCCACGTTGTTCAAAATTTTGTACCAAACAGGTTTAATGTCATCGTAGGGCACATCCTCAGGTCATGGCCTATCATTTACACTTGATTTGAGGCCAATCGGACAAATATTTCCAGAGATATGATCAAAACAGTGATTTTTTTCAATTGTCTAAAATCAAATCAGTTTTTCCTCTTTATGATACTTACGCATATGCAATACCTGGAATTTCTACTTGAAATATTACTGAAGTTATCGCGTTAACACGTAAATCAGTTTGTGGCCCCTGGTGGCCAATCTAGAAATCATAAAATTGTCCAAAATCGAATTAGTTCTTCCTCTTTATGACAATTACTTACATGCAAAACTTGAAATTTCTCATTGAAATATTACTGAAGTTATCGCGTTAACACGAAGGGCGGCGACGGCGGCCAGACCAAAAACATAATATCCCCGGAACGCCATTCGGCGAACATATTATCCAATCAAACGCCAGTGCCACGGTGCTTGTGGCGTCAGTTATTCTCTTTCGTGATGTCAGTTGTTCTCTTTCCTTTCATCCAGGCCATGGAGTTGTTCAGAGGGTAAGCTCTCCCTTTATGGCTTGGCTGCCCGCAAGCTGTTTTTATTTACGCTGGGCTGATTAACAATCAAACAATTTATCGACTGAGCGACCAAGACCAATACATGACCTATAACTAAAAATAACGAAAAGGTGAATTCTCATTGCCTACATTTATATAATTTATGTCGCATTGTAAATCCAAAACTTCCGCTGACGTTGCAGCATTTATTTACCACACCTGTCCTCCAACCATACGCTCAAATAGATTGTTTATTCTCATTTAATTTGATTTACGACCCAAAGGAGCGTTTCCTAAAATCGCGCCCCTACTGGCAGCAGGAAGGTACTGTTAGAGTTGGAGTTCGAGTTCCAGATACAGTTTCAGTCATATTTACACTTAAAATAACGGTTTGGGTAAGGATTAGGGTTGGGGTTAAGGTTAGGGTAAGGGTTATAATTAGCATTAGGTTTAGGTTAGGGATTTACTAATGGTGACGCTGACGATGGAAACTAGATTGTAGTTATTTAAATGACTTAACTCCTAAATGTAACTCTAGGTTGTAATAAACTGCTTGACAAACGACCTTTGCGGGCATATTTTGTTGGAGGACAGGCTCATTGAAATTATAAAAACATATTGATGTTTTACATTGTCATTTATGCAGAGAAGAAGATGCCTCATAATTGTATCTCTCCGATGACGGTAGTCGGGAGATACTATGGTTTAGTTCCAGGGCCGCCAACGCCGCCGCAGAGATTTACTGTTCCAGGCTCTGGAAGCCACAATTATTACAGGAATTTCTCCAAACTTCACACTGGCGAAGATATTGATAGGCCAATGCTCAAGACCGATTTCCGCGCATTTCCGACTTCCAATATGGCTGCCGGTTGCCATTTTGTCCGAAATTTGGGGATCGAGGAGATACAGGACTCGGTCCCTGTGGCGACCAAGTTATGTAGTTTTGTTGTGCAATGCATAAAAATCCTTTCAAAAGTAAATTAGACTGTCGTCGGTTTTTACCAGTTAGTCTGAGCAACTGTGGCTAATCTGGAGATGTAAACTGCGAGAGACTTTGGTTATTAAGCATTTTTCAAAGTGAGCTTTCCAAAGATCAAATTCAAAATCAATAGACTCCCCAAGCAAAAATGTCTGCTCCCTGATATTGAAGCCAATTTGAAGACTCACTGGTTTTAAAATGCGTTACACTGGATTATTATCAAATTAAAATATGCGTTTTTGACACTTCAAAAATTCTACTTTCCGCTGAAATATACTTTGCAGAATTGCGGTCTCCTCCTTTAATTTGTCACCTGTCTGCTCTGTATTTAAAAAAAAAATAATTCTGTAAAGGTCACTCTTAGTTTCCTTCCGGACAATATTTTGACAATATTTTTTAGAAACACGTTATTCCAGTTTCCATGAGGGCAGATTTTAAAGGACTGAAATCTTTCTGATAGGTTGTTGAATACCAAAAAAAAAAACAGAAAAAAGTTTGTTGTGGCAGTGATTTTTTTTATCGTGATAGGTCCTTTGAGCTACTCCTCACAAAGCTTGCTTTGTTTTGCAAACTTCAAAACTGACTACTAAACCGCAAGTGTAAACAACATGTACGTAGCAGTTGTATAAAACTTGTCTGAATATGCAGGCAGATTAAAATCAGAAAAAGAATGTGTCGAACCTTAAGAATCTTGGGACATGAAATTAAAAAATGCTCATAGAGGTTTTGTTTTTTAATTGTAACATTACTGATGAACAACATAATTACAATCCCCTCTGCGATCTTAGGCACCCCTGGTTAAAACTCATGAAAATGGTTGTGTAATGTGAATATAGGCCACTAGATGGCAGTATTTACCTTTTTTTTTGTTAAGCTCAGACTGGAGTCATGTTTGGACATGTCCTGGACATGTCTGGGGCAAGTCTCAGAAAATAAAAAAAAGAGGTCTAAATGTGGGTGGGGTCTGCAAAAGAGTATATAAGGAAAAGAATTGTGACAGTAAAGTAGTAGGAGAAATTGCAAGAAGATGACCAGACCTGCCATTCTGTTCAAGACCTGTGACGTTTCTTTTGTGGATTTCTTTGCCTGTGTTTGAGCATTTTCATCATCCAGGACATCACCAAGCCACCCCCACGAAAAGGGATTGTAAATATTTATGTTTTGTACATAATTCAATCTTGGTCTTTAGGTTAGTTAGTTGTTATTGTCTTTGATAATTAAATGTGTTTGAGTTTTTAAAACTGTGTCTGTCATCCCTTGCTGTTGCTGTTGCTGTTGTGTTATAAATGTAATAACAAATTGGGGCCATAACAGTTGTAAAAAATATTCAACTTTTCTTGAATTTGCCTTATCTGGCATGGAAAAAATGTGAAAGATACAACCTTCAGTTGAAATATGGCCCAAATTCCAAAAAACATTGGGATACTGTGCAAAAGCTCAATAAAAACAGAATGCAATGATTTGCAAATCTCATAAAGTCACATGTTATTTGCAATAGAACATAGACACCATTTTGGATGTTGAAAGTGAGACATTTTACCATTGTATGAAAAATATTAGCTAATTTCGAATTTGATGGCTAAATTGCTGAAACCCCCTTGTGATAACAGGATTTACACTGCAGGCCAACAATTACTGTGCACTTGTCCCAAACACCTGCCTCACATGTGTAACCTGCCTCAGCTCCAACTGCTAATGGTAAAAGACTGGGAGATACAGATATGTATTTCATCAGTGCATCAATTCCCTTGTGAACCAGTAGTCAGAAGTTTAGGTCGCTACAGTAGAAGGGGTGCATTAGCAAAATGCATTTGAGTGACCTCACACACATCAAAAGTAAGTTTTTAAGTGTGTTGTATTGTATTGAATGGAAGATGAAGGTGTAGAAAAATAAATTAAAAAAAACAATTTTAGCTTCCCAACGCTTCAGACATGAGATATCAATCACAATTCCCAATAAATCAGTCTCTTTTTTTTTTTTTTTTAAATAAATCACAGTCTCTGAATAAATCCCAGTCTCCGTCTTTTGAGTTGGCTCGCCACGGCCACTGAGGTCCCATTCTACCTTTACAAACACAGGAAAAATCCCCAGTAGAAGAAGATGTCTTGTGGATCAACACAGGAATCCATACAAGAGATAGGAAAAGGAAAAGACCCGGCCTATAAAGACCAAAAACAGGGTTACTGCATTGTTCCCAAAAATAAAATATACTTTTAAATTTAAATAAATACATATAAACACACATTTTTATGCATATACCTTGTAACACAGCTTCTAAACAATTATTTTAACCACTTTTTACTGTTAATTCAATGAACTGAATACATTTCTCAGTATTAACATGAGGCAAATGGCTGAACGTTCCTTTCCCTTATTTTTTTTCCTTACTACCGCTCACTTAAAAAAACAGACCGAGAACAAATGTAAACAAAACACCGTAATATAAGACATTTTATCCTTTTTTTTTTAACCACCACGTTCACGAAAATAATGCCTCATTGATCCATATTAACATCAGCAGAAGCAGCACATTTCATTCCATTTATCAGACCAACTTTAGTAAAAGTTACTCACCAGAGGTTCACGGTTCACATACACAAATACACTCCGGGCACAGGGCACAACACACGGCTCTCATCAGTCCAGGATTCCGCTTTTTAAGAGACAGGGACACGGGAGTTCAGTTACGTGTAACCTTACTATTTAGCAATGGATGCGGCTAATGGCCGAAGCTAGCGCTGAGTTAGCGGCGAATGCTAATCAACACAACTCACGTTCTCTTCCGCTTCTGTTGCAAACCACAGTCCGCTCATCCTACCCACGGCAAAAAAGGAAAGCTACGCCCTCTGCTCTGACGATAAAAGTGACTTTGACTTGGAATATCTGACTCTCTCAGACAAAAAATCGGAAGTCTGCGGCAGGAGGCTAGCACACAGCTGCCTCAGAGACGATTCGGCCGAGAGAGAGAGAAAACGGAAGCACCCAGGCACGTACGCCCTGGTGACGTCTGATTGGTTACACTATCACATGAACTCCTCAGGTCACCTGAATCTTTTGCACTTCGAGAAAAGGCACTTTCGCCACACTTGAAACTAGAACGGGCACTCGGTAGAGCGCATACCTTCGCCGACGCCACTGAATCCCTCGCCACATAACTCTGAGGACCAATTTTAATTTTTTTAAATGATCGATGAATGAGAAGAGTACGATATTTTTTTTTTTTTACATCAATACGCCTTTAAGTTCGAAAGGTAATGACCCCCCTGACCTTTGACCCCCAACCGATAAGAAGGGTATTGACCCCATTGTACCGTGTTTCACATCACAGGATCGGGTATATAATTCTGCACATTTTGGCGTTGGTTTCATGCCGATCGGATAAAAATTGACCGGGATATGGCCGAAAGTCGGTTTTGACCTTTTCGTGGCCTTGACCTTGACCTTTGACCCGATCACTCCCAAAATCTAATCGATTGATCCTCAGGTCATGCCAAATCAACCCACCAAATTTTATGAAATTCCGTTTGGTCCTTTTTGAGTTATTCGACACACATACACACAGACAGACAGACAGACACACAAACAAATAAATACACGGGGATCAAAACATTACCTTCGTCAGCGAAGTCGCTGGCGAAGGTAATGAAATAAAATACTCTTTTTCAACAGATAAATGACCTTGTGTGTGTTGATCTTTTTAATCTATTTATTAACATATTTACGATTTTTTTAACCATTAATCCTATTCATTCATTTTATGCAAGATTGTTATCTGTCACATAAAAAAATAAATGTATTAATTTATTGGTCTAATTAATTAACTGGTGGACTGGACTGTTGATAAGGCCTGGTAACCTGGGTTACACATGGCTTGTGTGTACACATTGATTTGTTCAGGAGTCGAGAGAATATTTGCATTTTCGCTTTCTTTAAATTCTGAGCAGTGACACACTGAACTTAAGTTTTGTCTGCAAAGGAGATATTGCGGGAATACAGTGCTGCATTTTATTGGAGGATAATATTATCCAGCGAACACTGTTAAAAACAAAGGTAATGTTGGCCATTGTCTGTTGTTCGCTAACTAAATCTATTGAAAACTATGGAGCTAGCTGCCAGAGACGAAGCAGCCACAGTGCTACATAACTAGCATAACAGTAACTGAATATACGGCAATTCAGTGACCCTGTCTCCACTGATTATACTATGATATGACAGCATACACAGTGCAATGTGAGATAAATACAGCAGATTTGTCACACATTAATCCGGCAAAATTAAAGTCATGGTCATCATAATGGTACACTATTATTACATTGATTACATAGAACGGTGTTTCACTCTGGTCCTGGAGTGTCTGCAGGCTTTACAGGAGCTTGCACCATTCAGATAATCAAAACAAGCCACAAGTATGCCACAAGTATACTCTTTTAAGTATACTTCAAGTTTAAGCAAAGTAAACTTAAAGTACACATCTAGTTTACAACCAGGTTTTATTTTATACTGCAAGTACACTACTAGTGAATTTTTTAGCATACTGTGAGTTGGCTAGTTGTATACTTCTGGCATACTTTTCAGTTTATGAAAGTATAATCTGAGATGTACTGCTTGGAAACTTAAAGACTGTCATTGGATGTTTAATGACCGCAGTGAGTCGGGAATTCAGTTTCACATCTCATCAGAAAGACAACATCCTCATCACTGCGCTGGAGTATTGCTTTTTGTAGCCTCGGACAGAGTGTCCGGGGGTACTATGGATTTGCGGTTGTTGCGCGTCCGTGTCCTCGTCCTTAGAAATTTTCTTGTGAACACTCTACTGACTGAAAGTCTTCTCCGATGCTTTTGATATTTCAAATGCACGTTGATAGTGGTTAGAGCAGTTCTCTTCAGATCTGGCCTTCGAATCCAAATTCAGTCCTGGGTTTCCTTCCTTACAGGCAATTAAGTGAACAATTAATGATGCTGATTGACTAGATTGTCATCTCACCTGACTCCCAGGTAAAGGGAGGGCGGAAAGCCAGCAGTTCTTGGCCCTCGAGGACCGTGATTTGAGGAGCCCAGGTTAAGAGGATGAAGCCTATCGATTTTGGTCAAGTTTTGTCATGCAGTGTCCGGAATATTCCCAAAAAACCAACAAAAATATTCCCTTTGGAAAAAATGGGAGTTGGGTTCTCATTGCTAGAGTGCATGATGTCACACCTAGAGTGGGAGCTGGAAGAACAGAGGCTTAAAAAATGCTTTTCATTTTACTATAACTTCCACAAATTTGAATCCCTATTCATGAAATTTCACAGAAACGTAAGAAAATTTGTTGTTGTCACAGTACAATAGTTTTTGTAGCTCAGAAGTACATAGTTTTGCCTCAGGGAACAGTCAAAGGACATGAAGCATGTCGAATTTCTCTATCTTTCCCATCAAAAATCACCCAAAAATTTTTGGGTGAACAGCAAACAGATAGAGTCTTTAGATCGCTGTAATTCCAACGTTATATCACTCAGAGAAATAAAAAAGACATCTACGCGCTCAGCAAGGTCTCTTGCCTTGAATGATGTGGTTACATTGGTGACAGGATGAATGTTTTTTGTGTGAGAAGCAGAAGTTTGAGGTGTGCGCAAGCAAGGATTTCTTTGACTTAGTGACTCAGCGATACTCTGTGCGTGGGAAGCCAGTCCTGCCATTGGCCCTCTGTGATTGGCTGATTTGTCCATGGAGATTATTTGATTTGAATAGGGCCGCGTTCGAAATGTACGCTCACCCACTATGTACGGCATATGTTGTGAATGTCCTACATTGAAAACAATGTACAGACCGTGAGTGAGCGAGTGGACAAATGTGCATTCCATTGTCATCATCAGAACAAAGTTAAACTAGCCAGCGATTTTGCGCTCATTTAAATTGGCCCAACGCTATGAATTCCCAATCTAAAAAAGGTAACCTACCTCATTTTCTAGGCTGTTTATTTTTTGTTCAAAAGTCAGCATCTCTGATGGTATGGGGATGCATTAGTCCATATGGTGTGGGACACTTGCATGTTTTAAAAAGCACCATGAATGCTGAAAGGAATATAAAGGTTTTAGAGCAACATATGCTCCCCTCCAGATGACATCTATTCCAGGGAAGGACTTGTGTATTTCAGCAGGACAATACAAAACCACATACTGCAGCTATTACAACAGCATGGCTTCGTAGTAGAAGAGTCTGTGTGCTGAACTGGCCTGCCTGCAGTCCTGATCTTTCACAGATTGAGAACATTTGGCACACAATTAAACAAAAAGTCCGTCAAAGGGGACCCAAAACTCTCCAGCAGCCTGTTTTAAACAAGAGTGGGATGAAATTCCGATGGCTAAACTCAAGAAACTTGTCTCCTCAATGCCCAGACACCTCCAATCTGTGTTAAAAAGAAGAGGGGATGCCATACCATGGTAAACAGGCCCCTGTCCCAACCTTTTTGAGACCTGTAGCAGCCATCAAATTTGAAATGAGCTCATTTTGTGGATAAAATTGTACAATTTCTCAGCTTCAACATTTGCTATGTTATCTCTGTTCTATTGTGAATAAAATTGGTGTGACTTGAAAGTCATTGCGTTTTGATTTTATTCACGATTTACACTTTGTCCCAACTATTTTGGAATTGGGGTTTTATATATATATACACACACAAATACACACTCACACACACACACACACACGCACAAACAGAACACATTCTACCCACATACACAGTCTAAGTACATCTATGATAAACTGAGCAGGACCTCCTTTTTCCGTTGGAAAGGCCTCTTGGTGATTCTGGTCCATATCAAAATGGACGACTGACATTAGATATATATATGCATTACTGACCAAGTTTACACGTGTACCCAATAAAGTGGTCATTGTGTATATGCGTGGTTCACACTATGGGCTGTACATGCAGATAATGGGGCACACACTAATAAACATAGAAGTACATGCACACACAGAATCGATAACAGACACTCCAGCAAGCAATAACAGGACCCACCCTGTATTTTGAACGCTTTGTTTTCATAACAAAATGGGCAGAACATCCTGCCACAGACTGCAGTGTCACATCTCTTGCAATAATGCAGAGTTTCAGAACAGCCTCGTTTCCTGTAGCACGACGCTGAACCGCGAGAACTATAAACCCACAGAATAGGCACACGGTGGGTCGTTTCAGTTTATATCTGCTGTCGCAACCCTTGTGTGAATCCCTTTCACATCGCCTCCCATCCAGCAGGTTAACTGTTTTTTAGATGTATTGTCTCCCTCCCACTGGTTACAAATCCCTCTTTCCTCATCCTCTCACGTTTTTGTGTATATACTGCTAAGACCTTACTTGGAGAGAGCGAGTTCCTGAATTGACACATGCTTTATGCCGTTGAGCAACCAGTCAGTATTTTGAGTTAAAGCTAATCATCATCAGAAAGTATTCATGATCTTTAATGATAGTTATTAAATACAAAAGCTCTCTTCCTGGATCTAACAATAAGAACAGGCTCCCGAGCCTCCAAGATTAGGACGGTAATCTGATTAACTATCCTTAACTATCCTTTAACCCTATATCTGTTCCTTGGCCCAATTTATTACTTTATTCATCATTCATCATTATTTATCTGCGGTCATCCGCGGTTGGACTGCATTCCTGCTAAACTGCCCAGTCCTGCCATCTGACAGTGCTGCATGCACTCCACAGGCAGCTACCCTTGATTTCCACTCTCCGCGCTAGGATACGCCTTCGCGCCCTAGCCTGGACCATATGAATTGAACTGTGTCACTCTGCTCTGGGACCGTCCCTCCGATAATACCGAATTGCTGTCAATAAACCCTCCTATTGGATTGTACCCTGACTTTCCATTTCGTTCCTGGCCTGGATCATAACAAAGGGCATTGAACTGACTCAGTTAGAGAGAGCGGTAACTGATCATCTGTCATGTTGAGATTAAAAGAAAAAAAACATGAAAAGGAATTAGTCATTCTTGAAATTCAATGTGAAGGTCAAGAATAGCACCGTGGTGATTCTGCTCCAAATTACAATGCAGATGAGGGCACAGATTTTCCATCCACCAGTGTAGGAAGGACAGGATCTGTTTTCCTGACATGTACTTCACAATAGGGCATTAACGGAAAAACTGTGAAGTCGACACGTCGACGTCATTAACACAAGTCGACTTCCACCGAGAGGAGTCGACAAGTCACGGTTTTCTTTTTCTGCGTCTACATAAACGTGAGGCTTTTATTATTGGACTGTATTGAAGTCAGGCCTGAATCTTTCTGCATTTAATGTACATTGTTAACTTACAGAGATCTTTAATATAAGTTGCTCATTGTTGGACAGCTCGTGACCTCAGCATTATGAGGTTCTTATGATGTATAGCTTTTTGGGGCAGATAGAACCTTATAATACTAAGGTCATGCAGGTTCGAACCCCGGTCGTACCAACCAGCAGTGGTCAACAGCTTTTTCAGAACAGCGCATGATTCACTAAAGCGCTGTAGGGATGCAAATTGGAAGGGACTGCTGGGACAGGGCATTAAAAATGTTTGCCTTGTTCGTGTCTCCTGAGCTGGCAACAAGGGGTCTGTCATGGTTTTTGGAGGCTGGCGAGCTTTCTTTGTTGCTCTCGTCCGGGCAAATTTCGTTTTGCCCACAATCGTATTCTTTGGCCAGCTAGCATCAATTGTGGGCGGCGCCCGGACTCTATTTAAGCCCAAGTTCCACCTCGCCCCCTTTGTGAGAGTGTCAGTGTCACCACTGCACTGTAGCCCTCAGGATCTCTAGCTAGAGAAGTGTTGAGGAATTAGTAGCAAAAAAGGAAAGTGTTACTTAGTAAAAGGAATCTTTCTCTTCCCTTTTCTCTCTCTGTGCACCGCCTGGCGCTTTGTCTTTATCTCGGTTTCTGAGATTTTTCCTTTGTCTCGTACAGTCCAGCTCGCTCTGTTCCTTGTTTCACTGGGACTAGATTTCTGTCCTTTGGA
Organism: Gymnothorax reevesii; assembly: GCA_029721435.1. Lineage (NCBI taxonomy): Eukaryota > Metazoa > Chordata > Actinopteri > Anguilliformes > Muraenidae > Gymnothorax > Gymnothorax reevesii. The sequence continues at coordinate 132,538,194 of CM056577.1, read as the reverse complement.
AGCGCGAGTCTCTCTCTCTCCGATTCTCTCACCAGCCATCGCAGGGTCGCATTTACATAAGCAAGCCTTGTACATAGTTCTCGGATTGGGCATTCCCGATTTGGGTGGGATTGGAGATTCCAAATTATTTAAAAAAAAATAAAATAAAATAATAATAAATCATACTAAGTGAGCTGTGTCTGTGTGGCTCCCCCCTCCGGTCAGTGCGACGATGTCATCAAATGACTTGTCGACTCGACTTAGACTTTATTGACATACAGGGCGACTTGCAAAAATCAGAAGTCGTTAATGCCCTACTTCGCAATACTAACTCTTGCCTTCTTTGCATGTGCTAAGTCCATTCAGGAGAGCAGAATGTTTATGAAGAATATTGAGCTGAGGTGCGCATTCCGGGAATGAGAATTCCATTCCCCATTCCAGGGGTAAAAATGCTGCCATGCGTTCCCTGCACCCATGAGCCCAGCCAGCTGATTCTACTACGATCTATTCATCCTACTGACAGAGGGTGGCTCTAACCTGTGTGACCAGGAGAGTAAGGTTTGCAGCTGTCTTCAGTGGTGTAGTAGTTGAGGGAGGGGAGTGGCACTGGAAGGATGTTTCCTGCTGGACCAATCTCTTTGCTCCCTACGTTTTAAAAGTGTTACCTCTTTATTCCTCTGGCTTCGCTGAGATCGATTTTCTGCTTCATGTCTCTCCTCTCATGTCTGTCTGCTTTTGTTTACGAGTGCTTGCTGTCTTGGGTCTGTTTGGTTAATCTGCTGGATATAGCGGCGTCCACTGACTGCGAGTTTTCTCCGAAACACGGAAGTGACAACTCGCGTCACTTAGAATCCCACGGATTGTTTGGTGCAACAGTCACTGCTGTTTTGCCTCGGTGTTGCTTTGATTTCGCTTGTTCATTTGTGTTTGTTTTGTTGCGGGAGCCTCTTCATTTGCCGGTTCTGAAACTGCCTGCTTGAGGGGACGTTTGCTAGCGTTCTGCGTTGTATCGGTGTAGGCTACTTGTTGGGCCAGATGGCCTGCGGGGCGTGTGTTGCTGCTGCTGCTTGGCGTGGCCTCAAGTTTTGCTGGTGTGGCTTCATCAAGGCGCAATTGTAGTCCTTGTTTCTTTTAGTTTTGTAGTTATTGAAGCAACTGGTATGGGTAGGTTGTTAGGTCGTTCATTCGGCTTATAGTTTTGCATTTTGTATAGAGTGGGCTTGGCGCTGATTTGGTGGTGGGGTTAGTACATAGGGGTAGGCCTACTCCCCTCACGTGTTGTGTGTTAATGGCACCTGAACCACGAATAGTGTCACCTTGTTTGTAGTAAGGTTTGCTGTGAGTGAGCACTGGGTGGTAACTGCACGTTGGGAGCCCCTAAGGTGAGTATGCCCCCTTCCCATCAGCGTTGTCACCCACTATTTCTAAGCATACATGCATATATTTTTATACATATGTTCTATTAAAGTGATGTTTAAAATAAACATTTTTATAAGCATATGAGATTTCATCTTGATTACATTACTGCTTTTCAGTGTCAAAATTAATTTAATAAATTGATTGTTTTGACTCTGGACCACGTCTCTGGCTTGTTATTTAAGAACTGTACAGGGAGCCGCTATTATATTGTGTGACTGGGTGTATCCCAGTAGTTCCAAAGCTATGCCCCGGTCATACTTGCAAATTCAGGCAGCTGGAACAAAACATTGGGGTGGAGCTTTAGATTCTGACCCTGGATTGTCCACCTCCTATTGTATGTGTGGCGGAGGAAATGTTAAAAATAATGGAGGTCCAGCCTTCGGTTGCCAGCACGCTGGCAACCGCTAATGCTGCAGGGGACACATGGGCAAGCCAATACTGTGAAACACCTTCCAGGGAAATCTGGGATGTTTTCACAGTGTGCACTCAGGGGTTAGGCTGTGTTCCTGACTCACGGTTTAGGAACACTGTGAATCCCTCTGTAGAAGAGAGCGTGTAATATGATGTTGAAAAGAGCACCATCCTTAGAGCATATAAATTTGTTCCGGAGGTGCACTGGCAGACGTTTAGAAAACACCCTTTTCCTCTAAGTTCTAAGTTTCTAGAATGAAAATGGGTAGGTGAGGAGGTGTAGTATCACCCAGTGGTAGAGCCTGGCACTTTCAGATGCATTTTGGGCCTCTTGCAAAGGGAGGAGGGCAGAGAGATAATCTGCTTCCTCTACATTTTTCTTACTGGCAAGGCAAGAAAAGAAGCAAGACAATTGAAGCACCTATTACTAAAACCCCATAAGTCACACTTGACTTGACGTGTGGGGTTTTAGTACTCAGTGCTTCAATTTAGTGAAGATCCGGCATTTCCTTGCCCTGTTAAAGTCAGCTACCACTTCACTCACAGGCATAGCAGAATTCAAGATATCGATCCACAGATCATTTATACTTCACAAATTTCACAAATATATCCCTACAGTGATGTGTCTCCGGCTTCCTTTCTTAAGATATTTTACTCCCAACTCCTAACTCTCACCTCTTTATAACCACATGAAAAAGTTTGGAATCTCCTTAACGTTGGCTGAATTTGATTACACGGAGCCTCGAGGGAATTGAAGAGCATAGTGCTAAAGTACTTAAGTCACATTTTCATGCACCGGTAGGAAAGGTTTGGTAAATGTCTCTTATAGTTACCTTAGCCCACTGACTCGATTCTCTCAAAATTAATATATACGTAGTGACTTCAGTACTTTTAGCACTGGGGTCTTTACTTACAGCAGGACAAACAACATGTTTTCATGCTGAACTTGAATTGTCCAAAATGTGACTTCAGTACTTTTCGCAATAGGCTCTTCAGTTGTGTGTGTGAGATCACGTGTGATCAGGGCTCTCTGGACTTAGTCTTCATTACACTGGACACACCTCCCTCATAGAAACATGAAACCCTGTATAAAAAAGCTTGTTTGGTTGCTCACATTTTTTTTTAACATTGTCCTGGCAGACTGTCACAGAGCTCAACCGCTGTAAAGACGAGGATTATTGAAGAAATTTTTAAGATGGATTGGTCTTTATTAAAACCAGATAACAAGGCCATTAATGTTGTCCAGAAGATCATCTGGGTGATTTTCCTTCAGATTACAGAGGAGCTGTTGGAACACGTTTTTAAGTGCCACTGTAGCAAGCAAATGAATGCTTTTGTAATTATGTATTTCACAGTACCAGTCTTGGTACTCGCTACGTTAGTTTTCTCTCTGGACCAGCACAGAATCTTCAGGAAGAAATGTTGTTTCTGCTGTCCATGTAAAAAACAAAATGTCCAGGGTTCATGTAAAATGGTCATTCTTTGTGTATGGCGAATTCTTCGCTCTTGCTGGAGGCTTCTGTACCCGGGCTTCTGTTGGGTTGTGATTCTTCTGATCGATGGGAAGTACCTGGCTTGCATACTGTACAACAAATGCAATAGTACAATGGACACTGTGGACACTAAGGATTCAGAATTCATAAATGGGATGATACAATCCAAAGTAAGTATTGACCACTTTCTTTAATTGCAACCTGTTACCTTTAGGGTTAGTCAGTCTTTTCCAGAAAGGACAGGCTTTCATTCCAACCAACTAGTTACACATGATTCGACTAATCAAGGTCTTAATTAATCAGCAGCCCTACCGTTACTCGATCTGCTCCAGCTTGGTGAGTACACTGAACAAAATATAAACGCAACACAGATAAATGTTTTTGATAACATTTTAATATCCAGCATAAACAAAATTGGGTCAAATATTCCAAAACTAAAGAATATAAAGAATAATTCCCAAATGATTATTCTTCAAATGAAATAACCAAAATTTATCTGAACAGGATATAATCAGTACAGTCCATGGATTTTCACTTTCAGTATCTGGCTTGCCAACTGTTTGCATTCCTCAAAGCCACACATGGAACAATACATTTATTTTGAAAACACCCCGCATATCAGGTTTTTATTATTCTCCTTGTGATGGCAATCATTTCTTTTGACACGCTTTTATTTTATCTATTTTTTTGCATTTCACTGAGCCTTGCTCAAAATTGCGTAAAGGTATTTCTAATCTTCGTCTTTGATTTCATTTCAGCAATGTAAGCGACCATGAAGTCCAGGTTTGATTGTCTGATGTGCCAAAAATGTTTATTTTTTGGCCATTCAACAAAAGCAACTATATAACAATCTTTCTCTGGGCTTACAAAACAAAGATTTTCTTATACCTTTTAACATTGATAGTATCTACAATAGACAGGAATCACATTATTTACAAAAAAAAAATTAACACACACCAAATTTACCAGTTCGTTAAAAACATAAGTCAGAGTTGCCAGCTCTGAAATTCCCATGTATGATTTGTCATTTTTAATGATTTCTCTCATGCAGATTAACGGACTCTGTCTGGTTGTTATATGTGCGCTCTGCTATCTCATCTCTCTGGCCTGCAACTATTGCCAATCGCCTGCATATCGGTATGAGAGGATGTACTTGTCTCAGCTTGAGGAAAACAGAGAGGAATTTGCAAAGGAGTATATGAGGAAGTGCTTAAATAACAGAAGAGAGGTGTGTGAGAAAAGCTTGAGCAGGAAAACTGAAGTGAAGCCTGTAACTGAGGACACAGCACCACCCAGAGCTGAGGGCCCAACACCACCTGGAGCTGAGAGCACAACACCACCCAGAGCTGAGGGCCCAACACCACCTGGAGCTGAGAGCACAACACCACCCAGAGCTGAGGGCCCAACACCACCTGGAGCTGAGAGCACAACACCACCCAGAGCTGAGGGCCCAACACCACCTAGAGCTGAGAGCTCAACACCACCCAGAGATGCAGGAGTAGAAAATCTTGAATTAAGTTTCAGTGCTGAAAACATTGTGCAGAAAATAGAAGAAGCCTTCAAGTATACTATCAAATCTGAGAAGTGTAAGGGATGCAAAGATCTATGTGAAAAGAACCGGCCCGGAGACAATTCAGTCGAACTCAATGCATGTACTACAGGGAATGATGACACAAGACCCTTCATAGGTGAATCTAGTTAAAAAACATCATGTATTTAACTCGTAAAAACAGTCCCATCATGCTGATCTCATGCTGTTCTCTAAACGCTATCAAAATCATATTACAGTTGATGCTTTCTGAACTTGCCGGTCCTGCATTGAAAACAAAACTTAACTAATATTATAGGTCTACATTGTACAGGGCCTTAATTTCTGTGTCCAGAAAATTGCTGTCCTTTAAGTTTACATTCTGCTATGAACATGTAGTGCCCCAATCCCACCGTGATTGGGCATGTCACTTCAAAATATCCCAACTCTCTTTTTAGGGCGCCCTGAGTTCTTTTTAACTGAAGTGTATAGAAAATGTATAATTTAATAATTGTTCTATTCGATAATCTGAATGTCAATTAAGTTACCCCATAATGATTTTGATTGACTGGCAATGTGTTCTATGCATTTTTGTTGCAATACCACAGAAAATAAATTTGTAAAAGGAATGCTGTAATTTAATCAATGAAAACTTATGAAATATCTGGGGTTTTTTTAGTGCGTCGAAAAAGTATTTGTCCCTCTTCCAATTCCTTCTATTTTTGCTTATTTGCCACACTGAAATATTTCAGATCACTCAGCTAATTTTAAAATAAGACAATGTGAGGAAACACAAAATGCAGGTTTTAAAGGACCATATCATTTATTGAAGATAGAGTTACTGAAAATGTATCACTCATATGAAAAAATAATCATGCTCAAAAATCATATAACTAGTTGTGCAAGGCATGAGAGCAACAACTTTGATCAGACATTTGTGATAACAAGCAATGAGTCTTTTACATCACTGTGCAGGAATTCTGGCTCACTCTTCTTTGCAGAATTCCCCACTGGGAAGGCCTTTTGGTGACTCTGGTCGATATTGCCATTGCCATGATATTAATTAGCAGGTTTACTGGTGTACCTAATAAAGTAGTCAGTGAGTATATTCATGGTTCACACTATAGGCTGTATATACAGTCAATGGGTCACACAGCAATAACCACAGAAGTACATGCACAGACACACCATCTATAACAGACACTCCAGCAAGCAATAACAGGGCCCACCTGCATTTTGAAAGATTTGTTCTCACAACAAAATGGGCAGAACATCCTGCCACAGACTGCAGTGTCACATCTCCTGCATTAATGCAGAGTTTCAGAACGGCCTCGTTTCCTGTGGCCCGACGCTGAACCGTGAGAACTATAAACTCACAGAATAGGTTCACGGTGGGTCGTTTCAGTTTATATCTGCTGTCGCAACCCTCGTGTGAATCCCTTTCACATCGCCTCCATCCAGCAGGTTTTGTGTCTTTTAGATGACATTTGTTTGTGACTTTTTTTTGTATGTAAAGTAAGAATCGGATCGATGAAAGAAAAAATAGGTTAATGCAGAAAAGGCCAACTGGATGTTCCTTCAATTACAAGTCTTGTTCTTTCTGTAAATACTGGAGAGGTCAATCCACAGATAGACCATTTATACTTCACAATTCCGCAAATATACCCCTGCAATGGTGTCTATCCTCTCAACTCACCCCCTGACCATCTCTCACCAGTCTCCCCTCCCCGTTGCGACATTAAGGCTCCTCTATGTGGAGGTGGGGCCAGATAGTTTTGGGCCCAGTTTCCTCACAGCCCCAGGGGGGTCTTGAGATGGGCAGCTGTTGGTCATTACCCCTTGAGCAGGAGTCTGGACTACAGCAGGCCGGTGTCCTATGGACTGTTTTTGTGAAGCGGTGCGCAGCGTGAAGGAAGTTCAGGGCCAGCGGAATAAATGTTTCTGTGATCCGGTTTCTCGACAGTTTACGGTGAAGAATGTAGAGCCAAATTTGATCTAGTCTTGGAATTGGATGAAATTGGTGGCTTAGATATTTGTTGAAGTGTGTGATCTGGCTCTTTTTTTCTCGTTTTTCTTTTTGGCTTCTGCGATGATGTAAAAGAATCTGTGTCCCTGTCTGCGCTGGAGGAGCCTGACCCTTCCGCTACAGCGAGAGTTTCAGAGTTTTCCTGAACAGTGTGAGATAATGAAGCTTGTTGAGGATCAGAGGGAATTGTAGAATTGAGATTTTCTTTTTTTGTTTTTCCTTTTTTTGCTTACAAATAAAGAAGGGCGTCACCGTTGTTAATGTGCCCAGTATGATGTGAAAGGGTGCATTCAGAGGTACTGGGGAACTTCAATCTGGGAGTGAGATTTTGGAGTTTAAGTGGAGCTAACGCACTGGCAGATGTAAGGAAACAGGAAGTGGTGTCCAGATTTCATTAAATGTACCTATTTTATTTTTTGAAAGTGCTGTTATTTTTTTCCATCAAGATTTATTCTGTCAACAAGTTTAACCAATGTAATATAGTAATTAATAAAGTTTGAACTGAAGTGTTACTGAAAGGGTCTGGTGCAATGCTCTGTGTGTGAGTGGTAAGGCCTTCCAGCAAGGGGTGGGTGGTCTCGTATGAAGATCTGGGACAGGGAGGGTAATGTTTTTTTTGGGGGAGAGGGGCGTGCTGATGGGTGTGGAGGCACAGTGTTCCGGGCCCTGTTTGCGTACCGGAGAGGGCGATCTTGGAAGAGGTGCCCCCTTTCGCCGCAGAGATCACAGGGCCTCTGATCCTGCCATGCCCTGGTCTGGTGCTTGCCCCCGCAGGTTCTACACTTGAGCGCCATGCAGGCTGACACTAATTGATCTGGCTCACCGCAGTTCCTGCACAGCTTGGGCATGACGTTATAAAGAACCACGTCCCTGTATCTCGCCAGCATGATAATGCTGTGGACGTGTCATAGGCCCCCGGACAGCATAGGGGTCAGGTTTGAGTTCGACCAACCATTTACGAGTTCCGGTTCAGACTCTATCCTCGTCTGAGACTCTCTGGGCCTCTGACTTTACCAAGCCACACCGGCCCGACTACACACTCACATCGTGGTCATGCACAGATCCATTATAAAACTGCCCTGTGAACACTTTGTTTTCCGTGTCAGGGGTTTTGAGAAAAGGTCAACATTTTTTGCGACTGCGTACAACAATCTTTTTTTTTTGCTCTTGGTAGAAGTCTTTGTTCCCAGGCTTCGGTTGGATTGTGATTCTTCTGATTGATGGGAAGAACCTGGCTTGCCTACAGGGCCACAAATGCAACAGTATGATGTGCATTAAGGACACTGTGGATCCAGAATTCATGAGTGGCATGATTCAATCCAAAATATGTACAACCCCAAAATAGTTTGGGACAAAGAGTAAATTGTGAATACAATCATAACGCGATGACTTTGAAATTGCACCAGCCAGTATTTTATTCACTGTAGAACAGAGATAACATAGCTAATGTTGAAACTGAGAAATTTTACATTTTTTTCCAGAAAATGAGCTCATTTCAAATTTGATGGCTGCTCTAGGTCTAAAAAAAGTTGCGACAGGGGCTTGTTTACCATGGTGTAGCATCCCCTCTTCTTTCTAACACAGAGTGGAGGCGTCTGGGCATTGAGGAGACAAGTTTCTTGAGTTTAGCCGTTGGAATTTGATCCCACTCTTGTTTAATACAGGCTTCCAGCGGCTGGACAGTTTTGGGTCTCCTTTGAGAGACTTTTCATTTAATTACGCGCCAAATGTACTCAATTGGTAAAAGATCAGGACTGCAGGCAGGCCAGTTCAGGACACGGACTCTTCTACTACGAAGCCATGCTGTTGTAATAGCTGCAGTATGTGGTTTTGTATTGTCCTGCTGAAATACATAAGGCTTTCCCTGGAATAGATGTCATCTGGAGGGGAGCATATGTTGCAAATGAAAGGTCACGACCTGAGGATGTGTCCCAAGATGACATTATACCTGTTTGGTTCAAAATTTTGACACAAGGTGGAGCTCTGTCACATAAAATTCACCATTTTTGCCATATCTTTGGAACCATTTGTCCAATTGACATGAAACTATGTGCAACTGCAAGGTCATGACCTCACAACATGTCACATGATGACATCATACCTGTATGGTTCAATATTTTGCCACCAGGTGGCGCTTTGTGATGGAAAATGACCATTTTGGCCATATCTTCAGAACCATTTGTTCGATTGACCTGAAATTAAGTTTGAATGAAAGTCTATTCAAGGTCTATTCAAGGATTGGGGAATTGGAGGATTGGGGGCATTCGGGGATATACCCCCAGCCGTCGCCTCCGACGGCATAAGCCTAGTTATTATTTCTTTTCTTCTTCAGAAATGTTTTCGCAAATTCCCGTGAGATGATAGCAGGGGCGTGGCTTAGCACTTAAATGGATAAAAGTCAACAACCATTGGGCCAATCATAATGGAACTCACAGATTTATTTATTTGTGGGCCATCTTTTTGGGATGTTTTGTTTGTTGATGATATAATTTATTCTTTATTTTGTTATCAATCTGTTCTCATATCAATACTTTTACTCTTTGCTGGCTGCCGGACATGGAGTATTTTGCATTTCGCGTAGGACAGTCTTGATCGTGCATGCGATATTTAATGCACAAAGTCAATGGTCATGGAATTGATTTGGTCACTGACTACAAGCACTATTTTATCTCTGGTGTGGAAATAAAGCGTGAATCTGTTCGATCCATCTGACTAATTTTCAAAAGAGAGACCGAATAAAGACTGTTGTCCATCTTCCACGGAGTTATATATGAGTATTTTTCGTACAGCATTATATTTCATTTGTAAATGGAAATTTATTACATGCTGTTTTGCTGGCTTGCTGGTCAGCTATATTTATTTTGTTCATTTGGCACCCTCTGGTGGCGTGTCTAACAAAACATAATCTGATGTAAAAGATTAATGCTTTCTAGAAGCTTCTGGCACCTTCCTGCCTGGAGGGGCCGGGATTTCCCTGGAATCCTGTGGATCTCTCCAGAATGTTGCTGGTATATACATGCTGTGATTTTAAGCACAGCAGAGGAGTGCAGAGCAGAAGCAGTTTTGATTTGGCAACAGAGTTAATTAGTGGCATTAGAGTGTTATTAGGAATTAAATAGTGGATATTTTTTGAAGAACTTTTTTATTGAAGAATAAATTTGTTTTAGTTTTCTTTGCTGGTTTTCTCTGTTGTGATTTTTTTTAAGTCATAACAACGGAAGAAAACAGATGAGTGTATTCTTGTCTTTGCATTGACGTTGACTGTAATCAGTCATGTGAAAAATTTGTTTCGCATCCAGTGTGCAAGCAGCTTTACTGAGCGTAGAACGCAAGCATTTTATATAGGCAGTTTGTGGTTGGCTGAGAAAGATGTGAAGTCGTTAGTTTGCATCACAGATTCAGCTGCGTTGATTAAGCCAGGTCAAGTTTCCATTACACGTGTCAACTGCCTTTAATCTGATATCAGGACAATCGATATAGATACTATGATTTATGGCCTGATTCAGATAGTTACATTAAATAGTGGTTGCTGTAATTATTAATTACATTGAAATGTGCCTGACATTCTGGAAACCTGCATGTGAGGTTTCGGTGACATGGGCACTCTGTGATAGGCCCTATGTTCTGAGCGCGTTTTCAAAACACTGTTGATCAAACCATAAATTTAGCTTCTTCTGGTTGTTAGTTCAGCCTCGAACAGCACAATAGGTGCCGTAGCTCTGAAGGGACATTTTAAAAAAAGCAAGTTAATTTGTTAAAAAAACAAGATGTAATCGCCAAGTTAACTGTAAGAAACGCCGCTGTTCTGTACTAAAACTAATGACAAAAACTACTTCCGTCGGAAGTTTCATCCCACTTCATATCTACAGTAGCGCCCTCAGGAATTAAGGTGAATAAATGACAATTTTTTGGTGCAGTTTGTTAATAAACCTACAAGAGAGAAGGCAATTTTAGACTTAGTGCTCTGTAATGACCCTGATACTGGTACTGGAGCCACTTAGGACAAGTGATCACTCTGATCTTAATTTTGATGTTTCATGGGAAGTTAAAAAGGTGTATTCTAAAACCAAAATTTTCAATTTTAGGCGAGCAAATTTTAACAGGATGTTTAAAGCAAAATATGATGGGAGACACTCCTGGACTGTGAGTCGGTAAATGAGATGTGGGAAAGATCTAAGGGGGTTTTACTTGATTCACAATGTAAATTCATACCAAAGTTTACCAAAAGTCAGCTGAAATAGCAGAATCCTTAGTGGATGACCAAAAGTATTTGTAGGATTTTGAGGGAAAAGAGGAATCTTTATAAGATGTACATAAAGGATAACAATGATAACTCTAAGGCTGAAAACTGTAAAATGCGGGCTGTGGTCAAAAAGACCTGAGGAATGCCAGAAGACTGTATGAGAGACAAATTGCAGAGGGGCAAAAACTGATCCTATGTGCTTCTTTCAGTACTGTAGCAGAAAAAGGAAAGTTAAAGAGCAGGTTAAGTGCATAAAGAATAAAAATGGATCGCTGCTATTTGATAACATGGATATTGCGGATGCCTTAAACAGTTACTTTGTTGAGAATTTTACCTCGGAGCGGATTTTTATTGGGCCAGAGGCTATGTCCAATGCTCAAGATTATTCAGCGGATATTGAAGTTAGGGATAATGAAGTATTAGACAAGTTGCATAAACAAAAGGCGGATAAGGCAGCGGGTCCTGATGGCTTATATCCTAGAGTGCTCAGGGAAGTTAGTGAGATCATCTTTAAGCCGCTTTCCGCCATCTTCAGACGGTCTTTAGAAACTGGAGAAATACCAAATGATTGGAAATGGGGCAATATAATCAGTGGCGGTTTTACACGGGGGCCTACAGGGGCCTGTGCCCCCCTGCCGATGTCCTGTGCCCCTGTGCTGACTGAATAATAAAATTATACTGTATATTTTTTATGATGATATGCGCTAGCGCCAAAACCGGACCTAATGTCTCTCAACATTCTACACAAACTGATTAGAGCGACGCACCAAAGTGTGTTGGCTACCTGCGTTTGCTTTCACTGATCTCAATACGTTGGCTGGGATTTGAGTATGAGCGCGACAACCAGCAAGAACAACCAGTTGCAACAGACGAAGGTTAGCTGAACGACTGCACCTTATAAAGTAATTTGTTGTAGACGTGGCCGTGTTAGTGTTGTTCCCCATTCCGTTGTCAAGTTTGTAAATGTCTCTTAGATTTACGTTACGAATCACACACGGCAAAGTACTTATGAAAAGTTCCACACGATGGTGCGATGTTAACCACTAACCTCATCTGACAAGGCTGCTCCATTTTGAAAAATAATAGGCTACGAAGTAAAGTAATCAACCGAAGCCCATCTGCACGTGCTAAGTAGGGATGGTTATTTGTGAGATGAGATGTTTGCATCGCTGTAAATTTTTTTTTTACTTCTAAGACTGTCATGAAACCAGGAAGGGATATCGCCTCCTTTTTTGCCTGAGTAAAACAAAAAAATTGAATTACAGGAAACCAAATAAATCACTTATATGCCAATATTTGCCCAGTATTAGTGCAATTCACAAACCTATGATTGTATTTCAGTTGACCGTAGCATTTTTACAATTCATATTTTCAATCAATCACTCCACAGTAATATTGGCTTCCATAAATGGAAATGGCACATTGTGTCTGAGAGAGTGGAGGGTGTACGTATATATTTGTATGTTTTATGATTATGTTGATTACTTATTTCGTTGTGATCGCAGTAACTAGAACCAGTTGTTTAGTTAGTACTATTTTGTTACATTTGTATGAATAAACACCTTTTCAAAACTAGCTTCAATCCACAGATAGCCTACTGTATATTTGTAATTTTGATCTATGTTTGAAGAACTATCACTCCTCACTTACCAGATCCTTCTATGTACTGTGGCTCTGTCCGTCACTAATTAAAGTCAGCATGACATGCACACCTGTGTGAGCTGCTGTGTATTCAGGCTCTGGCAGCATATTTTGTAAATTAGTGTGAAGACTGGACTCTCAGTCAGTGGCTATGAATACAGAGGAGTGTGTACAAATGTTACTCGTGTGCTGTGGTTCTGATCGGCCCAATAACAGATGAGGAGTTTTGTTTTCTAAGAACGAGTCGCCTATTCTTAAGGCCATAAGCCATTTGATTTGTCTGATACTTCACACTTTATGTTGTATTTTATTTTCGATTTTTGATGGCCATCTGTCAATGCATTTTTTCTTCACGAAAGAATCTTCAGCATGATTTTATAGGCTAAAGCAAAATAGAAGTTTTTAATGCTTTACTATCATTATTGTTGCTTTTTAAAAGTATTTTTTGGCCTTTTGCCTTTATTCACACAGGAAAGTGTAGAGGGGCAGGGAGTGAGTGGTGCTGCAGCACGTCTCAGCTGCAGGCCCATGTCTAGGGCCATCATTGTAGTTTTTAATGTGCCCCTCTGATTAAACGCTGGCCCCACCTGGACCCATCCACTAACATTTGTCGAGAACCGCCACTGAATGTAATACCAATATATAAGAAAGGGGACCGTACACAGCCAGGAAATTACAGTCCGGTCAGAGCAACACATCTCCTTCGCATGGAGTTGATTATTTTGTCTATTGCGGTATATGGAATGTTATTCCATTATTCCCGGAGGGCCACACGGAGCTGGTGCACATTATCCAGATCTGGAACATAGTCACAGACATGTCGATCCAGAACATCCCAAAGATGCTCTATGGGCGACGTGTCCGGTGAATACGCAGGCCAGTCCAGAACTGGAATGTGCTCTGCTTCAAGGAACTGCATGCAGACCGCTCTGGTGGACGTACCTGCATCCAGCATGGCAATGGCATGCTCCCGCATGACCTGAGACATCTGAGGCATGATGACTTTTCACAAAATTTGGGGTGGCCTTTTATTGTCCCCAGTATAAGGAGTGTCTGGGTACTGCTCATTCTGTCTGATCACCGTCTGGAAATGCTACACCCATGTACTGAGTGAAATCACTGCATCACTGAGCAAATGCTCACTGACAGAGAGATGGATTAAAAAATGGTACACAAATCAAGAGAAATATTCCTATTGTACAAGTAAAAGTCAGCATATGCTCACTTAGAGCTGTTAACTCCATGTGGCATCAATATTTGACATGGGACGTTTATATTTTTGTTCTGTGTATTATAAAAGACGAGCTGGACTTATTTCTTGAACGGAACAGTATCTTGAGGGACAGCCAATATGGTTTTCGTAAGGGAAGGTCATGCCTGACAAACCCTCTGGAATTTTTTGAAGAGGCCACCAGGACTTATGACCAGAGGAGGGCTTCTGACATCATATACTTGGATTTTCAGAAAGCATTTGAAACAGTACTGCATAAGAGACTTATGACTTATAGACTTTTTAAAATGAGCTCCATTGGAGTTAAAGGAGGTATTCTGGAGTGGATTCAAAACTGGTTACAGGACAGAACACAAAGAGTGGTGGTCAGTGGTATCTCATCTGTGTAATGGCCAAAGGAATTGGGAGGCCAATTGCAGTGGCTAGTGTTATGGCCCCAATTTGTTATTACATTTATAACACAACAGCAACAGCAAGGGATGACACACAGTTTTTAAAAACTCAAACACATTTAATGAACAAAGACTAAACTACTATTTACAACTAATAACCAAGATTGATTATAACAAAAACAAAAAGAAATATTTACAGTCCTTTTTGTGGGGCGGCTTGGTGATGTCCTGGGTGATGAAAATGCTCAAATCCACAAAAGAAACGTCACATGTCTTGAACAGAATGGCAGGTCTGGTCATCTTCTTGCAATTTCTCCTACTCCTTTACTGTCTCAATTCTTCTCCTTATATACTCTTTTTCAGACCCCACCCACATTTAGACCTCTTTTTTTTTACTTTTCGGGGACTTGCCCCAGACATGTCCAGGACATGTCTAAACATGACTCCAGTCTGAGCTGAATAAAAAAAAAGGTAAATACTGTCATCCAGTGGCCTATATTCACATTACACCTCCATTCCAAAAGGGAAAAATTTTGACTCATAAAGGCAAAATTTTTCTTTTCAATACAAAATGGTTAAGTGAACACTTGTCTATATATACATATCATACAATATTCAAACACATGATATATATATACACATTCAAACACGGGATAAGCAATCAGCAATTACATTGTCTGTCCCCTTCACATGCTTAATTTCCAAGTCAAACTCCTGTAAAATCAAACTCCAATTCAACAATCTCCGATTCTTGTTTTTCATCTTACTCAAAAACATTAACGGATTGTGGTCAGTGTACACAATCATTGGCTTTTGTCCTGTACAAACATAAACCTCAAAGTGTTGTAAAGAAAGGACCAGAGCCAACAGTTCCTTCTCTATTGTGGAATAGTTCCTTTGGTGGCGATTGAACTTCCTGGAGAAGTATGCCACGGGATGCTCAATGTCATCAGAGTCACTTCTCTGTAGGAGCACAGATCCACAAGCTTGGTCGCTAGCATCGACCGCGATGGAGAACGGTTTGTTGAAGTCAGGAGATTTGAGCACGGGGAAGTGACACAGCAGAGACTTCAGGCGATCGAAGGCTCTCTGGCATGCATCATCCCAGGTGAACTTTACGCCTTTCTTCAGTTGGTTAGTTAGACTGAGAGCAATCTCAGCAAAGTTCTCGCAGAACTTGCGGTAGTACCCAATCATTCCAAGGAAGCGGCGCAAAGCTTTTTTGTTGTCAGGAACAGGAAAGTCCATGATGGCTTGGACTTTAGCATTTATGGGTGCCACCTTACCCTGGCCTATGACGTAGCCAAGATAGGTGACAGTAGCACAACCAAAGTCACTCTTGTTCAGGTTAACAGTCAGGTTAGCCTGGGTCAGGCGCTGGAACAACGTCTCTACATCTTTCAGATGTTCTTCCCAGGAGTCACTCCATGTGATCAGGTCGTCGATGTACGCACCCGTGTGTGGCAATCCGGCGATTGTAGACTGTATCATCCTTTGGAACGTGGCTGGGGCATTTTTCATGCCAAAGGGTAGGACTTCATACTGGTACAATCCAGATGGTGTGGCAAAAGCAGAGATGCCCTTGGCCCTCTCAGTTAAAGGCACACACCAATAACCCTTCAATAAATCAATCTTGGTCAGAAACTTTGCTTGCCCTACTCTATCGATACAATCATCAATCCTAGGTATTGGAAACACATCAGTTCTAGTTACAGCATTGACTTTGCGATAATCTGTACAGAATCTAGTACTTCCATCAGGTTTTGGAACTAGCACACAGGGTGAACTCCAATCGGAGTTGGAAGGTCTGATAATATCATGTTCTAACATGTACTCAACCTCTTTCTCAGCAATCTTTCTCTTTTCAGGATTCATCCAGTACGGATGCTGTTTTATTGGTTTGGCATCACCAACATCTACATCATGAGAGGCTATAGAAACTCTTTTTGGAACATCAGGAAAAAGATCCTCATATTTCTTGATCAACCTCTCAAACTGATCTTTCTGTGAGGGTTCTAAGTGCTGGAGTTTTACATCAAGATTTTGCAACACTTCAGAATTTGACAATTTACATGAAAGAACTTCAGCTTTAATTCTTGGTTCATCATCTTGAAACTCCCCCTCATCTTCACACGTTTCGACCATTGGAGAATCTGAAGTGACAGCTGCAACCCTAGCATTTCTGTCATGATAAGGCTTTAGCATGTTAATATGACACAATTGTTTTGGTTTTCTCCTATCTGGAGTCTTCACAATGTAATTGAGATCATTGAGTTTTGTCAGAATTTCATAAGGACCATGAAATCTAGCCTGCAATGGATTGGACTGCAAGGGAAACAACACAAGGACCTTTTCTCCTGGTTTAAACTCACGGCTTCTAGCCTTATGATCATACCAAGTTTTCATTTTTCCCTGACTTGATTTCAAGTTCTCTTTGGCAAGGTCACAAGCTGCACACAATCTTTTCTTGAACTTGCTAACATAGTCTAACAGACTGATATGCGGCTTTTTCTCTTGCCATTGTTCACTCAATAATCGCAAAGGTCCTCTCACTTCATGGCCAAACACTAGCTTAAATGGACTGAATCCAGTAGACTCCTGCACTGCTTCTCTAGCTGCAAACAACAGCAAATGAATACCTTCATCCCAGTCTTTCTCATGGTCATAACAATAAGTCCTCATCATTGTCTTGAGAGTGGAATGAAACCGCTCTAAGGCACCCTGACTTTCTGGATGATAGGCACTAGAAAGAATCTGCTTTGCACCTAGTTCATACACAACCTGCTGAAACAATCCTGAAGTGAAATTGCTACCTTGGTCTGACTGAATTTCCCTGGGAAGGCCAAACAACATGAAGAACTTTATCAAAGCCTTTGAGATTGCAGTTGCCTTGATGTTACGTAGAGGTATGGCTTCAGGGAATCTGGTAGATGCACACATGATTGTCAACAAGTACTGATTTCCAGATCTAGTCTTAGGTAATGGACCAACACAGTCAACAATGACCTTAGAGAACGGCTCCCCAAATGCTGGGATAGGCTGTAATGGTGCTACAGGTGGGTCTAACTGGTGTTTTCCAACTACTTGACAAGTGTGACAGGTTTTGCAAAAGTTGGAAACGTCTTTCCGAAGCCCAGGCCAAAAGAAGTGTTTCATGATCTTATCAACAGTCTTGTTAACACCAAGATGACCTCCTAAAGGTAAACTATGAGCCATTGTTAAGATCTCATTCCTGTAGACCTTCGGAACAACAATTTGCCTGACCACTGCCTAATCTGCATTGGCAGGGATATCAGGAGGGCACCACTTCCGCATCAACACACCATCCTTGAGATAATACCCAACTGGAACTGCGTCTATTTCTTTATCAGGAAAGCTGGCTGAATAGAGAACTGATAAAAGTATCTGATAAGTCCTCAAACGGAGAAACCATAGTAGGCCAATCAGAGTCATGAGGCGAACCACCTGAGTCCTGACTATTCAATGTGCTGGATGGCACCACAACATCTTCTTCTTTAGCCTTCTTGGCCATAGCACGAGTCACTGCGCAAGAAGGATACAGAGATGGGTCCTCATCCCCATCTTCAGTGCTCGGCTGTGAAGTAAGATGTACAGGGGGAACTACTTTGCCCCCAGCCAGGTCATTGCCTAGCAACAGAGAAACACCCTTTATAGGTAGACTTGACATAAGTCCCACCTTTACCTGTCCTGTAACTAAATCTGACTTCAAGAATATAGAGCGCAGCGGTACAGATACAGTCCTCCCTTCAATACCTTGTACAAGTATGAAATCCCCTGAAGCGGTCTCATCACGTAACTCCAAGGAGTCCATCAACAAAAGTGACTGAGAAGCTCCGGTATCCCTTAGGATATATATGGGGATAGGAGTAGTATGCTCATTCAGAGCCACAAATCCCTCTGACACAAATGGAAGAAATTCCTCCCTCACGAAGTCAGCTGTATTAGGCTTTTTAGCCCCACAAGAAGCAGGCAATTTAGCAGATTGGTTATCTACTACAGGGGTTTCTAACCTTGTTTTCACAAAGGCATTTGGTTTGGTATCCTTTTCTTTTTCTTTCTTAGCTTTAAGGAACCAACAGTTAGTTGTAACATGACCAGATTTCTTGCAATAACTGCACACTAGACCACTTTTGTCACTGTCAGCTTTCACACTTTGATCAGACCTGTTACTGGATTTCTGAGCACCATCACCAGATTTGTCTTTGTCTTTGGGTGAGGAGTCTTGGGTATCACCATAACCCTTTTTCTGAAATTGGGACCATCTATTATTACTGCTAGACTGAAATTTGGACTTATGTGTGAGAACATATTCATCTGCAAATTTGGCAGCTGATTGCAAATTCAGTGCTTGCTTCTCATTAAGGTAGGTCTTAACATCATCTTTAACACAGTTCTTGAATTCTTCAACTAACACCATCTCTTTTAGTGAGTTGAAATCATCCTTGACCTCCATAGAAGTACACCAGCGCTAAAAGCAAACCTGCTTTTCATTAGCAAATTCAACATAAGTCTGATTTTCAGATTTCTTCAGACCTCTGAATTTCTGTCGGTAAGCCTCTGGAACCAACTCATAAGCTCTCAAAATAACCTTTTTGACAACCTC
Organism: Gymnothorax reevesii; assembly: GCA_029721435.1. Lineage (NCBI taxonomy): Eukaryota > Metazoa > Chordata > Actinopteri > Anguilliformes > Muraenidae > Gymnothorax > Gymnothorax reevesii. The sequence continues at coordinate 132,519,207 of CM056577.1, read as the reverse complement.
ATAATCAGAGGAATCATCTGCAGACAAAGCCGAATAGGCTTGTTGAGCTTTACCCTTGAGGACAGTTTGCAACATCAGAGGCCAGTGTTCCTTTGGCCACTGGCAACTCTTTGCTACCTTTTCAAAACACTGGAAATAGTTGTCAACATCCTTTTCCGAAAATGGAGGCACCAATTTTACCTCATGGCTAGCCCGAAATTTAGTTTCAGTTTGAATTTTAATTTTTAGTAGCTCCATTTGGAGTCTTTCTTCTCTATCAAATTTCTCTAATTCAAAATCTCTCTGTCTTGCAAATTTTTCTAACTTAAATTCTCTTTGTTTTTCTTTTTCCTCTCTTTCTATTTTCTCTTCTCTTGCTAATTTTTCTAACTCAAACTGCCTTTGTTTTTCTTTTTCTTCCCTTTCTTTCTCTCTTTCTTCCCTCTCAAATTCTCTTTGTTTTTCTTTTTCCTCCCTTCCAATCTCTAGCATTTTTAATTTAAGTTCCATTTCTATATTTGGATTTTCCACTGGAAACTGTTCCAGATCTCCTGGTGCAAACACATTTTCATCAATGTAATATTCAACTATCTCTCTAGCCAGTCTTGCTTTTCGCATGGCTGGTTTCACCTCTGTCAGCTCCAACTGTCTGCAAATTTCTAGCAGTTCTGTCTTTTTAAAAGACTTCAAAACCCCTACGGTTGGTGATGCCAAGAAATCATCCATTGCTGTTGTCAATATATATCTAGGAAAATTCACAAAAACAATTTCACAATTTGAAATGTTAGATTTTCAATAAATTACTCACACAATGGTCTATCCCGGACTTGAGCCCCCAATTTGTTATGGCCCCAATTTGTTATTACATTTAAAACAACAGCAACAGCAAGGGATGACACACAGTTTTTAAAAACTTAAACACATTTTATTAACAAAGACAATAACTAACAATAACCTACAACTAAATGACCAAGATTGATAAATAAGAAAAACAGAAATAATTACAGTCCCTTTTTTGGTGGGGTGGCTTGGTGATGTCCTGGATGAAGAAAATGCTGTAACAAAGGCAAAAATCCACAAAAGAAAACTTCACAGGTCTTGAACAGAAATGACAGGTCTGGTCACATGTATCGTTCTTCTCGCAATTTCTCCTACTACTTTACTGTCTCAATTCTTTGACTTATATACTCTTTTGCAGACCCCACCCACATTTAGACCTCTTTTTTTTTATTTTTCGGGGACTTGCCCCAGACATGTCCAGGACATGTCTAAACATGACTCCAATCTGAGCTCAATGAAAGAAAGGTAAATGCTTCCATCTAGTGGCCACTATTTACATCACATTGCCTACATGTACAACTTTACATTTTGCTAGATTAAATTTCATTTTCCACATTTCTGCCCATTCTGGATTCTATCCAAATCGTCCTGAATCACTTTAGTGGACCCTAAACTATCTGCCAAACCCCCCAATTTAGTGTCATCTGCAAATTTAACCAATCTGCTCTCAATATTCCTATCAAGGTCATTAATGTAAATGAGGAATAGCAGGGGTCCCAACACCGATCCCAGGGGGACGCCACTCCCCACCATACCCAGCTCAGATGAGATATCACTGACCACTACTCTTTGTGTTCTGTCCTGTAACCAGTTTTGAATCCACTTCAGAATACCTCCTGTAACTCCAATGGAGCTCATTTTAAAAATTAGTCTCTTATGCGGTACTGTATCAAATGCTTTCTGAAAATCCAAGTATATGATGAAATAAGCCCTGCTCTGGTCGTAAGTCCTGGTGGCCTCTTCAAAAAATTCCAGAAGGTTTGTTAGGCATGACCTTCCCTTCCGAAAACCATGTTGACTATCCCTCAAGATACTGTTACGTTCAAGAAATAAGTCCAGCTCATATTTTATGATAGATTCCAATATTTTGCACGAAATGCAAGTTAAACTCACTGGCCTGTAGTTTCCTGGCTCGGTACGGTCCCCTTTCATATATATTGGTATTATATTGTCCTGTTTCCAATTATTTGGTATTTCTCCAGTTTCTAAAGACCGTCTGAAGATGGCGGATAGCGGCTAAAAGATGAACTCAGCAGCTTCCCTGAGCACTCTAGGATATAAGCCATCAGGACCCGTCGCCTTATCTGCTTTTAGTTTATGCAACTTGTCTAATACTTCGTTATCCCGAACCTCAATTTCCGCTAAATAATCTTGAGCATTTGACATGCCCTCTGGCCAAATAAAGAGCCCCTCTGAGGTAAAATTCTCAACAAAGTAACTGTTTAAGGCATCCGCATTATGCTTGTTATCATATAGCAGCGATCCGTTTTTATTCTCTATGCACTTAACCTGCTCCTTAACTTTCCTTTTTCTGCTACAGTACTGAAAGAAGCACTTAGGGTTAGTTTTTGCCCCCTCTGCAATTTGTCTTTCATACAGTCTTCTCGCATTCCTCAGCTTTTTTTTTACCACAGCCCGCATTTTACAGTATTCAGCCCTAGTATTCTCATTGTTATCCTTTATGTACATCTCATAAAGATTCCTCTTTTCCCTCAACATCCTACGAATACTTTTGGTCATCCACTGAGGATTCTGCTTTTTCAGCTTACTTTTGGACACCTTCGGAATGAATCTGCATTGTGATTCAAGTAAAACCCCCTTAAATCTTTCCCACATCTCATTTACAGACTTACAGTCCAGGAGTGTCTCCCAATTTATTTCAGCTAGATATGAGCGCATCCTGTCAAAGTTTGCACGCCTAAAGAATTCTAAAATGTAATAGAATCTGTGTCCCTGTCTGCGCTGGAGGAGCCTGACCCTTCCGCTACAGCGAGAGTTTCAGAGTTTACCTGAACAGTGTGAGATAATGAAGCTTGTTGAGGATCAGAGGGAATTGTAGAATTAAGAGTTTCTTCTTTTTTTTTGCTTACAAATAAAGAAGGACGTAACCGTTGTTAATGTGCCTGGTTTGCGTACCGGAGAGGGCGATCTTGGAAGAGGTGCCCCCTTTCGCCGCAGAGATCACAGGGCCTCTGATCCTGCCATGCCCTGGTCTGGTGCTTGCCCCCGCAGGTTCTACACTTGAGCGCCATGCAGGCTGACACTAATTGATCTGGCTCACCGCAGTTCCTGCACAGCTTGGGCGCAACGTTATTAAGCACCACGTCCCTGTATCTCGCCAGCATGATAATGCTGTGGATGTGTCATAGGCCCCGGACAGCATAGGGGTCAGGTTTGCGTTCGACCAGCCATTTACGAGTTCCAGTTCAGACTCTATCCTCGTCTGAGACTCTCTGGGCCTCTGACTTTACCACGCCACACCGGCCTGACTTCACACTCACATCCTGGTCATGCACAGCTCCATGAACACTTTGTTTTCACAGACCATTTAACCTACACCAGGGCACAAAGCAAGGGTGTCCAGCATCAGCTCCGCCATTTAATCTCATGATTGAACCATTCGCTCAAAAATAAGATCAGCTAATAATATAAAAGGCATAACAATAAGACCGGGGACTAATCTTATATTTAACAGACGTTGACTCTTCACTCACTTAAATCAATTAAAGATTTTAGCAAATTTTCTGGATATAAGGTAAACTGGGCAAAATCAGAATTAATGCCACGAAATAAGCTTTGTAATATTATTTGTATGCAGAACACAGATATAAAATGGAAGGAAACAGAAATAGGTTATCTTGGACTAAGGATCGCACCAAACATGAATCAAACGCGAGATATTAATCTTGCCCAAATTTTGAATAAAATAAATAATAATATAGCGAGATGGTCACACTTACCAATTTCCTTAAGGGGAAGAATCAATGTAGTCTAAATGACTGTACTACCTTGTTTAAATTATATTTTAAGAATGCTACCATTAGTTATCTCTAAGAATTGGTTTGACTGTTTACATAAAACCATTTCCATGTGATGTAGCATTCAGGAACCACACGCAAGAGATGGAAATCCAAAAAAGTATGCCTTTAATTAAGTCTGGGTCAAGGCCAAAAAACACAATTCCCAAGCCACAATACGAAATCCAAAAACAGAGTCGACTAGACAGGCAGGGATCAGAACCAGAAATACAGATGAGCAAAGGTACATACTGATAGGCAAAAAGTCGTAGTCGATGAACAAAGCTGAGGGTCATAAACAGGGCGTCCAAACACCGAACTCGTGGTCATACAAAAATAGGTCGAAATCCAAAAAGACAAAACAATGCAAGAAGGGCTATGGCAAGAATCGAAGTCGCACAAACCAGTCGAAGGAAAACAATACCCAATGGCAGACACGGCACTCTGCACAAAGAAATATTGATCAACATAGTGATCAATCAAGTCAGAACCGCAGTGAGGACTCTTAAATAGACGGGAGGGAAGTCACATGCTACGCAGGGAAAAAGTGAGCTGGATCAGACTAATTAGAGCCATGTAGAGAAAGAGTCGCGTCAACGGAGGTCCAAAATTCTCAATCGTCACATGGTTCATGGAGACAGCGAATAGTTCCCAGAAGTCGCTGGCGGGCAATTTGAATGCGTCTGTCAAATAGGCTGCACAGAGACATACCTGCAATTCTTGGTAATTACTAGTCAATAAATAGTGTTATTTCCGCCTTGTTTACATATTTTAGGCAAGAGTGAATGTCGCCGTCTCACGTAAGTGACATCAACGTTTAACAACCGTGAAAAAGTACATTAAATGGCAGAATTTTGAACATTTGCACTCAAAAAAGGCAGTATTTGAGCAGTTTTAGTGCCTTAGAATTATTTAAATAATTAAGATAACCAAAACGAGATTTGGTCATTTTAAAGAGCGTGTTCCTGTTGTCGATTTCTTTGAATTCTTGGTTTTTGCTTTTGACTACAGTGCTTGTTTAATCCCATCCTAATGTTTATAATGCAGAGGGAGGGGAAGGAACGATTCAAACTTGTTTAATGTTCTACCGTTTCTTCATTTGCTTGGGGTTTCAATTATCCCATGGAAATGGAGGATCTAAGTTATCAATTCAGTAATTAACTAATGTAATCTTCATGGCTTTCAGGCAGCACAGAGGACTGACAGGTGACTATCAATGAGTATCAACTGACAGCACAATTAGTCCCTGCATTATTTAAAACAGCATAATGTTCAGTGTGGCATCTTACAAAATCCACTGGTAATAATTACAATTGATCTGGTCATAATTTTTATACATACCTGCACTTATCACTAAACATCAATACGTAAGATCAAAACAAGTTTTTCATTGACTTTTTGCATTCAGAAGGTATAAATTTATCTAGGCCTGCATGTACAGTGATATTTTTAGGAAGGGCTCATTAAACACTATACATCCAGACAGAAGAAAGACGCATTAACATACAAGCTTATGTTGTTATACACATACATTTTCTGTATATCTTTTTATTTTGCACTTATGTACTGCAGTTACTTCATGAAAAGAAATCTTGAATAAACTCAGAAACATGAATATCATGTGAGGCAGTTTGTCTGTGCCTCTCCTCCATGTTGTCCTTGTATATAATCTCCGCCATGGTTTGCTGTGCTGCGTGGGGATGCTCCAATCGCTGGGGGGTTGAGTACAAATTGTAATGTGAATATAGGCCACTAGATGGCAGTATTTACCTTTTTTTTGTTAAGCTCAGACTGGAGTCATGTTTAGACATGTCCTGGACATGTCTGGGGCAAGTCTCAGAAAATAAAAAAAAAAGAGGTCTAAATGTGGGTGGGGTCTGCAAAAGAGTATATAAGGAAAAGAATTGAGACAGTAAAGTAGTAGGAGAAATTGCAAGAAGATGACCAGACCTGCCATTCTGTTCAAGACCTGTGACGTTTCTTTTGTGGATTTCTTTGCCTGTGTTTGAGCATTTTCTTCATCCAGGACATCACCAAGCCACCCCACCAAAAAGGGACTGTAATTATTTCTGTTTTTTCTTATTTATCAATCTTGGTCTTAAGTTGTAGGTTGTTATTAGTCTTTGTCTTTGTTAAAAATTAAAGGTGTTTTAGTTGTTAAAACTGTGTTTGTCATCCCTTGCTGTTGCTGTTGTGTTATAAATGTAATAACAAATTGGGGCCATAACAAATTGGGGGCTCAAGGTCCGGGATAGACCATTGTGTGAGTAATTTATTGAAAATCTAACATTCCAAATTGTGAAATTGTTTTTGTGAATTTTCCTAGATATATATTGACAACAGCAATGGATGATTTCTTGGCATCACCAACCGTAGGGGTTTTGAAGTCTTTTAAAAAGACAGAACTGCTAGAAATTTGCAGACATTTAGAGCTGACAGAGGTGAAACCAGCCATGCGAAAAGCAAGACTGGCTAGAGAGATAGTTGAATATTACATTGATGAAAATGTGTTTGCACCAGGAGATCTGGAACAGTTTCCAGTGGAAAATCCAAATATAGAAATGGAACTTAAATTAAAAATGCTAGAGATTGAAAGGGAGGAAAAAGAAAAACAAAGGCAGTTTGAGTTGGAAAAATTAGCAAGAGAAGAGAAACAAAGAGAATTTGAGAGGGAAGAAAAAGAAAAACAAAGAGAATTTGAGTTAGAAAAATTTGCAAGACAGAGAGATTTTGAATTAGAGAAATTCGATAGAGAAGAAAGACTCCAAATGGAGCAACTAAAAATTAAAATTCAAACTGAAAATAAATTTCGGGCTAGCCAGGAGGTAAAACTGGTGCCTCCATTTTCGGAAAAGGATGTTGACAACTATTTCCAGTGTTTTGAAAAGGTAGCAAAGAGTTGCCAGTGGCCAAAGGAACACTGGCCTCTGATGTTGCAAACTGTCCTCAAGGGTAAAGCTCAACAAGCCTATTCGGCTTTGTCTGCAGATGATTCCTCTGATTATGAGGTTGTCAAAAAGGTTATTTTGAGAGCTTATGAGTTGGTTCCAGAGGCTTACCGACAGAAATTCAGAGGTCTGAAGAAATCTGAAAATCAGACTTATGTTGAATTTGCTAATGAAAAGCAGGTTTGCTTTGAGCGCTGGTGTACTTCTATGGAGGTCAAGGATGATTTCAACTCACTAAAAGACATGGTGTTAGTTGAAGAATTCAAGAACTGTGTTAAAGATGATGTTAAGACCTACCTTAATGAGAAGCAAGCACTGAATTTGCAATCAGCTGCCAAATTTGCAGATGAATATGTTCTCACACATAAGTCCAAATTTCAGTCTAGCAGTAACAATAAATGGTCCCAATTTCAGAAAAAGGGTTACGGTGATACCCAATATTCCTCACCCAAAGACAAAGACAAAACTGGTGATGGTGCTCAGAAATCCAGTAACAGGTCTGATCAAAGTGTGAAAGCTGACAGTGACAAAAGTGGTCTAGTTTGCAGTTATTGCAAGAAATCTGGTCATGTTACAACTAACTGTTGGTTCCTTAAAGCTAAGAAAGAAAAAGAAAAGGATACCAAACCAAATGCCTTTGTGAAAACAAGGTTAGAAACCCCTGTAGTAGATAACCAATCTGCTAAATTGCCTGCTTCTTGTGGGGCTAAAAAGCCTAATACAGCTGACTTCGTGAGGGAGGAATTTCTTCCATTTGTGTCAGAGGGATTTGTGGCTCTGAATGAGCATACTACTCCTGTCCCCATATATATCCTAAGGGATACCGGAGCGTCTCAGTCACTTTTGTTGATGGACTCCTTGGAGTTACGTGATGAGACCGCTTCAGGGGATTTCATACTTGTACAAGGTATTGAAGGGAGGACTGTATCTGTACCCCTGCGCTATATATTCTTGAAGTCAGATTTAGTTACAGGACAGGTAAAGGTGGGACTTATGTCAAGTCTACCTATAAAGGGTGTTTCTCTGTTGCTAGGCAATGACCTGGCTGGGGGCAAAGTAGTTCCCCCTGTACATCTTACTTCACAGCCGAGCACTGAAGATGGGGATGAGGACCCATCTCTGTATCCTTCTTGCGCAGTGACTCGTGCTATGGCTAAGAAGGCTAAAGAAGATGATGTTGTGGTGCCGTCCAGTACATTGAATAGTCAGGACTCAGGTGGTTCGCCTCATGACTCTGATTGGCCTACTATGGTTTCTCCGTTTGAGGACTTATCAGATACTTTTATCAGTTCTCTATTCAGCCAGCCGGATGGGTCTGGTGATTCTGATGTGTCTGGAGACTTGTCTCTGTCCAGAAAGCGGTTGATTGAGGAGCAAACTAATGATCCTGAAATTGGTGTACTAAAGAGGAGAGCCCTTCCTGAAAAAGAAATAGATGCAGTTCCAGTTGGGTATTATCTCAAGGATGGTGTGTTGATGCGGAAGTGGCGCCCTCCTGATATCCCTGCCAATGCAGATTGGGCAGTGGTCAGGCAAATTGTTGTTCCGAAGGTCTATAGGAATGAGATCTTAACAATGGCTCATAGTTTACCTTTAGGAGGTCATCTTGGTGTTAACAAGACTGTTGATAAGATCATGAAACACTTCTTTTGGCCTGGGCTTCGGAAAGACGTTTCCAACTTTTGCAAAACCTGTCACACTTGTCAGGTAGTTGGAAAACACCAGTTAGACCCACCTGTAGCTCCATTGCAGCCTATCCCAGCATTTGGGGAGCCATTCTCTAGGGTCATTGTTGATTGCGTTGGTCCATTACCCAAGACTAGATCTGGAAATCAGTACTTGATGACAATCATGTGTGCATCTACCAGATTCCCCGAAGCCATACCTCTACGTAACATCAAGGCAACTGCAATCTCGAAGGCTTTGATAAAGTTCTTCACGTTGTTTGGTCTTCCCAGGGAAATTCAGTCAGACCAAGGTAGCAATTTCACTTCAGGATTGTTTCAGCAGGTTGTGTATGAACTAGGTGCAAAACAGATTCTTTCTAGTGCCTATCATCCAGAAAGTCAGGGTGCCTTAGAGCGGTTTCATTCCACTCTCAAGACAATGATGAGGACTTATTGTTATGACCATGAGAAAGACTGGGATGAAGGGGTTCATTTGCTGTTGTTTGCAGCTAGAGAAGCAGTGCAGGAGTCTACTGGATTCAGTCCATTTGAGCTAGTGTTTGGTCATGAAGTGAGAGGACCTTTGCAATTATTGAGTGAACAATGGCAAGAGAAAGAGCCGCAAATCAGTCTGTTAGACTATGTTAGCAAGTTCAAGGAAAGATTGCGTGCAGCTTGTGACCTTGCCAAAGAGAACTTGAAATCAAGTCAGGGAAAAATGAAAACTTGGTATGATCATAAGGCTAGAAGCCGTGAGTTTAAACCAGGAGAAAAGGTCCTTGCGTTGTTTCCCTTGCAGTCCAATCCATTGCAGGCTAGATTTCATGGTCCTTATGAAATTCTGACAAAACTCAATGATCTCAATTACATTGTGAAGACTCCAGATAGGAGAAAACCAAAACAATTGTGTCATATTAACATGCTAAAGCCTTATCATGACAGAAATGCTAGGGTTGCAGCTGTCACTTCAGATTCTCCAATGGTCGAAACGTGTGAAGATGAGGGGGAGTTTCAAGATGATGAACCAAGAATTAAAGCTGAAGTTCTTTCATGTAAATTGTCAAACAGTGAAGTGTTGCAAAATCTTGATGTAAAACTCCAGCACTTAGAACCCTCACAGAGAGATCAGTTTGAAAGGTTGATCAAGAAATATGAGAATTTGTTTCCTGATGTTCCAAAGAGAGTTACTATAGCCTCTCATGATGTAGATGTTGGTGATGCCAAACCAATAAAACAGCATCCATACCGGATGAATCCTGAAAAGAGAAAGATTGCTGAGAAAGAGGTTGAGTACATGTTAAAACATGATATTATCAGACCCTCCAACTCCGATTGGAGGTCACCCTGTGTGCTAGTTCCAAAACCTGATGGAAGTACTAGATTCTGTACAGATTATCGCAAAGTCAATGCTGTAACTAGAACTGATGTGTTTCCAATACCTAGGATTGATGATTGTATTGATAGAGTAGGGCAAGCAAAGTTTCTGACCAAGATTGATTTATTGAAGGGTTATTGGTGTGTGCCTTTAACTGAGAGGGCCAAGAGCATCTCTGCTTTCGCCACACCATCTGGATTGTACCAGTATGAAGTCCTACCCTTTGGCATGAAAAATGCCCCAGCTACGTTCCAAAGGATGATACAGTCTACAATCGCCGGATTGCCACACACGGGTGCGTACATCGATGACCTGATCACATGGAGTGACTCCTGGGAAGAACATCTAAAAGATGTAGAGACGTTGTTCCAGCGCCTGACCCAGGCTAACCTGACTGTTAACCTGAGCAAGAGTGACTTTGGTTGTGCTACTGTCACCTATCTTGGCTACGTCATAGGCCAGGGTAAGGTGGCACCCATAAATGCTAAAGTCCAAGCCATCATGGACTTTCCGGTTCCTGACAACAAAAAAGCTTTGCGCCGCTTCCTTGGAATGATCGGGTACTACCGCAAGTTCTGCAAGAACTTTGCTGAGATTGCTCTCAGTCTAACTAACCAACTGAAGAAAGGCGTAAAGTTCACCTGGGATGATGCATGCCAGAGAGCCTTCGATCGCCTGAAGTCTCTGCTGTGTCACTTTCCCGTGCTCAAATCTCCTGACTTCAACAAACCGTTCTCCATCGCGGTCGATGCTAGCGACCAAGCTTGTGGATCTGTGCTCCTACAGAGAAGTGACTCTGATGACATTGAGCATCCCGTGGCATACTTCTCCAGGAAGTTCAATCGCCACCAAAGGAACTATTCCACAATAGAGAAGGAACTGTTGGCTCTGGTCCTTTCTTTACAACACTTTGAGGTTTATGTTTGTACAGGACAAAAGCCAATGATTGTGTACACTGACCACAATCCGTTAATGTTTTTGAGTAAGATGAAAAACAAGAATCGGAGATTGTTGAATTGGAGTTTGATTTTACAGGAGTTTGACTTGGAAATTAAGCATGTGAAGGGTACAGACAATGTAATTGCTGATTGCTTATCCCGTGTTTGAATGTGTATATCATGTGTTTGAATATTGTATGATATGTGTATATAGACAAGTGTTCACTTAACCATTTTGTATTGAAAAGAAAAATTTTGCCTTTATGAGTCAAAATTTTTCCCTTTTGGAATGGAGGTGTAATGTGAATATAGGCCACTAGATGGCAGTATTTACCTTTTTTTTGTTAAGCTCAGACTGGAGTCATGTTTAGACATGTCCTGGACATGTCTGGGGCAAGTCTCAGAAAATAAAAAAAAAAGAGGTCTAAATGTGGGTGGGGTCTGCAAAAGAGTATATAAGGAAAAGAATTGAGACAGTAAAGTAGTAGGAGAAATTGCAAGAAGATGACCAGACCTGCCATTCTGTTCAAGACCTGTGACGTTTCTTTTGTGGATTTCTTTGCCTGTGTTTGAGCATTTTCTTCATCCAGGACATCACCAAGCCACCCCACCAAAAAGGGACTGTAATTATTTCTGTTTTTTCTTATTTATCAATCTTGGTCTTAAGTTGTAGGTTGTTATTAGTCTTTGTCTTTGTTAAAAATTAAAGGTGTTTTAGTTGTTAAAACTGTGTTTGTCATCCCTTGCTGTTGCTGTTGTGTTATAAATGTAATAACAAATTGGGGCCATAACAAAATGATCAGTTTGTTGGCTCAATTCAGCAGGAGAAAGTTGAACAATCATTCAAAATTACGACAACAAAAATATGAGGTAATCGTATTCAAACACTGTTCATGGATTTTTTCACAACCAAAGACCACACGATTTGGAAGCTTATTGTCCAGTTTATTACAAGTAAGTAACAGGGAAAGGCTTGTGCAGCTTAGGGAGTTAAGACTCAGGGTGCAGGGTGAGTGTCGTCTGTCTCACTGCAGGGAGTCTCTGCCTCTTATTGAATCACCTGCAGTTCTTCTGCTGAAAGAGAGGGGGGGGAGAAAAAGAGAGGAGAAAGGGTCAGACACACCTATATGGGCTTGGATGGGAAATGGTGCTGAGAGATGAGGCTGGTCTTTGTATCCCAACTTAGCTAATGGACCTTAAGCAGCTGTGATCAGCTTTTGCTGCTGATGTTTAAGAAAGTATGGTGAGGGGCACCAGTAACATGTAACAAGAATGAGTATAAAGATGGATCGTGTTCTTTGCAGTCTTTCAGACAAGTAATACAGTACAGCTCAATATTTATACTATTCAGTATGACTCTCCACTTAGTCTTCTATGCTTAATTTTCCAAATTGTTTGGCCTATTTGGCCAATACTTTGTTTTCAATTTTCTATTTGGACCTCCAGCTTCCCTCTCTCTTAACTATCAATCCAAAATTAGCAAAATGAGCAGCGACATACTATTGACTAGTCACGGTCAATAGAATCTCAAATCCTAAAAACTCTAACTATAGATAATGTTTTAGCTCATTGAATAGCAGTAAAGAAATTAGCTCTAACACCTGGTAACAATCTGTTCAGAACAGGTCGGAAAAGTAGAGGTGGGGGGCTTGCTTTGTACATCTCTGACAGTTTCCAAGGGTCTGTTCTTCATTCGGTATCACTGCCTAGGCAGAATGAATTCTTAGCAGTTCAGATCCAGGTAGTAATAAATACACCTCTGACTATTATCTGTTGCTATAGACCCCCCTCTGCAATAAATGAAGCCCAGGGGAACTTAACTGCCTTGATTTCAAACTATCTCAACACTGAGGTTATCCTCCTAGGGGATCTGAATTGGGATTGGCTAAGTGTTAAGTCTGCTGCTTTTAAGAGGCAATGTGATTTTATGAACTTAACACAGATCGTCCACAGCCCTACTCGAATCAATCCCCTCAATTCTGATGGTGATACTTTGATTGACATAATTCTTACGAATGCTGTACACAAATATGTCTCAGTTGGTGTATTTGCAAATGACTTGAGTGACCACTGTGCGATTTCTTGTGTCCAGAGTACAAAGCTTCCCAAAATCAAAGGCTTGACTGTTTTAAGACGCTGTTATAAGTACTTCTCAGAGCAAGCCTTCCTTATTGACCTGGCTGCTGTAGACTGGTCCTGTATCTCTAATTCCTTCTTTGGATGAGGCTTTTAGTTTCTCTCATGATCATTTTGTCTCTTTGATTAACCGTCATGTTCCTCTCAAGAAATTCAGAATTAAAAATCATTCGAATCCCTGGTTCTCTAGGGACCTTGCTGACCTGATACATGACCGAAATAAGCAATGGGCACGTGCCAGGAAATCCAAGTCTGCAGATGACTGGCTCTTGTTTCGTATTCTTACGTATTCACTACTCTCGTCAGGAAAGCAAAAGCCGAGTACTATTTATCTCGTGCAACAGACAATTCTAATTATTCAAATATTTGGAAAGTTGTTGAATTTATCCAGAAGAAAAAGGGAACGGCTGGCCCCCCATCTAAGATTCGGTTTGGTGTATCTCATGTTACTAACATTAAGGAAATGTCCAATGCTTTACATGCTCACTTCAAGAAGGCGGAGCATCTTTTTGATGAACAAAATGCTTGCTCCCCTCTTCAGGTTGAACAAGAGATTGCAGGCTTACCCACAAATTTTGAGTTCTCCCCCATCCAGGTATCGGATGTTTTGCTTGCCCTATCCACTCTGGATCCAAAAAAGTCTGCTGGTCCAGATGGCCTGGACCCGTTTCTTCTTAAGATTTCTGCCCCTGTTATAGCTCAACCAATCACAGATATTTTTAATCTTTCTCTAACCTCCCAAAGGTTGCCTGCTTTGTGGAAACAAGCCTTTGTGTTGCCTTTTCTTAACCCCTTTGCGCAGAAGCCAAATCTGGCTTTTTAGGTGTTACCTGATTCATATATATATATTCATTTATAATTCAAGATTTCAGCTTCACAGACAGAAAAACGTTGGCTCAATTGAGTCTAGACACTCGAAGCATTTAGATTCCCATCGTATTTCAGTTTGTTTTTATGATTTTGGTGGAGAAAAGGGGCTGCAAACATAAAACATCTTCATGAGATTTCACCATTGAAATAGCAAAAAAAAGAATACTACAAATGAAAAACTGCTGGGGCTTAAATCTATACATTTCTGGGATCATAAACTTCTTGATCACAAATACAATTCATCTTGAACAATACATTCTAGATTACCCGCTTGCTATGAGCCAAATTAGACAGTTATCCAGGTGTCTCCCCAAAGTCTGAGATCCATCAAAATGGTTCACTGTCAAATCATACATTAATCATATATTTAACTCAAATTAACTTTTGGGGCATGAAATTCAGCATGAACTAATGATTTTCTGGTTGAGTTTAGTATGAATTTATCAATATCAGTGCAGTTGAACATCATTGGTCACCAGTAACCTCTCCAAACACAAAACATGTCTTTTCTCCATAATAAAGTTAACAATATTGTCCATTTTTCTTCGAAGTCTGCCAAGCATTAAATAAAGTGCTGATTAAACAGCTATAACATTCACGCTGCAATGAAAAGCTAACCGCTCTCACATCCGAGCTCATAACCTTACACCTTATAAGTGTAAAAACTCACTAACTCAGTAATATCTGAATTCTAAAATACACCTTATTTTAACAGATCAGATATGTCACTTTCAGGAAAAATCAAACAACATGTTCCTCCATATTCAACAGAATGGTGTACCGAGGGATCTACCGACGTGCGAGGCTGCATGCATTTGGAGAAACGAAAACCTTGGCATTCGAGGTCTTTAAACGCGGTATAAATTCTAGAGCAAAAAGTCATATTGAGCAAAATGCAAACAGAGTAGAAGTATAACCTGTTTTCTTCATTGATGCCCTTCTACAGAGACAGATGTATCAGGTAGAAGGAACCCTCCAGTGCTGTTTCATTTGGAATAATTCCCATTGACTGCGTCCATACAACATGTGGAGATGAAACTAAATGTCTACTAAATGTCTCTGTTTATTGTCAGGCTCCCAGCTTTGCTTGGCTTGGTATGTAGGAACACCTAATAGTTTGATTAATGCCTTGTCTGCATTTATTTTACTTTGCTCAAGTTCTGCTGCCCTGTTTCTATACTGCTGCTCTGCATGGCTGATAGTTATGTATGTGTACTGCTGCTTTATGTGGCTGACTGTGTGTATGTGTACTGCTGCATTATGTGGCTGACTGTGTGTATGTGTACTGCTGCTTTATGTGGCTGACTGTGTGTATGTGTACTGCTGCTTTATGTGGCTGACTGTGTGTATGTGTACTGCTGCTTTATGTGGCTGACTGTGTGTATGTGTACTGCTGCTTTATGTGGCTGACTATGTGTATGTGAACTGCTGCTCTGCATGGCTGAATATATGCACCTATACTGCTGCTTTTCATGGCTGACTGTATGATTAGATTGCTATCCGTCTGCATGTTGCTGTTCTGTGCTTTTTGTACTGGCTATCATGTATTGTTATGATGTCCTGTAAATATTGTAATGATTGATTTTAACTTCTGTTATTACTGTTTTAGATTTGTGGTTTTTTAACATCTTGCCGAAGGACTGCAGTTGCGAATTAGCCAACTGGCTAAAAACTGGCACATTTACATTTACATTTCCTTTTACAAATAAAATAAACCAAACCAAACCAAACTGAACACTTCAGGCTGGTTTCGAGTGTCTTTGTTTCTTTGATATCGCATCATTTTCAGCAGCGCAACCGTGGCCACCATTCGACCGACCTTACTTTTACGCTTAGCTTTGTATTCTATTGTCATTGTCCGATCAATGTATTTCAGTTACTGAGGAAAGTTTAAATGCTCGGGAATTGGATAAGAAACAAGTCTATCAATACATTGTTACAGGGGAAGCTTCACGAGGGCGTGAACTATAACTGTAGAGTTACGCAGATGAATCTGAGTATATAATTGAGTGACTGGCTATCTACACCAGTACTTGGGTGGGTAGAAGGGAGCGCTGAATTTGTCAATGGAGGAATATACGCATTAATCCATGGGAGGGAACTGCGCATATTTTGTGTGTGATGACTGTAATTGACAGTAGAATGTGAGAGAATTAATACTATGTCGGATTTTTTTGCTTCACAAAACTTATTTTTTTAACCACTAACTAGAATACTGTTGGCTCACTGCAGCTATAATGGTTGCTACAGAGTACTAAGTTTTTTCCGTCCAAGTGATCATTTTTTAAAACAACTGGATCGGTACTATGGGCAAGGATATTGACCAGTTTGCACATCAGGCTTAGCTGAGGAGTTTAATTCATGCCACTCCGGAAAAACAGGGATTGGAAGGAACTTCCCCATACTCTAAATCGCGTTTCAGCTCTGCCTGCTTGTGAATAATCAATAGCTGATCCGAGGGTGCCATCTCGTGGTCAAGTACTGTAAATAAGTGCTAAAATTTGCATGTCTATAGACGCGAGCGTCTACGTCTGCAGAAAGGGGTTAAGGGTGGTGATCCATGTGATGTAAACAATTATAGGCCAATCTCTAATTTGTCTGCCTCGGCCAAAATTCTGGAATGCCAGGTATCAGCTCAGGTGAAACTCTTTCTCGACACATCCAAGATTCTTAACCCTATGCAATCCGGTTTTAGAGCAAGACACAGGACTGTATCAGCATGCCTAAACGTCACAGACGACCTTCGGGCTGCTCTGGACAAGAAATCTTTCTGTGTGGCTCTGTTTGTCAACCTGATAAAGGCCTTTGATATAGTCGACCATCCAGTATTGCTTAAAGGCCTTTCGAATATTGGTTTTGGTCACAACATATCAGGTTGTTTTAAGGATTATTTATTTGGTCGCACACAATGTGTAAAGCTTGGTGACATGGTATCTGACCCTATCACGCTTGAGAAAGGAGTCCCTCAAGGCTCAATTCGGGGTCCATTGCTTTTTCTCATATATGTTAATAACATATGCAGTCATTGCAAGTTCTCTAAGTACAAATGATATGCATGCGGATCACACGATTTTTGTATACTTCTTAGAATCTGGCTGTGTCAAATTTGGCCACAAGGATTTTGTGTCCTTGCAGCAGGATTTGACACGTAGTAAGCTCCTACTTAATGGCCAAAAAACCAAGGCCATGCTATTTGCCCCTAATCGCTCAGTAAATATCCCTCCACCCGTCAAAACTCTTGACGGAACATCCATTGAATGGGTTGAAGTTTACAAATATCTTTGTATTTGGCTGGATACTAAGCTGACTTTCAAATATCACGTCGACTTTCTGGCAAAGAAATTAAAATTTACTTTGAGTGTCTTTTATCAAATGAAGTTGTGCTTTTCCCCTGCTTCACGTAAGCAACTAGTTACAGGCCTCTTCCTTTCGTAACTGGATTTCGGTCCCCTCCCAGGGACACCAAGAAGGCGGAGTACTCTGCACTGCCTTTCGGCCCATAAGCCGAAACGACTCGAAGGCGCGGGGCAGCGACCCTCTCGTTCACCGGGGAAAACTCCAACACATGGCGGCTAAGCAGGGGGGCTATAAGCAAACCCACGCCAGCCCGCCGCCTCTCACCACGGGCAACACCAGAAGAAAAGAGAGTCCAGCCTCTCTCGAGGAGTTGGGTTCCAGAGCCCAGACTGTGCGTGGAGGTGAGCCCGACTATCTCTAGCCGGTATCGCTCGACCTCCCGCACAAGCTCAGGCTTCTTCCCCCCCAGTGAGGTGACATTCCATGTCCCAAGACCCAGTTTCTGCATCCAGGGATTGGGTCGCCGGGGCCCCCGCCCATGACTGCCACCCAAAGCGCAATGCATCTGCCCCTTTTGAACCCTCCCGCAGGTGATGGGCCTACGGGAAGGTGGGCCCACGTCGCTCGTTCGGACTGTGCCCGGCCGGGTCCTGTGGGCAGAGACCCGACCACCAGGCGCTCGCCTGCCAGCCCCAACCCCAGACCTGGCTCCTGGGTGGGGTCCCGGTGACGCCAATCCGGGCGACGTAAACATCCTTGTTCTTTTTATATTCATCAGGGGTTTGGAATCGCTCTTAGTCTGACCTGTCACCTAGGACCTGTTTGCTCTTGGAGACCCTACCAGGGGCAATAAGCCCCAGACAACATAGCTCCTAGGATCATCCAGGTACTCAAACTCCTCCCCCATGAGAAGGTGGTGATTCAAGGAGGAATTTCATGATCTGTAAATGAATAAGGTGGCAATTCAAGGAGGAATTTCATGATCTGTAAATGAAAATGAGGGGTGGGTTTCAGTTGGTCTTGCTGGTCTGATTGGTCGGCAGTTGCGTGTGTATATATAGCTCAGTGACGAATGCGATAGCTTATCCTCATTTAAAAAATATTGAAATTTGAAATGGAGTTCAACAGCGGAAATGTTGCCTCTTGGGAATGAAAGTGACTGCGTTTGCATGCACACCATATTCCGATTAAAGTCCATATTTGGGTTAAGGTAATATTCCGAATAATATGTTTACATGCGCTGAGCGATGGGTATATTCCATTTACATGTTAATTAGCATATCCACCACTTAGGTTTAATCTCAATACCGGGTTTTCAAGCAAATATAATGCTCTAAAGTAATCGTCATGGCTTTGGTTGCCTTCTGTTTGAGCTTGAAAGCTGACATCTACTCCGCTCTCTTAGCCATGGTCATCGCCAGCGGTCTCTGTTCCAGAATTTCATCCATGACCGCAAAAAAAAAGAAACTGGTTGGATCAGGGCCGCTGGTATTGTTTTGTTTATATAAGTGGCTATTTTTACTCCTGTAATTTGCTATTCTCATGAACTTCCGTATCTGCATGCACAAGAGGAAATTCGGCCTTGGAAAAAAATGCTTCTCAACTGGGTTGAAAACATCTCGCTTTCGCTGCATGCCTTGTGATTATCATTACTAGACCGGCTAGCCAGCTTACTCACTTTAAGTTACAGTCAGGATGTCCTCTACTCAAGTTCGCTAGGGTTAGTTATTAGCCAGCTAACTTTGCCAGCTTGCCATCTAACTCATTAGCCAATGTGTACGCTAGAATTTCTTGCAAGGACAAACTTTGTGCTGCTATCAGCTCTTCTACACAACACTAATCACTACTGACTATTGATTGTGGAGAGTGACGACGTGACAGTTCCCTAAATATTAGGGAGCAAATGTTGAACCTAAAATTAAACTCTTATAACAACCTAACCCGTTACCTAGGTTAAGCAACTAGCTGGAAAACATAAGTAATGTTACTGCCGTCCCGCTAGCTAACGTCAGCTGATACATTATAGTTACGCAGTGTCTATTTAGCCGTCCGACGGTTCCCATTTTTTTCTGCTATTTTGCCGTCGCTTCCGCTTGACATGCGCAGTTGTCACAGATGTGGACTTAAAGTTTGTAGGCATACATGGCGCTGGCAAATAAGTTAACCAGAAGCATTTTTAATTTGCAGAGCACGCGAACTAACATGCAGTAGCTGATCAGCGGTCATGACTTAGTTGTAATCTGTCACGCGAAAAATTCGTTTTGTGTCCGGTGTGAAAGCGGCTTGTGTATGCGCGTCTTTGCATTGACTTTGAATGTAGATTAATCTGTCCTGCGAAAAATTAGTTTCATGTCTGATGTGAAATCAGCTTTATGGACAATACGCGACAGTTAGAGACAGCTCTGTTATGTTATGAACATAATACAGGTTTTGGGTACTGTAAATTCTGTTAGCGCGGACAAGTTGCTTATGTGGAGCAAGCAAATTGATCACTTCTACTGGAAAGAATTACCTATTTAATCTCCGCCTTTCTCGGCTTTATTAGCCACAACAATTTCTAAAGGGGGATGAAATTATATCAAGGTAGTGCAGAGAAATCATTGGTAAACAGAGAAATCATTTGTTAACTGCTAAGTCCACATTTGTGACTACTGCGCATGTCAAGCGGAAGCGACGGCAAAATAGCAGAAGAGAACGGGAACCGTCGGACGGCTAAATAGACACTGCCTTATAGTTAATGTTGTGTCGTGTATAAATCAGACTATGGGTCCAAGTCCAGATTTCCTACATTGTGCATGAACATACGGGAAGCTCGTAAGAATAGCAAATTGGATTAAGATTACGATTGCTGTGATAATAGCCACTGCCTGTATTTTTTTTTTTTTTCGCTTTGGAATATGCCGCCTTCAGAGTTTTCCAGAGATGCATAACTTTGGCATTTAACACAAAACCCGCCTCTGTCCACTTTCCGCACGTCTTGAAGATACCGTTGTTACAGTGCTTTCGCCCATCGATATATTCCAATATATTAATCTGATTATCTGAATGCACACAGTCATCTCCTCTTCACATCTCCTCTTCGCTCTAAGAAGCCTGATTCCTTGCGAACTGAACAGGCGCGGACGCAGTTGAATATTCTGTTCGGGGGCAAGGAGTATACGAGCCAATATATCGATTAAACCAGGCATATGCCAGGGGTCTTATTCGGAATATTTCTAATCGGAAAATGATCTTAATCGGGTTATTGCACGTGTTTACAATCGCAGGTACGCAATCGTAATATTCTCATATTCCGATTATTACAGGATTATGGTGTGCATGTAAACGCAGTCATTGATAGTGGCAATGTTGTAGCGAAAGTGTAATAGAAAGAGTCGAAGGCCTTATAGACAGCGTTGTTGAAATCGCAGCGCTGACTGATTCTGATGTGGACGAGCTCGTGTGGAGCAACCTGCATCGAGCTGCATTTGAAAATTTTCATGGGAGACGTGGAGTAGGACGAGCCGCCTGTGAGATCCCCCTGAAGCTTTAGAAGCTTATACATTGAGTGGCGTTAAACCGGCAGATGTTGCTTGTCTCCTCGGGGTGTTTTTACGGACCATCAGAAGGAGAACAGAACAGCACGGCCTAATGTGAGAGCACGAAAAAAAAACATCTGCAAGTTTTCTCTTTTCGCAAAACTGGCCAGACAAGAACGTAATTTGACATAATTTTATTAAGAAAACACTTCTTGTTCTGTTCAGCGGCTAGCTATTTCAGTTAAAAGCCATTTTACACATCCAAATAGGTAATTCACGGACATCCGCATCCGTACAACATTGACACTATCAATGTCATCCACAAGAGTCAACATTTCCGCTCTTAGCTCCGCCATGAACTCCATTTCGAATTTCGATATTTTTGAACGGGATCACATTCGTGACTGAGCTATATACACACACAACTGCCGACCAATCAGAACAGCTAGACCAACTGAAACCCACCCCTCATTTGCATCAATAAAAGCGTCGATATATCCTTCAAGAAATCTATAAATATATCCCTAAATAAATCTTGAAATAAAATGCGAAATATATGCATCAATAAATAAATAAAAACATTTATTGATGTTTTTATTTATTGATGCATTTATTTATTTATGTATATATTAAAATATTTATTTATGGATTTATTCATTTATTTATGCATTAATTTATGTTTTTATTTATGGATAGATTAATTTATTTATTTAATGAATGATATATTGAAGGATATATTAATTGATTTATTGAAAGATTTATTTATTAATATGGCACAAATCGTCCTCCATAGTATCCTAGCCTAATTTTTTGTCCGTAAACATTCAATATACCTCAAATTGTACAGGGGATAATCCAGGAAAACGCTTTACTGAACGTGTTAATTTAATTCAGATGTGCTGACAATATACAGTCTAATCCTTTAAACGTCTTACCTTTTGAAAGATCATCACGAACGGTCCTTTACGCTTCAGCCCAGCTGCTGGACTAGTCTTCATCTTGTTATGGCCCCAATTTGTTATGACATATAAGACAGCAAGGGATGACAGACAAAATTTTAAAACTTAAACAGATTAAATTAAACAAACACTTTTAACTGTCTTTTTTTAAAAGACTTGGTTGGTGATGCCAAGAAATCATCCATTACTGTTGATCTGTCAATATATATATGTAGGAAAATTCAAAAAACAATTTTACAATTTGAAATGTAAGATTTTCAATAAATGACTCACACAATGGTCAGAAACAGATTTAATTAAATAAACACTTTTAATTAATTTACTATCTGCTCTACTGACTAAAATTGATAAATACAAGAAAAAAAATATTGACAGTCCCTTTGGCGGGGTTGCTTGGTGATGTCCTGGGTGAGGAAAATACTCCATCACAAGCAAAAATCCACAAAAAGCTTAACAGGTCATGAAAAGAAGTGACAGGTCTGGTCAAATGTATCCTTCTTGCAATTTCTCCAACTACTTTACCGTCTCAATTCTCCCCCTTATATACTCTTTTGCAGACCCCTCCCGCCTTTTAGACTTTTTTTAAAATTCTCCGGGACTTTCTGTCTCAGACATGCCCAGGACTTGCCCAAACCTAGCTCCAGTCTGGGCTTCACAAAAAAAGGTCAATACTGCCATTTAGTGGCTTCTTTTCACATTACACCTCCATTCCAAAAGGGAAACATTTTGACTCATAAAGGCAAAATTTCTCTTTTCAATACATGGTTAAGTAGACACTTGTGTGTGTATATATATATATATATATATATATATATATACATAAAATACAACATGCTAATAAACACGTGTGATATATACACATACTCAAACACGGGATAAGCAATCAGCAATTACATTGTCAGTACCCTTTACATGCTTAATTTCCAAGTCAAACTCCTGTAAAATCAAACTCCAATTCAACTATCTCCGATTCTTGTTTTTCATCTTACTCAAAAACATTAACGGATTGTGGTCAGTGTTCACAATCATTGGCTTTTGCTCTGTACAAACATAAACCTCTAAGTGTTGGAAAGATAGAACCAGAGCCAACAGCTCCTTCTCTATCGTGAAATAGTTCCTTTGGTGGCGATTGAACTTCCTGGAGAAGTATGCCACGGGATGCTCAATGTCATCAGAGTCACTTCTCTGTAGGAGCACAGATCCACAGGCTTGGTCGCTAGCATCAACCGCGATAGAGAACGGTTTGTTGAAGTCAGGAGATTTGAGCACTGGGAAGTGACACAGCAGAGACTTCAGGTGATCGAAGGCTCTTTGGCACGCTTCATCCCAAGTGAACTTTACGCCTTTCTTCAGTTGGCTGGTGAGACTGAGAGCAATCTCAGCAAAGTTCTTGCAGAACTTGCGGTAGTACCCGATCATTCCAAGGAAGCGGCACAAAGCTTTTTTGTTGTCAGGAACTGGAAAGTCTATGATGGCTTGGACTTTAGCATTTATGGGTGCCACCTTACCCTGGCCTATAACGTAGCCAAGATACGTGACAGTAGCTCAACCAAAGTCACTCTTGTTCAGGTTAACAGTCAGGTTAGCCTGGGTCAGGTGCTGGAACAACGTCTCTACATCTTTCAGATGTTCTTCCCAGGAGTCACTCCATGTGATCAGGTCGTCAATGTATGCACCTGCGTGTGGCAATCCGGCGATTGTAGACTGTATCATCCTTTGGAACGTGGCTGGGGCATTTTTCATGCCAAAGGGTAGGACTTCATACTGGTACAACCCTGATGGTGTGGCAAAAGCAGAGATGCTCTTTGCCCTCTCAGTTAAAGGCACACACCAATAACCCTTCAATACATCAATCTTGGTCAGAAACTTTGCTTGCCCTACTCAATCAATACAATCATCAATCCTAAGTATTGGAAACACATCGGCTCTAGTTACAGCATTGACTTTGACGATAATCTGTACAGAATCTAGTACTTCCATGAGGTTTTGGAACTAGCACACAGGGTGAACTCCAATCTGAGTTGGAGGGTCTGATAATATCACGTTCTAACATGTACTCAACCTCTCTCTCAGCAATCTCTCTCTTTTCAGGATTCATCCGGTACGGATGCTGTTTTATTGGTTTGGCATTACCAACATCTACAAAAACCCAAAATCAGTGAAGTTGGCACGTTGTGTAAATCGTAAATAAAAACAGAATACAATGATTTGCAAATCCTTTTCAACCTATATTCAATTGAATACACTGCAAAGACAAGTTACTCAATGTTTGAACAGGTAAACTTTGTAATTTTTTGCAAATATTAGCTCATTTGGAATTTGATGCCTGCAACATGTTTCAAAAAAGCTGGTACAAGTGGCAAAAAAGACTGAGAGTTGAGGAATGCTCATCAAACACTTATTTGGAACATCTCACTGGTGAACGGGCTAATTGGGAACAGGTGGGTGCCATGATTAGGTATAAAAGCAGCTTCCCTGAAATGCCCAGTCATTCATAAACAAGGATGGGGCGAGGGTCACCACTTAGTGAAGAAATGCATGAGCTGATTGTCGAATAGTTTAAAAACAACATTCCTCAACAAGCTATTGCAAGAAATTTAAGGATTTCATCATCTACGGTCCGTAATATCGTCAAAAGGTTCAGAGAATCTGGAGAAATCACTGCACATAAGCAACAAGGCCGAAAACCAATATTGAATGCCCGTGACCTTCGATCCCTCAGGTGGTACTGCATCAAAAACCGACATCAGTGTGTAAAGGACATCACCACATGGGCTCAGGAACACTTCAGAAAACCACTGTCAGTAACTACAGTTCGTAGTTACATGTGCAAGTTCGTCACTACAATGCAAAGCGAAAGCCATTTATCAACAGCACTCAGAAACGCCGCCGGCTTCGCTGGGCCCAAGCTCATCTAAGATAGACTGATGCAAAGTGGAAAAGTGTTCTGTGGTCTGACGAGTCCACATTTCAAATTGTTTTTGGAAACTGTGGACGTTGTGTCCACCGGACCAAAGAAGAAAATAACCATCCGGACTGTTATAGGCGCAAAGTTCAAAAGCCAGCATCTGTGATGGTATGGGGGTGTATTAGTGCCCAAGGCATGGGCAACTTACACATATGTGAAGGCACCATTAATGCTGAAAGGTACATACAGGTTTTGGAGTGCGGGTAATAGACTGGCCTGCCTGTAGTCCAGACCTGTCTCCCATTGAAAATGTGTGGCGTATTATGAAGCGTAAAATACGACAACGGAGACCCCGGACTGTTGAACAACTTAAGCTGTACATCAAGCAAGAATGGGAAAGAGTTCCACCTGAAAAGCTTCAAAAATTGGCCTCCTTAGTTCCCAAACGTTTACTGAGTGTCTTTAAAAGGAAAGGTGATGTAACACAGTGGTAAAAAGGCCCCTGTGCCAACTTTTTTGCAATGTGTTGCTGCCTTTAAATTCTAAGTTCATGATTATTTGCAAAAAAAAAAAGTTTCTCAGTTTGAACATTAAAAATCTTGTCTTTGCAGTGTATTCAATTGAATATTAGTTGAAAAGGATTTGCAAATCATTGTATTCTGTTTTTATCTACGATTTAAATAACGTGCCAACTTCACTGGTTTGGGTTTTGTACATTGTGATCACAACATGGAACAGTTTTTGTCTCTTAATTAATATATAATTTATTGGATTAATGATTTAGTTAATTGATTTGTCACTTGAGTGCTTAAATAATTATTGTCAATATTGCAGACAGCGTTTGTGTCAGAAATATACTCAACTTCTTCAATCTTCTCAAAGCCCCGTGGCGATGGTACTCTGGATGACGGGGACAGGCTTGGTCAGCTGGAAGTCCCTAGTGCGGAGCCACACAGGGGCGGTGCCTGCATGAAGGTCGTCCTATCCACAAAGTTGTGGTGACGTGGTAGTTCGGCAGCTACAGGCATGACTGGGCTGGCCTATTTAGGAGTACCGCAGCCCACTCCAAATGGAGAGACCCCCAGAAAAGGTGGGGTAAACATCGGTCATCACAACCTCCCCTGACTGGCAGACCGCGGCCAGTGGGGACCTACTCAAGCGGTCAAAACAAAACGAGATGTAAAACAAAACTGAGCCCTTTCACGGTAGGAGCGTGGAATGTGAGGACCCTTATAGACTAAAATGATTCAGAGAGACCACACCGACGCACTGCCCTTGTGAGCCGAGAACTTAGCCGCTTTAATATTGATATCGCTGCCCTCTCTGAAACAAGACTTGCTGGAGAGGGAAGCCTGTCTGAAGTTGGAGCTGACTATACCTTCTTCTGGAAGGGAAAAGATGCTGAAGAACGGCGGATCCATGGAGTTGGCTTTACGATCAAGACATCGTAGGTAAATCACTATAACCTGTCTCCAACCGCCATAAACGAGCGTCTCATGTCCCTCCGTGTGCCGCTCCCTAACAGCAACCACCTGACTTTGATCTCTGTCTACGTACCAACCCTTGACTCTGAAGACGACGTCAAGGAATCATTCTATGCCACCCTGAGTAACATCATCCAAGCAGTCCCTAGCAAAGACAAGCTCCTCGTGCTTGGAGACTTTAATGCCAGAGTTGGTTGAGACCACAGACTCTGGAAGGGCATTTTGGGCAACCAGGGTCATGGATACTGCAACTCTTACGGGCTCCTTCTCCTTAGCCTATGTGCTGAAAACGAGCTAGCCATCACGAATACCTTTTTCCAGCTTTCAACCCGTCACAAGACAACCTGGAAACACCCACGCTCAAAGCACTGGACCATCCTTGATTACATTCTTACCCGGGCACGCGATCGGAGTGACATACTTGTGACTCGCAGCATGCCCGGCGCAGACGACTGCTGGACAGACCATCGGCTCCTTATATCTCGCCTCAGACTACGATTGCGGAACCTCCCCCGTCACAATAGACAAGCAAAGAGGGCTCGTCGCGCCAACGTCGAGAGGCTTAAGACTCCTGCAGTACAGGAAGACTACTCAGACCTTCTAACAGAACTACTCAGTGAAGCTCCGGCATCCCAGCAGGAAACTGTAGAAGCGGACTGTTCCTTCCTTCGCGGTACCATCAGCAAGGTTGCAGAGGATGTAGTAGGTTATCCCAGTCGCTCCCATTAAGACTGGTTTGACTAAAACGACGTCGACATTCGCCAATTGATTGATCAGAAGAGATCAGCTCATCTCGCATGGGAAAACCGCCCTACCCGTGCTAGTTTGCGACGCTTCCATGAGGCGAAGCAAGAGTGCCAGCGAAGGGTTCGAGAGATGCGGAACCGCTGGTGGCAGGAAAAAGCAAAAGAGATCCAGTCCTACGCTGATAGCAGAGACCTCCGACGCTTTTACGCCGCAACGAAGGAAATCTATGGCCCTTGTCATGGATGTACAAACACCCTCCAGGCTGCCGATGGGACAACTGCTCTCACAGAAGATCAGGCCATCCTTCAAAGGTGGAAAGAACACTTTCAGATCCTTCTGAATCGTCCGTCCACAGCATCTGACGACCTGCTCCGCAAGGTTCCCCAACACCCTGTAAGGCATTAGATGTCACTTCCTCCCTCCTACACTGAGTTTCAAAAGGCATTGAAGCGCATGAAAGCGTGGAAGTCCCCTGGGCCCGACAACATCCCCTTGGAACTCATATCCCATGGCGGCACAGCCGTGAAGACCAGGCTATTCACACTGATCCTGCGCATGTGGGAGATGAAATCTGTACCTTCAGACCTCAAGGACGCCACCATTGTTACCATATTCATGAAGGGGGATCGCTCCATCTGCGGAAATTACTGCGGCATATCTCTCCTTAGTATCACCGGGAAGATCTTTGCACGGGTTCTGCTTGACATGCTTCTGACTGTTGCTGAGGAGGTCCTTCCAGAGTCACAGTGTGGCTTCCGACCATCTCGTGGCACCACTGACATGATTTTCTGTGCCCGCCTGCTTCAGGAAAAGTCCCGTGAACAACGGCGACCTCTCCTTTTCATCTTTTTGGACCTCATGAAGGCCTTTGATCGTGTCCCAAGACCGGCTATGTGGGCAACGTTGAGACCTCTCTGCAGATGTAGACGCTCGCGTCTATAGACCTGCAAATTTAAGCGCTTAGTTACAGTACTCGACCACGAGATGGCACCCCCGGATCAACTATTGAATTTTCCCAAGCAGGCAGAGCTGAAATGCAATTTAGAGTGTGGAGAACTTCCCTCCAATTCCTGTTTTTCAGGAGTTGCATGAATTAAACTCCTCAGCTAAGCCTGATGTGCAAACTAGTCAATATTTTTGCCCATAGTATCGATCCAATAGTTTAAAAAATTATCACTTGCTACAGAAAAAAACTTAGCAACCATTTTAGCTACAGTGAGCCAACAGTATTCCAATTAGTGGTTAAACAACATGTGTTTGTGAAACACTGATGCCCCAGTGCATAACATGCACATGCTAACCATTAAAGGCCTATCATGAGTCAATCAAAGGTTAAAGGTGAAGGTCACAAGGTCAACATTCATTACCTCATCAGAAAGGCCTTATCCTAAGGAATACATATGCCAGGTATCAAATGCCTATTACTAGCTAATGAGAAGTTATGGCCCATGGTAAAGTTTTTGTCACCAAACGTCATGCTCCAAGGTCAAGGTCACAAGGTCAAAAGTCATGACCCCATCTGAAATGCCTTCTCACAAGCAATGCATATGCCAAGTATCAAAGTCCTATCACGAGTCGATCAAAAGTTATAACCATGGCAAAGTGCGGACAGACAGACAGACAGACGGACAGGTGAAAAGCTATATGCCCCCGAAACTTTGTTTACAGGGGCATAAAAAATACGTTTTGTGAAGCAAAAACTCCGACATTGTATTGATTCTCACACATTATACTGTCAATTACAGTCATCACACACAAAATATGTGTTGTTCCCTCCCATGGATTAACGCGTATATTCCTCCATTGACAAATTGAGCCCTCCCTTCTATTCACCCAGGTACTGGTGTCGATAGCCAGTCACTGAATTATATTCTCAGATTCATCTGCGTAACTCTACAGTTATAGTTCACGCCCTCGTGAAGCTTCCCCGGTAACGATGTATTGATAGACTCGTTTCTTATCCAGTTCCCGAGTGTTTCAACTTTCCTCAATAACTGAAATACATTGATCAGACAATAAGAATAGGATAAAGCGAAGCGTAAAAGTAAGGTCAGTTGTATTCTTTGAATGTTGGCCATGGTTGCGCAGCAGAAAATGATGCGATATCAAAGAAACAAAGACGCCCGAAACCGGCCTGAAGTGTTCAGTTTCATTTACGAGATAAATGTATGGATGCGGTCAATGGGAATTATTCCGAATGAAAGTACTGGAGGGTTCCTTCTACCTGATACATCCGTCTCTGGAGGAGGGCATCAATGAAGAAAACAGGTTATACTTCTACTCTGTTTGCATTTTGCTCAATATGGCTTTTTGCTGTAGAATTTATACCGCGTTTAAAGACCTCGAATGCAGTGGTTTTCGTTTCTCTAAATGCATGCAGCCCACGCATGTCGGTAGATCCCTCAGTACGTTCATTACACCATTCTGTTGATTATGGAGGCATATGTCGTTTGATTTTTCCTGAAAGTGAAATTTCTGTTCTGTCAAAATAAGGTATATTTCAGAATTCAGGTATTACTGAGTTAGTGAGTTTTTACCCTTATAAGGTGAAAGTTTAGGACCTCGGATGTGAGAGCTTTTCATTGCAGCGTGAATGTTATAGCTGTTTAATCAGCACTTTATTTAATACTTGGGGGACTTCGAAGAAAAATGGACAATATTGTTAACTTTATTATGGAGAAAAGGCATCTTTTGTGTTTGGAGAGGTTACTGGTGTCCAATGATGTTCAACTGCACTGATATTGATAAATTCATGCTAAACTCAACCAAAAAATCATTAGTTAATGCCGAATTTCATGTCCCAAAAGTTAATTTGTGTTAAATATTTGATTAATGTATGATTTGACAGTGGACCGTTTTGATGGATCTCAGACTTTGGGGAGACACCTGGATAGCTGTCTAATTTGGCTCATAGCAAGCGGGTAATCTAGAATGTAATGTTCAAGATGAATTGTACTTGTGGTCAAGAAGTTTATGATTCCAGAAATGTATAGTTTTAATCCCCAGCAGTTTTTCAATTGTCTGAATTAGCAAAAAAAAGAATACTAAGTTGAATTTTCATGAAGATTTTTGTGTTTGCAGCCCCTTTTCTCCCCCAAAATCATAAAAATAAACTGAAATACGATGGCAGTCTAAATGCTTCAAGTGTCTACTTAATTGAGCCAAAGTTTTTCTGTCTGTAAAGCTGCAATCTTGAATTATAAAGCCTTAAATCAGGTAACATCTAAATAGCCAGATTTGGCTTCTGCGCAAAGGGGTTAAGAAAGATATAGAGGCTCTAGAGAAAGTTCAGAGAAGAGCCACTAAGCTAATTCCAGGTATAAAAGATGAAAGCTATGAGAAGAGGCTGAAGATCCTTAATCTCTTTAGTCTTAGGAAAAGGAGACAAAGGGGTGATTTGATTGAGGTCTTTAAATATGTTAAAGGGATTAACAAAGTGACTTATGTAGGATTCCTTCGACCAAGTGAGTAGAACTCGGGGTCACAAATGCAAGTTGACCAAAGGTCAATTTAGCACTGATATTCGAAAATATCTCTTCACCTAAAGAGTAATTTCAATGTGGAATAGCTTGCCTGACCATATTGATGGAGCAGAGACCTTGGGGGTTGAAGAGCAGGCTTGACTTAACGCTAGATACCATGGAGTCATTGAGTATCTGAGGTGATATATTCACTATAGTATAAAGAAACTGGCGAGCGTAGTTGGGCTGAATGGCCTGTTCCCGCCATTCATGTTATGTAATGTTAAGCTTTAAGTATCAGAATCAAGCTGAGGCAGGGCTTCCTCTGGCTTTTTCATTTTGTAGCCAACCTGTTTAGCCAAATGATTTATTTAGTAGCCACTTGATTTTTCTCCTTGCCAAGTTTTTTGTAGCCATTTTTCCTCTTCTGTAGCCACCACCCCTTGGGAGAACAGCTGGACCCTGGGCCAGCGAAAGGACTTCTTCAACATTACATTGCTACTGTGGCCTGGTTCTCCCCTGGCCTTGCAGTCAAATCCATTCCAGACAGGAAGCCTACATGGACAGCTCTGGGAGATGAAGCTCAGTCAAGGCCACAACCTATTTGATCTTGTGCCCAGTTCATTGGGGAATTTTAAGCAACAGGAGAGGCTGAGGCTGGCCACCCGTTCTCATTTTCATGCACAAGACTATGTGATTAGTTTAGGAAATAATGGCAGAAGAATGATTCAACAACTTGTTTTATTTCTTATCATAATGAAAAACAAGATTTTCCACCAGACTAGTGATTCACCTGACTCAGAAAGTAAAAATATGTTCAAACATGTACATGTACCGGTATATGAACTTGAATTGAAGAGAAAACTTTTAGCAACAGCCTGCAGTGAGTGTAACATGTTTGTAATGTTTTAGGTAAGGAATAAGCAGACTAGGCTTGAGATGCTTGATGATTTAAATTTCCGTGCACTTCTTCAATCTCACTTAACATGGCCATCCCAACATTTCACTTCCGCATTTCTCTTTTTAAACTCTCTCTCCTCTGCCCATTAATCAATTACAGAGAACGCCTAGAGGTCAGGAGGGCACAACACACCCCCTTTTCGTAAGTAGAAACCTACCCACTGAATAACATGAACAATTAGTAAACAGTCATTATAGCACAAGTAACAACCATTATCAAACATCCGTTTGCATTCTTCTTAGATGAAGTATGAGTATGTACATTGTTTTCTTTTACATGTCAATGCACAGAACATTACTATTATAATTATTTTCTTTTTTTTTTTAACAGTGCCTGAACTAACACCTTAGCATTACAAGACCTTTCTTTTCAGTAAGCGTGATAGTCCCTTAGCCAAACTGGACGGCCTCTAACTCTCGGAGAAGTCTCCGGTGTATGAGAGCGAGCAGGAGTGTCCGGTCTCACTCTCTGAGAAGTCTCTGGTGTAGGAGAGCGAGCAGGAGTGTCCGGTCTCACTCTCTGAGAAGTCTCTGGTGTAGGAGAGCAAGCAGGAGCGTCCGGTCTCACTCTCGGAGAAGTCTCTGGTGTAGGAGAGCGCGCAGGAGCGTTCGGTCTCCCTCTCGGAGAAGTCTCTGGTGTAGGAGAGCGAGCAGGAACATTCGGTCTCACTCTCGGAGAAGTCTCTGGTGTTGGAGAGCGAGCAGGAGCGTTCGGTCTCACTCTCGGAGAAGTCTCTGGTGTAGGAGAGCGAGCAGGAGCGTCCGGTCTCACTCTCTGAGAAGTCTCTGGTGTAGGAAAGCGAGCAGGAGCGTTCGGTCTCACTCTCGGAGAAGTCTCTGGTGTAGGAGAGCGAGCAGGAGTGTCCAGTCTCACTCTCGGAGAAGTCTCTGGTGTAGGAGAGCGAGCAGGAGCGTCCGGTCTCACTCTCTGAGAAGTCTCTGGTGTAGGAGAGCGAGCAGGAGCGTCCGATCTCACTCTCGGAGAAGTCTCTGGTGTAGGAGAGCGAGCAGGAGTGTTCGGTCTCACTCTCTGAGAAGTGTCTGGTGTAGGAGAGCGAGCAGGAGTGTCCGGACGCACTCTCTGAGAAGTCTCTGGTGTATGAAAGCGAGTAGGAGTGTCCGGTCTCACTCTCGGAGAAGTCTCTGGTGTAGGAGAGCGAGCAGGAGCGTTCAGTCTCACTCTCGGAGAAGTCTCTGGTGTAGGAGAGCGAGCAGGAGCGTTCGGTCTCACTCTCGGAGAAGTCTCTGGTGTAGGAGAGCGAGCAGGAGCGTCCGATCTCACTCTCTGAGAAGTCTCTGGTGTAGGAGAGAGCGAGCAGGAGCGTTCGGTCTCACTCTCGAAGAAGTCTCTGGTGTAGGAGAGCGAGCAGGAGTGTTCGGTCTCACTCTCAGAGAAGTCTCTGGTGTAGGAGAGCGAGCAGGAGTGTCCGGTCTCACTCTCTGAGAAGTCTCTGGTGTATGAGAGCGAGCAGGAGCGTTCAGTCTCACTCTCTGAGAAGTGTCTGGTGTATGAAAGCGAGTAGGAGTGTCCGGTCTCACTCTCGGAGAAGTCTCTGGTGTATGAGAGCGAGCAGGAGTGTCCGGTCTCACTCTCAGAGAAGTCTCTGGTGTAGGAGAGCGAGCAGGAGCGTTCAGTCTCACTCTCGGAGAAGTCTCTGGTGTAGGAGAGCGAGCAGGAGCGTTCGGTCTCACTCTCTGAGAAGTCTCTGGTGTAGGAGAGCGAGCAGGAGCGTTCGGTCTCACTCTCTGAGAAGTCTCTGGTGTATGAGAGCGAGCAGGAGCGTTCGGTCTCACTCTCTGAGAAGTCTCTGGTGTAGGAGAGCGAGCAGGAGCGTCCGGTATCACTCTCTGAGAAGTCTCTGGTGTATGAGAGCGAGCAGGAGCGTTCGGTCTCACTCTCGGAAAAAGTCTCTGGTGTAGGAGAGCGAGCAGGAGCGTTTGATCTCACTCTTTGAGAAGTCTCTGGTGTATGAGAGCGAGCAGGAGTGTCCGGTCTCACTCTCGGAGAAGTCTTTGGTGTATGAGAGCGAGCAGGAGTGTCCGGTCTCACTCTCGGAGAAGTCTCTGGTGTAGGAGAGCGAGCAGGAGTGTCCGGTCTCACTCTCGGAGAAGTCTCTGGTGTAGGAGAGCGAGCAGGAGCGTTCGGTCTCACTCTCGGAGAAGTCTCTGTTGTAGGAGAGCGAGCAGGAGCGTTCGTTCTCACTCTCAGAGAAGTCTCTGGTGTAGGAGAGCGAGCAGGAGCGTTCAGTCTCACTCTCTGAGAAGTCTCTGGTGTAGGAGAGCGAGCAGGAGCGTTCGGTCTCACTCTCGGAGAAGTCTCTGGTGTAGGAGAGCGAGCAGGAGCGTTCAGTCTCATTCTCTGAGAAGTCTCTGGTGTAGGAGAGCGAGCAGGAGCGTTCAGTCTCATTCTCTGAGAAGTCTCTGGTGTAGGAGAGCGAGCAGGAGTGTTCGGTCTCACTCTCGGAGAAGTCTCTGGTGTAGGAGAGCGAGCAGGAGCGTCCGATCTCACTCTCTGAGAAGTCTCTGGTGTAGGAGAGCGAGCCGGAGTGTCCGGTCTCACTCTCGGAGAAGTCTCTGGTGTAGGAGAGCGAGCAGGAGCGTTCAGTTTCATTCTCTGAGAAGTCTCTGGTGTAGGAGAGCGAGCAGGAGCGTTCAGTCTCATTCTCTGAGAAGTCTCTGGTGTAGGAGAGCGAGCAGGAGTGTTCGGTCTCACTCTCGGAGAAGTCTCTGGTGTAGGAGAGCGAGCAGGAGCGTCCGATCTCACTCTCGGAGAAGTCTCTGGTGTAGGAGAGCGAGCAGGAGCGTCCGATCTCACTCTCTGAGAAGTCTCTGGTGTATGAGAGCGAGCAGGAGTGTCCGGTCTCACTCTCGGAGAAGTCTCTGGTGTAGGAGAGCGAGCAGGAGCGTTCAGTTTCATTCTCTGAGAAGTCTCTGGTGTAGGAGAGCGAGCAGGAGCGTTCAGTTTCATTCTCTGAGAAGTCTCTGGTGTAGGAGAGCGAGCAGGAGCGTCCAAACTCACTCTCGGAGAAGTCTCTGGTGTAGGAGAGCGAGCAGGAGCGTTCAGCGAGCAGGAGTGTCCGGTCTCACTCTCGGAGAAGTCTCTGGTGTAGGAGAGCGAGCAGGAGTGTTCGGTCTCACTCTCGGTGAAGTCTCTGGTGTAGGAGAGCGAGCAGGAGCGTTCAGCGAGCAGGAGTGTCCGGTCTCACTCTCTGAGAAGTCTCTGGTGTAGGAGAGCGAGCAGGAGCGTTCAGCGAGCAGGAGTGTTCGGTCTCACTCTCGGAGAAGTCTCTGGTGTAGGTGAGCGAACACTTTATCCCCTTCTTTAAAAGACGGAGTGTGTGCTCCTTGTTTGGTGTCCGTGTAAGATTTCATTTGTGCCTGGCGAAGGGACACTCGTTTTTGGACCTCGGTGTCGACCTTGCAAGTCACTTGCGGCGCAGGAAGGACATTCAGCTTTGTGCGCATTTTCCTACCAAGTAGCAGTTCAAATGGAGAAAAGCCCGTAGCTGCATGAGGCGTAGCACGGTAAACATGTAGGAATTCTTTCACAGTCTGTTTCCACGGCTTGGATTCCAGGATAGCAGACTGAATACTTCCCTTCAGCACATGATTGAATCTTTTGATGGCACCGCACCGTTGGAAGCAGCATGGTACAGGGATGAGCGAATGTGCGTGATCTGTCTCTCTCTCAGAAAGGTGGAAAATGCAGCGGAAGTCAGCTGACAGCCATTGTCTGCAAAAAGGGACTCACAGTCACCATGGCGAGAGAAAACAGCTGTCAGGAAGTCGATCACCTGTCCTGTGGTCACGGTGGGGGTGAACGTAACCTCTGGTCATTTTGAATAGTAGTCAGTCAACATGATGACATAGCGGCAGTCCCAATTGGCTGTTTCAAAGGGGCCCACTATGTCTAAGGCCAGTTTGTGCCATAGCCCATCTGGAAGGGGCACAGGTTGTAGTGGTGCAGCAGATGGTTTTGCTGTTCTGTCCGCAGACTGATATAGCTCACAAGCTGCAATCTGTGTGCTAACCATGTCCTGCATACATGGCCACCAGTACAGATCTCAAAGGCGCTGTTTACTACGAACAATGCCTTAGTGGCTTTCGTGGGACAGTGCCACAAATTTGTCACGCAGTGCAATAGGAACAAACAGACGTGTATTCTGAATACACCAGTTCAGTTCTCAGTCTGTATGAGGATTTCAGCTCTGGGCTGACCACAGCAGCAGAAGGAGGCCAGCCACGGGAGATCTGCTGGATTCTAGCCACGGGAGATCTGAGCACGCAGGGCAGTCATTTCAGGACAAGTAGAGGAAGCAGAGTCAAATTCGCTAGGAGTTACTGCAGTCAGGGCAGTTGAGAGCAGGGCTACTAACGCCGGTTCAGTGTTAAAATCCATTTCTGGAGTGTTCGGCAGAGGAAGACGTGACAAGCAGTCAGCTGTGTAGTTCTTAGCACCGGCCCGGTAACCAATTTCATAGTCAAAGCACAGTAATCGAGCGGACCAGCGTGCAATGCGCATACCAGCACGCTCAGTTCCCTTTGTGGTCAGTAGGGTAGTGAGAGCCTGGTGGTCAGTTTTAAGTTTGAATCTACAACCCCAAAGGTATGGCCACCATTTTTCAACAGCCCAAACACAACCTAAAGCTTCCTTCTCTACAGTAAAGTATTTTCTTTCTACTGGAGTCAGCGTTCGAGGCGAATGCAACTGTGCGTTCTGTGTGATCGGGGTGGATCTGCGTGAGGACTGCGCCCAGTCCATAATCAGACGCGTCAGTAGAGACCGCTGTCGCCAGATTAGGGTCAAACAGAGCCAGAGCCGGACTACTAAGTAGAATTTCTTTAATAGCGAGGAAGCTGCTCTGCGTTTCATCAGTCCATGTAAAGTCTGTATCACGGAGGCAAGCACGTAGGGGCTCAACCACCTTGGCATAATTTGGTAGGAATTTGTCATACTATGACAGGAGTCCAAGAAAGGAGCGCAAGGCTACTGGACTCTCAGGGGCAGGAACATCACGAATGGCAGCAGGGTCCTCTTCGTCAGGAAGTATTCCTTGTGCACTGACTGTATGGCCTAGGAAGCAAAGGCTTCCTTTGTCCTTCTGTCAAAAGTGACATTTCTTGTCATTTAATTTCAGGCCAGCTGACTGAAGACGCTGGAGCATAGCTGTGAGTGCATGGTCATGTTCAGCGTATGTACAGCCATACACGATTATGTCATCCAAGTAATTCTGAACGTTTAGAAGTCCTTTCAGTATCTCCGCCATCAGCTTTTGAAAGGCAGAGGGGCTGAAGCAGAGTCATACGGTACTTGGCGGAATCCAAAAAGTCTGTCATGAGTGATGAATGCAGTCAAGTCCCTACTATCCTCATGAAGAGTCGCCTGATAATAGGCACTCTCCAGATCAATAGTAGAGAAAACTGACGCACCTCTCAGTGCAGACAGCAACTCATCCATGTTTGGCAAGGGATAACTGTCTACCACTATTGCCTTGTTAGGCTCCCTGAGGTCAACGCACATTCGTATTCCTGAAGTCTTTTTCTGTATGACGACAATGGGGCTAACCCAGGGAATGACACCAGCAGTGAGTAAGTGGTTCAGCTCATTAGTAACACTACGTCGTATCGCAAAGGGTAGGCGGTGCAGTTTCTGGCGCACAGGTGTGACCGAATCTGAAATCTTTACCCTGTGTACAAACCCATTAGCGCAGCCCAGGGAAGCAGGAGGTGTGGAGACAGTGGACAGGCGCATGACCCGTGTAGTAGGAGGAACTGTCAGAGCAGATGGAGAAGCGGGAAGAACGGTGTTCCCCTCCAAACACAATTTTAATCCACTAATTATGTCCATGCCCAGCAGGGCAGGACCAGTCTCAACAATGGAAAAATGTGGCTGGGCAGGTGACATCATTCCTAGCTACGGTCACCTGTAAGCAGCCCAACTTGAAAGAACACAAGGCAACAAAGCTGGAGCACTCCACACTGAACAGGTGCTGCTTGTTCTCTCCGATTAAGTAAGACGGCAATTATTCGTCTGGAAGCATATTTGCTGTATTTAAATCAACTTATTCAAAATTACATACTTTTGATAGCCTATATGACTACAGAGTGCCACTTTTTTTTTTTTTTTAAATCAACCCGCGCAATACAAAGAGTGAAAGGCGATATTTCATTAGAATGCGGGCCAGTTCAATCAAGGCGAAGCATTAAGTAAATAATTTTTCTGTAGCCTACTGAATTTAGCCCATGATTTCATCGCTGTTAGATCACATATGGAGAGAAACCGTGTCTTCAGCTGCCAATTACGATAATAGGAAAACGCATCAATGAAGGAAAATGATTGAGAACTAGCCAGGACTAATTGTTGTCATAAAGGACGTGTCTGTCTCTCCACCACCCACCCCCCCCTCCCCCCAATTCCCCGTTCTATCTGCGCCACTGTATGTGTATCACGACAGTGCATCCAAATTTTCTGCATCTGCCGGACTGCCGGTGTTCTGTCAAATTTTGCTACCCATCAAAAGATCGTTGACCTCATATCTCCAAATTGATAAGAAACAAAAAAAAGCCGTGGTAAGGGTTGAGGTGCAGTGTTAAATCAAGGTAAAAAAAATTAGGTTACTTCACGGGTTAGCAGGTTGCGTTCAAACGGGGTTAGGGAAGGGGTTGAGATTAAGGCTGATTTTATAGTTAGGGGTATGGAAATAGTGCAAAATAAGTTTTTGGTCCCCAAGAGGATGGAAGGAGGGAGAGGGAGAGAGAATTGCAGGCATGTATCATAGACAAGTGTTGCCTAATGGAGATGAATGTGTTTGTACCAAGGCGGTTAGAAGCATCTGAAGCCTCAGGGGCAGTTATGGCGCTAATCTGCACACATGAAAGTACCTGGACACCGGGGGACCGTGCAGTTTACACACTACTGGGTCATACACAGAATTACCACCAAAAGTTATTCTTTAAATAATGTTTTTATTTATCAAATTCATCTCCATCTTCTACAGACACAAATATGGTCTTCCAATACAATTTTTCAGGGGTACA
The DNA here is from genome assembly GCA_029721435.1 of Gymnothorax reevesii. Lineage (NCBI taxonomy): Eukaryota > Metazoa > Chordata > Actinopteri > Anguilliformes > Muraenidae > Gymnothorax > Gymnothorax reevesii. The sequence goes on along the minus strand of CM056577.1, from coordinate 132,481,065 downwards.
GGGGACAAAAAAAAAAACAAAAAAAAAAAACAACCTCTTTTCAATGGAAAATTTAAATAAAAAAAAAACTTAAATAGAAAATTGAAAGCTTTGACAGTATTTACATCAATAATTCGGAGGCACCAACTACATTGTATGCATTCTGGCTGTTTGCACATAAAATCTGTGTATCACACACTTCTGAACCACACAGGTAAGATCAGGAATCATCAAATCATGGTCCCCGAGGGCCAAGACCTGCAACTGTTCCGCCATCCATTTACCTAGATGTGAAAACCGGCCAAATTAACCACCAATTCCTCCAGTAAATGTGTATAATAAGGTACCAATTTGATTCTGTTTTATGCGATTATCCAACATGACTGCTGTGCTGGAAACCACTGGGAATTTCAGGGGTAGTAGGGCACCCCAAAATCATCAGCGAACCAAGTTTACCATTTTGCATCAGATTCTGTTTTAATCCAATTCTGATGTGTTGCAAGAGCAAATGGGTGGGGGGTGGGGGGTGGGGTTGCCAGACATTATACAAACAGAGTACGTTTCTCATCCGTGTTAATAATTCTTATTTCTACACATTCTGAGAGGACCATAAAAAGCAAGCCTCAAAGTTAAAAAAAAAAAAGTAATTTAAAAATGGGCTGAATTCAGGGTGAACATCAGGGTTTTTTTTGTTTCATATTTTATTTATTTTGCATGCTGAATTAAGTTAGTAACTTCAGTGAACTCTGAAATGTGGTGCATCAACTATACTATTAGAGGATTTTGACTCCACCAACCATTGAGGTCCGAGTCCAATTCAGTAAAAAAAATAAAAATCATCACATAGCTGTCACTGGCAATGTGGTATATTTCTTTTGCTCCTTTAACAAAAGTAACTTGAAAACAATCTTTTTCTTGGCTGACAAAACAAAGACTTCCTTATACTTTCACACTGATAGCATCTACAATCGACAGAAATCACATATACACAAAAAAAAAGGATGAGCAAACAGCCAAATACACAAATTTAGACTAAATAGCCAAGCACCTTCATCCAGAACAAAGATAATATATACAAAGATTCTCTGGCGTAGAAAGCGTTCCCTCGTTGCCATTATGCAATCCACAGCATGCTTAGAAGTTACTGGTCGCATTAATGTGGCACTAATGAAATGCGTAGTGGCTATTGCCCCAGACGCCGCCAGGTCATTAACAGGTAGAGGCTGAGTAATATAGCGGGCGTCCAGTTCAATGGTCTAAAATGTCCAGCTATTGAGCTGGACGAAGTGAGGGTGTTTCTCCTAAATTAGAAGTTACATCCGGGTCAATAACAGCAAAAGCTCAAATAATAGAGCCGGCGTCCAGGTCAATAGGCCCCAGCAGTGAAATATTGTGTAACAGTTTAACAACTGCAAAATCTCAGTCATGTTCCAGCACACTGAGCGAAAATGATCAATGAAACCAGAAACTAAGGGTGAACAATATAAATGATGTAACATTTTATCATTACAAATATGCGTCACCATATGCACATGGCGTTATTGTCTGTGCTGGTAGAGATTGGATTTTGATGGATACATTAGTGCATCAGAATGCTTCAGGTAACATTCCTGATAGCAGAGATGCCAAGTCTAACGCATTCAGCGTAGGTCTCACATTTTTTAGGCTAAAGGCTGATACATACTCCACAAGCACAGAGAAATTTGTTCTTGTTCTCGACGCTGTGAGTCGAACAGAAAAAGTTCTTTTTGACCGGGACATTTCATGCTTCAGGAGAAACTCAAGTGCCAAACTCCTGGTAAGTCCTCAAAGGGACACGCCCACTCATCTTTCTGACCAATCACACAACAGTTCTCGGACACCACACAAGAACCAAGTTCTGCCCAGATGATGCGTCGAGAACAAGCTGCAAGACCTCCGAAACCAGGGCTGCGAGAACAAAATGACGTCATTTTGTTCTTGCAGCCTCAAGAACAAATTTCTCTGTTTTTGTGGAGTATGTGTCAGCCTTTATTCATTGTAGTCCGCAATTATTCATTCAATGTTTAATGAGATTCTCACTATCAAAATCCTTGTACACTGAAGTTCCTGTTTCACTTGCGTAAAGGTGCACCTCGTCAGAAGACATATGGAAAGCGATTATGACTCCGGACTTCCCATGTTTCTCTTTACTCAGGGGTTGGAAGCGATGAAAGTGTTTCATGATCGTTTAAATTGTTTTAATGCCATAAGACCATTTGAAACGTTTTTATGCAATTCTATTGCTTTCAATCCCTCAGTGAAGACAAGCGTGAGAATTCCCGAGTCATAATCGATTTCTGTGTCATTAGTGGGGAAATATACCGTAATGCCGGTGAAACTGATTAACTTGAAGCACAGTGACTTAAATTCCGCGAGTGAATTTCTTCAGTGCGCACTGACTGAATAACAGCTGACTGCAGCACAGGAACGTGAATGCCACTAAGAGGAGAGACTCATGCCTAAGGCATGACACTTGGCATCTGAGAGAGGCCAATAGCTTATGGTTTCTTCTAATAGTGATTTTGTCTCAGCTGGACTGCCCCCTGCTGTACAGGACAGTAGCTGCAACATTTCAACAACACGTCGCCAAGACAAGCATCTTGGATCAGTGTGAGGGCGAGATGTTCTCATTATAGGGACCGCAATGCAAAAGCAGAGCAAACCACTCAAGAAAAAATAACAATTAAAAGAATCTTATTAAAGCTGACAGAAAACCTCAAACACAAAAGACCTCATACAAATTGCATTCACGCACAAAACCATAGTCTTCCTTAACGTTTACGGCACAAATTATTTCACAATTCAGAAACATAAAACATTTAAACAGTATTTACAGGAAGAATAAAACTAAACAATTCACCCCAACTCTGGGCTGGACTGGATATAAACGATTGGAATTAAAACATGTATGAATTTCCCTACACTAGAGATGACCGTGTCCTCGAACATCCAAATCACATCAACCACGATGACCAACCAAATTTGTTCGGAACCCGGAACCCACCAATCCAGACATCGGTTTCGGCTCTAAGGACCTGCGCTAATTTGAGACTTGATTTATAAGTGCATGGCCCGGAAATGTGGCAGGTTTTTCCATTTTAATTTGGCTTGGTGCAATTTCGTCCTGGCTTTTAGGCCGAGATTTATGGTACATTAACGGCATCTGTGAGCGCAAATGAACGGGGGACCGTCAAAGAAGAAACAAAGCATGAAACGCAAACAAACAAACATAAGACCCTGCAGTGATAAGCGGTGAAAGTCTGCGTGCAGGGACTGCTTCTGATTGGAGTTGCCATGGAAACTGGAGGTCCTGATGCTGTTGACAATGGGCAGCTAGCAAACGCCCCTCCCTGCAGGCTCGCCAACGAGTCGCTCATTGCGCTCGTTTAAGTTTATTTCAGGGATCATCACATAGCGGCCTGCGACAGCGGACAAGCCCTGAGGCGTGATGACGGTTGAGCCAATCGCCAACTGTTCAGTAGATTGCAGGGGAGGAAAGAAAACCAGGGCTGGATTTAGGGGGCGTCAGATTTCATGGTCCCTGGTCCAGCCTATCGCTCCTTTCTTCATCTCTCCCTCCTCAGATCCCTCCCTCCTGACTGATGTAATACTCCGAGCCCCTCCCCCGCACGGGTAAGGGCTGCCGCGAAGACCCGCCGTGGCCGTGGCCGTGGGCGTGGGCGTGGCGGCCGCGGAGAGACGTGCTGTTGCCATGGTGATGGCTGTCGTGGGGCGGGGCTGGGGGTGGGTCCCGTAGCGATGGCGGGACAGCGGACGCTTTGATGGGGATGATTCGTGTGTCCATGACTTCACAGTCCACCTGCATCATCATCTCGTAGCCCTTAGAGGAGTTATACAGGCTCTCTGCGCAGAGGGAGAGAACACGTCACACCACCGCTACTACAATCACTACTATTAATACATCATCTCAAAGCTGTTCAACAAGTTATACAGATTCTACACGGACGGAGAGAACACGTCACACTATCGCTATCACAATCACTACTATAGCAATATATACGCCGCCGTAAAGTTGTCACACTGCTGGCAAAAAGGCTCATCTCCTACGAGTAAACATAGTGTATCTCTGTCTTTATATGTACTTAATATAAAATCTAAAGTAGCGATGCCAGTCAGTTGTTTTATTAAAGGTTGCTCCAACAGGTTCGCTAAGGGTTCAGGAATCACATTTTTGAGGATTCTAATCAAAGAACCAAGGAGGTTATATGCCACGTTTCTTTGTGTCATGATCGCGCTTTCTGCCAATCGCCGAACCGCGCATGCACAACTACGACGTCATTGTTTATAAACAGCGAACGTCGCTATGAATCCTGTTTATCTCCAGTGCCAAACCATTACTACTGACCATTAGCAATTCTAATTACAATAACAATGCTCTTGTTGTGTAGCTATTGTTTGGTTATTGTGGGTCTTCATTATTGGTCACAATGTCACAACTCTGGCCATATAAAGTGTTACACATAGTCCAGTAAGGCGAACAGAACTGAGAAAGAGAGGGAGGGAATTAAGGCTCGGGAAAGAGAGAAAGAGGGTTGGAGATTCGGGGGGGATGGAGGGTCAGAGAGACAGAAAGGGGCAGAAGGAGAGAGAGAAAGAGGGAGAAAGAGGGGTTCAAAGGAGACAGAGACTTGGAAATGCTGAGGTTATCGTAGTTACACACAGACGACACGCTGCTTATCCATTACGATTTTTCACGCGCTGCCAGGTGCTTCCGTAAAACTGACTGGTTTATTTCAGAGAACAGCTTACATAAAGGGGGAAACACAAACATGGAGGCGAGCGAGGCGCGACGGAGGGTTAGGGTTACCGTTGACTGACATGGCTGGCATCACCAGTGACATTTTGGGACGGCTGGTCTTGTTGTGGCTGATCGCCGGCAGCAGCAGGTGATCCTGCAGTCAAGAGGAAAACGGTAAATTACCGTCACGGACTCTTGGGAAGCTGCCATCATGCACCGCGGCTGAAATCACTATCTGACTTACCCAGGAGGGCACGGGTGCCAAAGGGCACGTTAGAGCTATACACTGGAGGAAATCACTGCAATTTACTACGTACAAAGACTGGCCAACTTGCTCAGAAGAGCAAACAGTGTACAGCACAGAACTCTGGGGAAGCATTATCATACACCGCTTGCAAAATTGCATGCTACCATATCAACGTGCTCAGAGGAGAAATAACGTAACACGTCAGCCATGAACTGAGGGAAAGCACTCAGTCACAAACTCAGCCCTCCGAGCTCGCAAACTTCGTCCAGTCAGCCTCTTACCCGTCTGAAGGACACCACGTAGAAGGTGTCTTCACGTCGGTCGATAGCATCCAGGAAGTCACTGTAGCTAACCTCTGGTCCTGACAATACCTGCAGTTGACTGATGGGGGGCGACAGAGGGAATGTTATCTTTATTTTTTCTTAATATTTGAGGTCATAACATATTTTTACATTTTCTTTCATCCAGGCAGCAAAACACTTATTTTACACGTGCATTTTGGGTAATTAACATTTATCAAACCCAAGAATTGAAAGAAACTGAAAGGGCTGCCCAGCGGCAGCTGCAAAGGGTGTTGGGAAATGTAGTTCACTCACTTTTCAATGGCACGATGAGCCTGGATGGGCAGGTATCGCGAGAAGTTCGCCTTTCTCTGCTGCGCCTTCTGCAAAGAGAGCGGAACTTCAGTGGAGCTTCACACAAATGCATTACAGGTTCTTGAGAGCAGGAAGCTGTGCTAAAGGAGGACACATCACATCTCATTGTATCCACAAATTCACCATTGCTAAGCCTAATTTTCTGCCTAAAAAGTCACAAGGTGGAGCAGAAGCCACGGTTGCGCACCTGGGCGATTTTGGCCTTCTTGGCGACCTTGGGCTTCCCCCCCGATTTCTTCCTGTCGATCTGGTGCCGGTGAACCCAGCCCCTCAGCTCATCGGCCAGCCTGCAGGACACCAAGGAGAACGGAAGTGAAGGCCATTTTCTCCCCATTCAATGGAGCTTCATTCGCAAAATTCATACCACAGCATATGCATCGTTCATACCACCATTCATACCGTTTACCTCTCCTAACGCCACGTATACCCTCATCACTGCTAACGGTACCATTAACCCAACTACTCAAACCAACCTTCAACTCCCATACACCCCCCCCATTGACACCACCCCATACGATTCATACCGTTTACCATTCCTACCACAATTCACACCACTATTCACCATTCACACTACTGTTTAACATTCATAACAATCTCCAGTCACACCGCCGACATCCGGCATGTGCACCACGTGGCCAAAAGGATGAGGACACAACAAGGTTCAAGGTTCAAGGTTCGCGCAAGACCCCTGCATTCCACTGAAGGGAAAAATCTTGGCCCTCTCGCAGGCAACAACATTCCAGAAGGTTCTGTGCTTCCAGTAGTTTAGGGAGGGCCCTGCCCTGCTTCTGCATGATGACACCCCCCAGAGACCCATCTGTTTTAAGCGGAGATTAGTGCGGAAGGTCTTGACTGGCCGACACAGGCCCTGACCTCAGCCACACCAAACACCACTGGGATGAACTGAGGACCCAACTTGGAGGCAGACCCACTCTCCCAACATGACTGTCTGACCTCACTAATCTGTTTCTGACTGGAATGGAGACACATACCCTCTGAGAAGTTCAAACATCTGGAGGAAAACCGTCCCAGAGGAGCAGGGGCTGCTACGGCAGCTAAGAGGGGCACTAAATCAACATTTATGTCCGGGATTCTGCCATGAGATGTTGGGATGAGCCAGTGTTCACTGACCTAAGGCCACATAAATTATGTACGTACACGCACGCACGCACGCACGCACGCACGCACGCACGCACGCACGCACGCACGCACGCACGCACGCACGCACGCACGCACGCACGCACGCACGCACGCACGCACGCACGCACGCACGCACGCACGCACGCACGCACGCACGCACGCACGCACGCACGCACGCACGCACCCACGCACACACACACACACACACACACACAAACACAAACACAAACACAAACACACACAAACACACAAACACACAAACACACAAACACACAAACACACAAACACGCAAACACAAACACACAAACACAGACACACAGGTTCTGACCGGAGAGACTCGGAGCGGTTGAATTGCCTGCAGTCGCTAGCAGCGAAGTAACGGTCGATGTCCTGCAGAACCAGGTCCTTAACGTCACTGAACACGCTGGTCTGGTTCCTGTCAACACAGCAGGATGAGCAGGCAATTAACACAGGGTACCACAGGCTATTAACACAGTGTACCACAGGCTATTAACACAGGGTATTACCAGTACTTATCACAAGGAACCACAGATTCTTAAAAGGATACCATAAGCACTCAACATAGAAGCCAAATGAACTAAGCACAGGATAGCACAGGTAGTTAACACAGAATAACCTAGGCACTAAACAGAGGATACCGCTGGCATTTTATGCGGGCACTGCAAGCACTTAATACAGCGTAATATAGGCACTTAGCACAATGCTCCAACACTCAGAGCACAAGCAGGTTACTTTGAGACAGTTAGACATTCTGTCCTGCTCAGAAACCGGCCGATATGACGTGCTAAAGAAGGTTCTAACGCAGTATCAAGGCTCTTCTGCACAGTTAAGAGTTCATCCAAATGCAGATTTAAAGGTAAAGTTAAAAATACATCAGCACACTTTCCTGTCAGTGTCCTTTATGCGATGATCTTCAAGAGGAAGCAAAATTCTATATCGCATTTCTTCAATCGACCACCTTTCCCAAATCCACCAAATGCACAAAACATTTTTCAGGATTTCTGCCTTTATCACTAAAATTTAAGGCAGCTTTTCAAAACTAGATGAGGAATCACTTTAGGAACTAAATCTACAGTTGACACGCAAGCATGTCATGACAGCACAGGCAGGATTCCACTGACACGGACAAACATCTTGTGAGCTTCAGCCTTCGGAACGCAGCCAAGGAACATCCACCACTGTCGCCGTGGTAATGACTGGAATGCTGAGGAATCTGAGCATCCAGTCTGCCAGCGGCAGCTGACCATGCACTTCAAACATCCATGATTCTCAATCTCTCCCAGTAATCAAAGCGCAATTCATTCACATCATCATTTAAAAGTACAGCGCGTTCCAGGCAAAACAAGACAATTTATTACACATAAGAAAAATAAATTAAGTATTTCAGTTTTTTTGTGTGCAGTGGGATGACATATTTAGCAGGGCTGTAGCATGAGCAGGACCGCAGCGCAATGCTTGAGTGTTGCAGCACTGTTAACACTACAGTGAGTACACTGCATTAGCAGGACTGGACACTGGAGTGTTACAGCACTATAAACACTAGTGTGAACAATGCAATAGAAGGACTTGATACTGAAGTTTAACAGCACTGTAATGAATACGGTGAGGACACTGCATTAGCAGGACTGGATACTGGAGTGTCACAGCACTGTAATGAATCCAATACCCTACCCTTTCATTTCTGATTTTACTCATTTCATGTCTTCTTCCTCCTCTTTTCGTATGTTGTTATTTTTGAACTAATCATATTTTTAATGTGTTATGTCATTATTTATGCATTTATTATTACACGTACTATTATTATTTTTATTATTATTATTATACCATCATCATCATCATCATCATCATCATCATCATCATCATCATCATCATCAAATCTTGCTTCCAGTGTTTCCTGAGCAAGATTTCCCAGATTTTATGATGGTGTTTCCACAGTTCTAGTTTTTTTGTTATGCATCTGTTCATTTGGGGTTGGCAGAGTATTGTTTTTATTGTATAAAGCACTGTGTACCATTACATTCAGATGAAAAGTGCAATATAAAGTCTGATTAACTGACAGAGAGACAGGCAGACAGACACAGACAGACGGCCTCAGCGGGACGCACCTGAACGGGTAGGACACGGCGGCATCCCTCTCCTCCCCTTCCTCCTCGCTCTCTCCCCTCTCCGCCTCCACTCTCTCGCTCCCCTCTCGCGTCCTGCTCTCCTGGGCCAGCTGCAGCAGGTGCCTTCCTGTGTGAGGCATCGCCCCTTCCTGTAGGCCCGACTGCAGCTTCCTGTCTACGATGCTGGAGGCAAAGCGGGAAGCATGATGGCTGAATCAGTGTGTCACTGAATTATCCAATCAGAGCGCCTGTGCTCTCTGCCCAAAGAGAGTGCATCGACGCGACCCAATCGGAGCACGTCAACCCCACCTGGAGCAGGGGTGTTATCTGTGCCGCAGAGGGCCTGTGGGGGTGCAGGTCTTTGCTCTATCCCATAATTCCACTCATTTACTAACCAGGGCATTTAATCAAGACTTTCATCAGCAGAGTCAGATGAATCACAACTGAATGAAAACAGAATCAGCACCCGAACCCAGCCCTTCGGGGACAAGACTTTTCCAGACTCACTGTGTGGGCCTCACACAAGATTACAGGAGAATGGGTCACGTGACTGAAAGATTGAATGATAAGGATGAATAAATACAATCAGGATGGAGAGATGGATAATTACCTGACAGGACCGAAACTGAAGGTGATGAACAGTAATACCACCATGATGCAGAACACCGTCTTATTACTGCTGGAGTCGGTCACCTGAGGGAGGGAGAGAGAGGGAGGATTTGTCCCTCATGGCCATATACCAACCTTCACACATTTGCCTCACCCACAGTACCTCTGCAATGTCCATCATAGCCATTCCCCGCCCATCATACACGCGCCCCGCCCACAATACCTCTGCCCTGCCCATCATAGTCATATCCCGCCCATCATACATGGGCCCAGCCCACAGTACCTCTGCCCTGCCCATCATAGCCATATCCCGCCCATCATACACGCGCCCCGCCCACAGTACCTCTGCCCTGCCCATCATAGCCATATCCCGCCCATCATACACGCGCCCCACCCACAGTACCTCTGCCCTGCCCATCATAGCCATATCCCGCCCATCATACACGCGCCCCACCCACAGTACCTCTGCCCTGCCCATCATAGCCATATCCCGCCCATCATACACGCGCCCCACCCACAGTACCTCTGCCCTGCCCATCATAGCCATATCCCGCCCATCATACATGCGCCCCGCCCACAGTACCTCTGCCCCGTCCATCATGACCATGCCCAGCCCGTCACGTCCCATCCACAGTGCCTCTGCCTTGTCAATCACAGCCCACAGACGTGCCTACCCACCATACCTCTGTTGAGTCCATCACAGACCATGCCCCACCCACCACACACATGCCCCACCCACTGCATCCCTGCTCCATCAGGCAACTCACTAAAGCCCCATCCGCTGACAACCCCAACTCCACTCACAAAACACATAGCCCCACCCACCTCGGTCTCACCCAGCCGTTGCCGTAGCGCCTGGTTCTCCTTGCGGAGGCGCTCGTTCTCGCGCTGAGCCTCGCGGAGCTGGGCCTCCAGGCTCTGCAGGTACTCCTTCTTCTTCCGCCGCGACTGACAGGCCGACTCCCTGTTCTTGATCATCCTCTGCTGTCGCTTCAGAACCTTCATCTGCCAGGATTATACAGAAATACTGCACATAACCAACCAACAAAGCCATACATTCTCCAGGTTTTCCTCCAGGATTTTTGAAACTGTGGCGGAGGTTTCAGCGTCGAGTCAGAACTCGGCATCATCAGGTGTGGCCAGTTCTCATTAATCAGCATGCAGGTGATGTAATAATTTTAGTCCAAGTGCGCGGAGGTTTATCAGTTTCACATGCGTCACAGTGGATTTCACATATAATATGAAAAGAGATTATAACTCCGGAATTGGAATTAAATAATGATGAAGATAAAATTAGGTAGAACAGGATGAGCTCACAGCAAACACAGAAGTTAACATTGTTGTCTATCGTTTTGCAAAGTGAACAAAATATTTATCTAGTCCTTGCTCATATTGCATGAAGAGAGCAGCGCGTTTTACCGCTGGATAATTTTTATTCATTTGAAAACGTGTTCATCAAGAAAAATGATTGACAACAGGTCAACAATTATTAGCGCTCATTTTAACTTAACAAGGAGAACTGGCGCCACCTGATTGTCCTTAGGACTTATGGAGTTTGTTAAGTCATTGTACATAGGCGTGGCAGCTTTTATTTTGCCGTGGCGGTGCGTCATGATCAATTACATGCAGCGGAAACCCTGATCTCTTCCAGTCATTCATCAGTCAGGAGCGAACAAAAAGAAATACTGTATATAACAAACCACTACCAATAACTCATTGCATTCTTTTCAAATTATTTATCTATCTAACAGGATTATACAAATACACAGTATAAAACAAAGTTTTCTCATCTCTTTAAAACCTTCATCAGTCAAAAATTGAAATTGAATTGAAAAGAAACCGAAATACTGCACATCTCAGAAAACTCTGCAAATCTTTCCACTCTCTTCAAAACCACCATCTGTACAAATGTCTTAGTGCTAGAGGTACAGAAAACACATTAAATTACTATAAAATTAACATTATTCCTCTGTTCTTCGCAGAAAAAAAAAAAACACTAGCACAACATTTTTTTGACATCGAACAGCACTATGCTACCAACATCGAACACAACGAGAAGCAGCATCTTCCCTTCTTCTGTGGTAAAAGGTTTCAGTTGTGTCAAAATCGCATTTTTTACTTCAGCTGGATAAAAATTAGTCACCAGGCCACACTCTTCATACAGTGAGGCATTTTATTTTTCAATTTGTTTCCAGCCAACAGAAGGCATTATTATTATCCCCCCGGCGTGTAATGCGGGGGGATATAACAATAGCCAAGTCCGTCCGTCCGTTCGTCCGTCCGTAATCATTTTGTTTCCGGAGCATAACTCAAAAACCGTTCAATATTTCTTCACGAAATTTGGTGAGTGGATCTGATATGCCATGTAGATGTGCCTTTTGGTATTTAGGAATTTCTTGAGCCGTTAATCCATGAATGTGGGGGGCTGGGGGGATTCGCCATTGCCAGATGGCTCTTGTTCTTAACTGCTGCCCCATCCATTTCCATGAGCATTCCAGCTAACGCTAGCACCCACAGTAGCGTACATTTCTGTTACTACAGCGACTCACCCTAATGTCACTAATCAGCAGTAACTCTAGACTCACATCAATCTCCCCACAGTTGCTACCAGGCAGAGGGGCTGCTGGGACAATAGGCTTGGTAGGGGGCGGCGCTGCTGGGCAGTGTTGCATGCTGGGAGATACAGGCTCCATCTTCACGATCGCAGCAGGAGCAGGCCCGAGACACATGGATTTGGACAAAACCACTGCCAAGGACAACAGAGAGTGTGTGAGACACATGCACTGTATACATAGTATTCACAAACAGATGCGCTCTCACACACACACACACACACACCTCCCCATTGATTGAAAATATCCACAAGGCCTCAAATGTCATCTTCATTAATATGGCCAGGGTCATAATTTGTAGTCATTATAGGGACAGGGAGAGAGGGATCTACGGGATAAAGAGTTAAATATGCCAAAATGGAGAGTGAAGCAGTGAAAAATAAACTCTCACGCTAACAGACACACACCGTAAATGCATTTCCATGCTTTGGCCAGCAGGGCGCAGCAGTGAGCTCACCTGGCCGTTTCTGGTCCATGGTGGGCAGACTCGGCAGGAGGAGGGCCTTAGCAGGGGTGGGGCTCGGGGGGACTGGCACAGCCGCCACACCCACTGGGCGGGGCTGGATGGGCGTCTTGCTGCTCAGTATGGTGTTTGCTTTCAGGGTGGAGGGCGATGGAAGTACTGACAGAAGAGGAAGGCGGAGGTCAGCAAACAAGATGATAAAGCCGCTCAAGTTTTAACTAAATTTTACTTTCTTTCAGGCCTGAGTTGGGATTCTACTCATTTATGAACCAAATACACTTGGTTCTGTGGCTCTGGCCAGGCACCTCTGATCCTGCCTGTTGTACCACATGGGAGGAACTGAGACTTTCGGGATGATTTCATCTGTTTCAGTACACCAGGCAAGCATACGGAAATGCTGATAAATATCAGAATCCATACAAAATTCTACATGAACCAAGGTCCGAGTGATATAAAGCATGTATGAACTACATAAAACTTGTAATGTTAATGAATTAAAAATTACACTTGAGCTAGGAGTTTTTGAAAGATCAACAGTGCCCTCTCGTGGCAAAGCAGGGTAACAAGCGTACACCAAGTGTCCACGGATGCCAATGGTCACACTGCTAAATGAAAACTATTCGTTCGATTTTTGAGTCGGTCATACATCTCAGCCACCTAAAGTGACGTCAAATTGATAAAGGCATTAAAGGTGCACTAAGGCCGATTGGTTGAATACAAAACCGATTTTACAGCATCAATGTCAGAATCTGATTTTGACATTAGCTGGATTACAGATACCATCTGACAGCTGTTTGAATATAGACAGAAGCATATTGAAATTTCCATAAAATTACAAGGATCACAAGTTCATATGAAAAGCCAACAAAAACATTTGCAAATATGGAACAGGATGCCAACAACTGGAAAAAACTTGGCAGTTTGAATGTCTTCAGACTAGGTTTGAACACTAAATGAAGGACTTTCATGATCCGAAAGCACAGTCCGCTCCAGGGTTTTGATCAAACTGCCAGGATTTGGTCATTAGCGCACAGAGCCCAGGAAATGCACCGACATGAAATTCATATTATAAGGCGTTCCCTCAATTTAATTTACCATTTCCCACGATTTAACTAACTTGCGGCCATGAAATAAAACTCCTTCTCACGATTTAACTCGGGGCCACGACATGTAACTCGTTCCCTCAGTTTAATTAACTCGTTCCCTCAATTTCATTAACTTAAATTGAGGGAATGACTTCCATCTTGTGGCCACGACTTAAACTTTCTTTGTATGGTTGCACTTCCCGAGCTCCATATTAGTGCAATTCTTCAGCCAGGTGCCAAAACTAACAAGTGCACCGCCTATCGGTGAATGTCGTATTGCTGCACAATACTAGTCCCTTACCGGTGTATGCATATTATGTTTCCTAAAAAGTAGGTCAAAATAACCTGAATAGGGTACATGACACACCCTCTCCCCAAGATGCATCCACACACCAACTTTGATGTTCCTAGGTCATACGGTATTAAAGTTATGGAGCGGACACGAATGCGGACGGACGGACTGACGGACGGAGTGCAATCCTCTAGTCCCCTCCGTTTCCGGTAGAGGACTGAGTGGAGCAAACGGGTTGAATTTTTAAATCCTGGACTTCACTGGACTTCACTCCGCCACCGTGCAAGTGTGGACAGAAAGTGGAAAACACAAATCAGAGGTGAAGCATCGAGAGACCAGACTATGGAAGCAACCATTCAATTCACATTTGGGGGGGGGGGTTGGCAGCCAATCAAATCCTGTAAGCACAAGGGCTACCTGTGGGCGGGGCCTGCTTTTCCACACAATTGTGCGATTGGTGTTGCGGCTGCGGCTGAGCGGATGAGGTCACGGTGACTTGGACCGTCGCCAAGGGCGGGGAGAGGACGTCCCCAAACATGTAAGGGGGGGTGGGGGGATTCTCCCCTTTAACGGACACCTGGAACACAGGAGAGCAATTTAAACACAAACAGGGAGGGCGAGCCTGGGGTAACAGTGTACAAACTGATACAGTGAGGACACTGATGAACTGGACACAGCAGTATATTAACACCCCACTGACAGGGGGTCACTACAATATATACACACTGACTCACAGGGTGATACAGTACATTAACACTGCACTGAGAGAGGGGGACACTACAGGACATGAGCACAGCACAGAGAGGGTTAATGCAGTATATACACACACAGACTCTCAGGACAGTACAGTATATTAACACTACACTGAGAGGGGGTCACTACAATACACACACATACACTGACTGGACACTACAGGACATGAGCACTGCACAGAGAGGGTTCATGCAATATATACACACACACTGACTCTCAGGACGGTACAGAACATTAACACTGCACTGAGAGAGTTAATACAGACTATGCACTCTGACTGACTGGACATTTTAAGGGGATATTTAAAGAAACAGGACAACCAAGTTATCCAGATAAATACACAGTCCATGTTCCAGATTCAGGGAGGACTTCAACTTGTTCATAGAAGGCAGTTTCCAGTTAAAAGTCCGTAACCCTGCTCAGAGATGACAGGCCCAGCTGTACTTGGATTAAACTTAGAGGTTTAAGTTAACCTGAAACTCAACTAGTCTGAAGTTCATAAAACTTTGCACCGAGGAAAACCATGACTTCTCGCCAATGCGATGCGGTACTAAATTCCCAGCTTTGGTTGAGAGCATGCGAAACTAGTCGCTAGGTCAGCTTTATGCAAATGGGTTACATTGTCAAATTGACATGTAACAGAATAAAAAGGCAGAACTACAAATATGGTGTTTCAGGCACTTCAGGAGGTGTATTTTCTGTTGGACAGAATAACTGCCTTTAATGCAGACTTTTAGCTTTGTAACTATGCAGACATTCCATATGTACAAAATCGATGCAACATACTAAAAATAAGGAAAAATCCAAAAAGCGCAATGTGACCCCTTTAAAAAGGCCCGGCCAACAATTGTTAGGTTTCAGACCTGTACCTCTGGGAGGGAGGAATCAGAAGCCAATGAGGAGGCCGGGGACAGAGGCTCCGCCTTCACCTGGAACACTGAGAAAACAGAACATAGCAGGTGTAATCACCATGGTAACAGGGAGTATGCCCAAGCCAATAGGGACTTGGCAGTGCATGTATGAGAGGCAGCAAGCTCCCGTGGGGAGACGTTGCTCACTAGCGCCACCATGGTCTCCAGCCTCCAGTAACAGTATATCCAGTAGCAATATAATAAAAACACCAGCCATCCATAATAGTTGCCCCCACAGGAACATGGAGATGCCAGTCGTGTTTTTCATAGAATAATTAGTACTCCCCATGTGCCAATTTGTCAAATTATTTCATATTGCATCGTCTGTTTTTTGTCACAAACCTAAACACAGAAGGACAAAAACTACACTTCCCAGGTCTCATAGCACCTTTCATGGCCCCAATGCATGTCAGTAGATGAGACCATAGCCACCATGATCATATTTTTGTATATCTATGGCACACAAGCACCCTACAGGCTTCTATGGAGCTAAGCTAATAGGGTCCCTTGAGCTTCAGCTTCCAGTGTAGCAAAGGTCATTAACCTGCAAGGCCTGCAGAATAACCTGGGGCCAAAGCATCCTGGGAAATGTAGGCATCGAGCACATTTTTTTCCCTCCACCTAACATTTTTTTTCCTTTGCTCAAATACAGAGGGTCCATTGAGATGATGCTTGTCGCTTACCAAGCAGAAAGGCCATCCTTACAGAATGCAGAAGAAAGCACCGGCACAAATGTACAGAAATGTACAAAAAGACACTCAAACACACTTACACATGTCTACAGGCAGGGACTGATTGATTGTCCTGTCCTCCTTTAAAGCAGTACTGTGACCTAGAGAGAGAGACTGACTATTAGTGTCTAGATTGAGTACCGATTTCAGTTTAACATCAGTTTTCACAAAAACCACTTCCTTGAGGAGGCTGAATGTCAACATAGTCCGCCGCTGCTGATAAGCACTTTATCTCTTTACTCAAACACACAACGGAAGCCAAAACCAGAATAATGAGCACACAAAGTATCCGATAAAAATAAAAAATAATTACACTGTTGTGAGTTCGCAAGTCAGGCAAATTCACCCACAGGAGAAAGAGAAATATCACAGTCTAATTGCATAAAGTGGGATTAGGGAGTTAGCCTGACACCAACACAGAATATATACCAAACTCCAAATCCGGAACATGAACTGAAGAGGAGAAATAAACTTGTTCTGGGATTCATGCAGAGAATTTATCCAGCTAACTCCACAGCCATGTTCAGTGAAGCAGGGGATTTGCATAGTCTGGACAAGAGCCAATGTGCATTTTACCTGGTACATACAGCTGTCGCGGAGACATTCCTAATGAGACAAGTGCTTACTGGTTTACGCCGGTTGAACAGGAAATGAACACGTTGACACTGTACAATACATAATGTGCCAAATATTTTAATTATATCCAAACCTATCGCCAGCCCCATCACCCTCCCGCCCAACTGCACACCGGCGCCCTCTACCTGTCAGAATGTCCTCGCTGTGCTGTTTCCATGGCGACATGGAGTTCTCGGGATCGAGTGACAGGGCTAGGTCGTTGTCAAACTGGGGAGGTGGGGAGGTGGGGGGGAGAGAAGAGCGACATCAGCGCGTGAAAGGGCGGGAGCAGTCAGTAGTAGAGAGGGAAGAGGAAAGATGGACGTCAACGGAAGCCAATCAGGAGCCAGACTGACAGGTCTGTCAGGTGCAGCCAGCCAAACCCATTTCAGTTCCCACTTTCACCTGCAGCTCTCTGGCAAGAAACTCTCTCTCGTTCTCTCGCTTTTCCTCCATTCATTCTCTCACTCTTTCGCTCCTCTTCAACACTGCACTGTGCAGTGTACGGACTGTAAGAGGCCTGTGTAGTGTGACAGTGTTCCTTTCCGTAAACTACAGTGTTCACCACGGTACGAAGCCAAAATTTTGACTTTAAGCAGAACTGCATAAAACCAAACCCATCCATCAATCTAACTTTAACCCCAGACATTCCTGTCCCCAGCTACTGAGGTGAATCTAATTTTTTAAACAGCTGAAAACCCAGACCAAAGGAGGAGAGGAACTCAACAAGAAACGCATTAAAACTCAATCTGAAAACGCTACTCATCGTCAAGTTAAAAAATATCAACACTCAAAGCTGCAATGCAACTGGTCAGAATTTTCAAAATTACAAAGTGATTCCCATAGTAAAGTCTACTGGAGGGTGGCATTTGTGAACAATATTCTAGTTAAAATATAAATTCTCTTTGATGAGGAGTCATTTAATTTGTGGCATAAAGGCTAATGCAGTTGTTAGGTGAAGGCTATTAGTGCATTATATAAAACACTTTCAGCAGCGTGTTAATGGGTGCTTTAGAAAAATGAAGTTCCTGCAACAAAAATCTCAGTAGCAGAAAGAGGAAGTTAAGCTCAGCTGGCACAAAATGGCCGCCCTCGCCCAGCACCCCAGGTACTTCAGCCAAGGAACAACAAGACAGTCTGTCGCTGACTTTTTTTTTTTTTTTCCTACATGAGACAAACAACTGAATAGTGAATCTGGCTCGTCCAATCAGCCATGGCTGCCAGGGTCTATAACCGATGCATCATCTTGATGACTAGTGAATAACCTAATAGCGCCCCCCCCTCCCCAAAATAGGTGGAGCTAAGAGTGTAATAAGAAGAAAAGTATGGAAAGAAGAGATAAATAAGCAAATGAAATGAGCCCAGATAGCAGTGGTTAAGGGGCGGAGCCTAGGCAGGATGTGATGTTGCCAGCCTCACCATGGGGTCAAAGGCCAACTGTCTGGACAGCTCAACCTCATCCCCGTCCTCCATACTTTCACACTGGTACAGGCAGGCATCTGTAATACGAAAAGACAGACAGACGTAGTTTAAAGAAGTGTTACACAAGCTTGTCACTGGAGAACCCACAGCCCAATCCAAGCAGCACGCACACACACGCATAAAAGGCTGTCATCAAGCATTGCAATTTTGTTGTTGTTTATCGTCCCACCCCAGCCCACAGCCCTCTGGGTAATCACCGGTCTCAGCGCACACCTGGCCCCCACCTTGCGTGTCTTTCCAGTGGCTGAACACTGCATCATTAAAAAAAAAAAAAAAGCCGAAAGACGGCCGCTGGCCTTGTTGCCAGGGAAATGCTCAGGGACTAATTCCAACAAAAAATAAAGAAATAAATAAAGCACCACCTGCCTTCATCTTATTGCACCAGAGTCAGGCACAATCAAAACAACCCGAGCCTTAGAAAACCATCAGCACAGTTAGATTACACTCCACGGCCGAATCACCTTGAAAAGAGAACGAAGTTTGGCCGGGGTGCCATTTTATATTATATTGCAGGGCAGATCATTTGGTAAAAATGAACCGTGGAGCAACACTCAACAATACAGTCACACCAATTAGCATAAATAATTTCCTAGTTTACATCGACTAATAATGTACAAGTGCTTTTAGGCATATTCATAGATCATTAGCTGACAAATGCATTGCAAATTTTTTTGTATGTTTATGTATGCATTATGCTGGCTAAACTTATTGTAAAACATAAAATAATTCAATAACAATTACTACCTTTGGCATGAGTGTGAATGTATGACGCACAGACTGACTGTTCAGTTATTGGGACAAGGATTCACAACCCTGTAGACTGAGGTCAGCTAAAAATTCAGGGGAAGATGGAAGATAGTTATTTTTGTGTCTCTAGTATGCAAATGTAGGCTACCAGATGTTGAATATCACAACAACTGAGGCACAGTAATGCAATAAGCCATGAGAGGCTGTGATGCGTCATCGTTACGGACCCAGTCAAGTGAAACTGTAAGGCACGAGGCCCGTTTGTGGGCACAGCGCAGGAAGTGTGCGTGCGGGATAAGATGCATCCGGGGACATTTGTTTCCGGTCATATCTGAAAAGGGTCCGGGTACTCTAAAGGCAATAGCTGACTGCTTAAGTTAACACCACGATTATTGCAAACACAAATGCGTAAGTTTCTACAGGTGGTCCATCTAAAGCTTGAGGAAAAGACTCATCAAATTCAGGGGCCATGCAATATCAATCAGGCTTCATCATGAGCTGCACAACTCCAACACAGGAAAACTCACCCCTCCTACTAGTCTAAATGCAGAGCTATAACTTGCCCCGTTAGCCTGCAGTAAATAGACCTACCAGGATTTTCATTAGAAATCCAAGTAACAGGCACAATGTCAGAAGAAAGAGATGTACGGGCCCATCTCGACAGCGTAAGCTGTTGGGGGGAGGGTACGAGAGGGAGTGCCTGTTTTTCTTTTAATGTCAATAAATATAATTGTATCTCCCTCGGATGATAGTCAGGAGATACTATGGTTTAGTTCCAGCGCTGCCGCCACCGCAGAGACTTTCTATTCCAGGCTCTGGAGGATTCAAAGTTTATCGGATTTCTCTCTAAATTTGCAGAGTCAAAGATGTTTATTTAGCAATGCTCAAGATCAATTCTCGGAAATTTCCCACATCCACTATGGCCGGCGGTGGCCAAGAGTAAAAGCAGTAACATAGCGACTGTAAAGTGATCTCTGATGGGGATCGGGGAGACGCACGACTCAGTCCCTGCGGCGACCGAGTGTTATAGTAGTTTTGCAGATGCATGTTAAGTTTCAAGGCTATTTGTAAGCACTGAAATATTATCCACCCATAAATGTTATCTAAAAATATTATTTTGTAAACCTGCTAGAAGCACCATCACCACACTATACCACTCCACTGGACACTGTTGAAATAACTGTCAAACTCAATTCACTTTGTGTTATTAACGCTGGAATGGTTCAAGACAGAATGAATCAACTTGACAAAGACCACTAATTACAGTCTAAATATCTGCAAAGATAAATATCTATAAACATCCAACGTGGACGCCGAAACCGGTTTGATGAGCTATTTGAATAAATTACCATGTATGACAAATGATTGGCTTAAAGGTTCACCCTTTGTGGTTTATCGCGATGAGTTGGACGTTCAAAGTCAATTAAATTCCATTAAAAACCCAACCAGTTGTAACTCACGAGAACCTACCAAAGACTTACCTATTTTGGGCCATTCTGTGCCAATTCAGGTAGAGGAGTTGCTCAGCAACTCAGATTTTGTTCAAACTTCCTGTACAGGTCATTTGGGACCAAAAACTAAGCTGTACAAAATATTTTGACTGAATTTTGAGAATTTTATATTTTTCCACCCCTGGGAAATTTGGAATATTCACACTGGAAAAAGCACCTTACCTGAGAAGCCATTTTTGAGGTTAACCATCTCTAGAAATATAATCCCTAGAGTCCTGAAATTTGGCGTGCACACATAAAATTATTTCCACCAGTTACAAATTTTTGAAAGGCACAAATAAAGGTCAGGCTTTTAATTATTTGTCCCAGAAAAAGGCACAAAATGCAAAATTTTC
The DNA here is from genome assembly GCA_029721435.1 of Gymnothorax reevesii. Lineage (NCBI taxonomy): Eukaryota > Metazoa > Chordata > Actinopteri > Anguilliformes > Muraenidae > Gymnothorax > Gymnothorax reevesii. The sequence continues at coordinate 132,459,991 of CM056577.1, read as the reverse complement.
AAAAGATGGCAGTATTGGGGGGCTATAAATGACCCACCCCCCGGAGTTTATACATATGGAAACTTTGATATATTTTCCTAAAAATGCAATCTTTCATTGATTTTACAGCAGCTTTCAGGGCTCTGTCGTCAGCAGAATCAAAGATATGACAAGTATGGCAAGCGAAGGGGCAAAATTTTCATTATTTTGACATGCCAAAATGGCGATATGGACGCACTAGTAGGACCATGAAATTGTGTGTCAAAAGGGGTCTATATGTGGTCATTTTATGTGCGAAGTTACAAGTTGCAACGATGATGCAATAGTTTTATACTGCGTATTGCAAGATGATGCTGAACATTTCAGACCCTGTTTGTAGGTTACCTCACTGTAAACAACCACCAACTTCACTGACCTAATAGGCTACCTCATCCGAAAATATCTCATTTCAAAGGCATCAACAGACAATTCGCAACAAATAGTTAAAATGGCAAAATTACACTGGAGCTGATGAACATGACCCAGTTTCCCATGCTGTAACAATCCAGTTCCCCATTCTAAAAAAACTGCCTTGGGAACTTTTGCGCAACGCATTCTCTACACTGCCGCAGGGGCATCTCAACTGCAAACTCGCTGATCACAAATATGTCATCAGAATGTTCACACCCTAACACTACTGCCAATGACGTAACAATCACCGCCAGTAACTGAAACTCGCCGGCAACTCGCCAAGACATTCCAGCATTCCCAGAAAACCTGCTTTTCAGAAAAGAAAAAAATAAAATAAAGCAGGCAAATGAAAGCACAGGTAAAGTGTAGCCTAGGGGTTGAGCGGAGATTGACAGGTGGAGAAAACACCCAATCAGAGCTCCAGAAATCTGACCTGGTAACAAGAAGGTGTGCTGCCCACTTGAGTGTCTCCCTTAGACCTGAGAATCACTTTAATCAATAACAAGTATTTGCCACTAACGTGTCTTTGTCCCCCGCCACAAAATGTGAAGTCGTGTCAAAATGAGCAATCTGTCGGTGTGACCTTGAGAGTGACGCGAAGGTCACCAAAATCGACATGAGCCGGGGTATCACCCTAATACATGTTGACATCAAATTTGAAGAGAATACGTCAATTCGTTCATGAGATATCTCGCTGACAATGATTCGGGACGTGCGGACGGACGGACGGACGGTCAGTCAGTCAGTCAGTCAGTCGTGAATACTATGTCCCGCCGTTACGCGCCGCAGGAGACAATCAATAAATGAGGCAACAGTACACTGTAGACGAGATGAGCAGGATTAGAGGTCTGGGTGGTTTGGTTGGTGGCAGTGGTTCGGTCCTGGGGGACCAGCGTGTATGCAGGTTTCACTACAAACACAAATACCACCCCATAATTTTAATTAGTTGTTAATTTTTCTTAATTACCCTTCAAAACAATATTGTCAAAAATAGCTATATGCGTGCTATGAACAATTAAAGTTTCATATTCACATCCTGCTATATGGGAAACAGCAGAATAATAGAGAGAAATTTAAATAGATGTACAAATAACTTTCAAAATATCAGTAGGCTCTTGATTAGTACAATTAATGATGCTTAATCACTAAATTGAACTATTTATTAAATAATGAGGAATTAGAAGGCAAAGCAATTGACGATGACTCACGCCTGTTCTGTGTTTATATTGTTAAAAAAAAAAAAAATTAAGAACTTAAAGCTTGTCTGCAGCAGCCTATCAGAGCTCAATAATTAACTTTTGTATGACTTGGATCAGTAAATGTATTACACCTTGTGCAGTTGTGTGTATTGCAGCATTATGAAGACCATATGGACACAGGGATTTCATTCCCCACAGCAGGGGCAGTGCTTTTCTCTCAATGTGAAGATAGAGGTGAAAAAAAATCCTACTAATTATGACAAATCAGCAGCTTAATAGAACTCTGGGTTTGTAATTGTGGTTGTAATGAAGACCAGTGAACACAGGGGTCGCCGAGGCCTGAGTTTGAGAACCACTGGTCCATGGGAAGACTGAAAAATTCACCATCTTCAGGCACAGAGAGTATTTTAGAGATCGGGCAGGAAGTATCCAAATGTTTTTTCATGTGTAAATGTGGATTTGCGATACAGATAAATATTGACAGATCACAACTGTTGTAGAACAGATTAAAGAGAGACAAGTATTTGCCACTAACTTGTCCCCTGCCACAAGATGTAAAATCGTGTCAAAATGAGCACTCTCTCGTTGTGACCTTGAGTGACGCAAAGGTCACCAAAATCGACTGGCGCCGGGGTATCACCCTAATACATAATGACATGAAATTTGAAGGAAATCCATCAATTCGTTCTTGAGATATCTCGCTGACAAGGATTCGGGACGTACGGACGGACGGTCGTGAATACTATGTCCTACCGCTGCGGGAGACAATTAAAGCCAATAGTCTTTCATCAAGTTTATTGTACAGGTAAAATTATGAACAATACAAATGAAGCCCAACTGCTGAAGTCTGTGGCTCTGTCTGGCACCAGCATGGCAAGGGCCTTAAACATGGAGGCCCAGAGATTAATCCTGAAAGGAAGTGGGCTGGTCTTCACATTAAAGTTTGAACTGATTGGATACAAAAACACAAATGGAAGGGAAAACCAATGATTGATCAACAGAGGGGGTTTGGAGGGACATTCAGAAGATAACAATGGCAGTGGATTGGTGGAAAAGCCAGGTACAGACAGAACGATGAGGAAGGGGGAGGGGAGGAGTGCCGCCTCCTACCATACAACTTGCAGACATAAACAAGAAATGACAGAGGCTCAATCCGTAAGAACACACCATACAGCCCTTCATAAACCAACAAATCAGGTCCTTGAAGTAGGAAATGGACAAATCAGTCATTAGTGGAACACTGGCGAATGCAAAGTTCGTGCAAACTAGTCTCTTATTCGCAGTCACGAGAATCAGCAGCGGGAATGTCCTCAGACAATAACTAAAGCTACTCCAGGACATAAATATGTTAAATATCCACATACGGTCACATGCACTCCCTGACACTATGCTGTGAAGGCCATATTAATGCAGTGCAGAACTTCCCTTTGCGCTCTGCACAGCCTGTTCTTTGTGGCATGGATTCCACAAGATTTTGGAAACATTCCTTTGATATTCTGATCCAAGCTGACATGATAGCTTCACATCATTTCAGCAAGTTAAGTAAATAAATAAATAAATAAGGTCAACACTCAGATAGGTTGTGCAAATCAAAGATGACTGATCGTGTTAAGGGGCACCAATTGTGCCAAGACAACATTTCCGACAATATCACGCACCATCAGCCTGATCTGTTGATAAGAGAGTTTGGGACGACAAATTCATGGTGTCAAAGCCCAACCACGAATACTTCACAGAAGAAACCAAGATTCAGGGTCCTCCGAGTGGCTCACAGCCAAGACATAAATTTTGGCATGGTGGTCAAGGGTTCGAATCCCAGCTACACTATCACCAGCTATGTCCAGAGGTCCACATGGGCCAGACAACAATTGGCTAATTAGTCAGTCTAGCCAACCACGACCGCATGGGTTTAGCCCCCCAAAGCCCACTTCTTCAGCCTGTACTGTGTCCACAAGGAAATCTCTAGCAAAAATTTGCACATCATTTGGCCAATACTGTCGCCATGGCAACCAAAATCGATAGGTCACACCAAATTTTGAAAGTAATCCGTAAAAAATTACAGCCTGTAAAGTGTCCACAATGAAGTGTCTACAGACGCAGCGGCGGTGGAGGAGATGACAACATGAATCCATTGTAGCCATTATTGGGAATAGTACAGACTAAGCCAGTCAAAAATTGTTACTCATTGCTCTCTAGTGGCCACTCCTGGTCAGCATGCAGTAGTACAAGCAAATTGTATGCAGATTGCAATGATGTAGAGAGAAAACTAGACCGTGCACTCTCTATTCTTGGTGCGCTCCGCCATGGTCATACAGGCACCAGCTTCTGGTCATGGCAAAATGAACAGTAACCATGGTAAACACCCCTGTTCTGAAATAAGTAATCTAAATAAAAAAATAAGGTTGCTGTTGGGCACTTTTTCAAATAAGGGCATACTAGTAAGTGAAAGCTTTCAGGATGTAACCAATATGATCAAAATCAGGTAAACTGATAATTAAACAAGAGGCCTGTCAGCCTAGAGAGCTCTGCTGAGGATGACTGAAATGTCCATGTCATAACTTAATTTCAGAAATCCTTGAACAGTATTACAATATTAGTACATATGACACATTAATGAAAGACATAAAATCAGTCTTTATGCTCATTTTTCAAAGTCCAAAAAGCTGAATTTTCAAAAACCAGGATGTAGAATTTTCTCATTTTCACAGTGAATATTCAGAATACCATGAGGAAGGCACACACCAAATTAGAATAAAAAGTAATCAGACAGTTTGAGATATTCAGATTTTAAGTGAAAAGTTGACGCCGGACAGACAGACAGACACAGACAGACAGACGGACGCCGGACGACTCGGCATTAGAGAAGCTCCGCTGACTACGACTGTCATCACAGCAGAGCCAAAAACTCAAATGTTTATCCATAAATATCAGTAAAGATACAGATTTAGACAGAATAAGAAAACATTTCTGCACAGTCTGCACGGGTATCACAGCCAGCAGCACGACAGGAACTAACCATCTAGCGGCATAAATCATACACATCCAAACTGGTTAAAGCACCACATGCTTTGTTTTGCCATGACGGGATGTTAAAGCCAACTTACCATGAAAAAGGAGGCTTTGCATGGTCTAGTTTTTTTCTGTACATCATTGGCTAACTGCTTTATCCTCAGACAGCATAGGTAGTGTGTGATTGGCGGTGCAACTGGACAGAGTGCAAGAGGTTAGAACTCGTCATCACATGAGCGGGAGGGATATCATGGCATCGCTCTCATGAGTTGATGCGACGGAGTAAACTGTTCTGCTGAGTTCAGGGTGACCCAAAAGAAAGCAATCAAGCTTCATCAGACCAGGGACCAATTTTGCAATATTCAATTGGCCAGCTTTGGTGACCCTGGCCTGCGCCCACTGCCACATCAGATCTGAGTTCATGGCTGACAGGGGCGGAGCCCAACATGGACTTCGGCTGTTGGCTCAAGGTTCCATAAGCAGAGCGTTCCGAGATGCTTCTCTGCACACCACTACAGTAGAGAGAGGTAATAGCGCTATTCTCCGTTTATAATTTAATGTTATAGCTGTGCACACAGTTTGGCAGTTGGCAGAAACCGTAATCATAACACGAAGAAACATGGCAAATAGCCTCTTTGGTTCTTCCCTTAGAATCCTCAAAAACGTGACTCCTGAACCCTTATCGAACTCGTTGGTGCAACCTATAACAAAACAACTGACTAGCATCACTATTTCAGATCTTTATGAAATGCATATCAAGGGCTGACTGCGATAAACGGTTATGTCTAACATACAACATCTGGACATAACTGTTTATTGCAGTCAGCCCTCAATATAAAGATGGAGATCTACTAGTAAACTGTAAAACCTTTTTGCGAGCCGCGTGACAACTTGTGACGCCATTATGAATATTTCCATTGGAGTTACTGTAACCATTCTGCTTGTTCAAGCCAGTCTGCCCATTCTCCCCTGACCTCTCGCATCGTCATTTTCTGTCTGCAGAGCGGCTGCTCGCTGGATTTTTTCTTCCTGATTATTCTATATAAACTCGAAAGACAGCTGCACATAAAAATCCCAGGAGATCAGTACTTTCAGAAATACAAAAACCTGAGCCCGGTGCGATTTGCATTCTTCTGCAGAGCGACGAGACATCTGGAAGAGGCCTGGACCAATGGGAAGTGGCAAAAACAGTTCTGGGAGGGGAAAGGGTCAAATCGAAAAGAACGCGGAAGAACGCGCTTCCTCCTCTGGAATTGCAAATCGCACCGGGCTCAGCTAAGTTAGTAAGAACAACCATCCCGCGGTCTAAGTCACTGAGAACAGTGTTACTCCCCATTCTAATGTTTGAGGTGCACGTAACAGAAGCTTCAGATCGGCATCTGCATGAGCGCGTGCACTGCACTGCGGCCACATGATTGGCTGTTTGCTAATAACACGAATAGGCATGTCTTTCCAGTAAAATGCTCGCCGAATTGTACAAGCAATAATTGACAGAGATTAACATTCTATCGTTAGCATATGAAATAACATTTAAAAAAAAAACTTTTCATTTTTTGCTTCCAAGTTTTACCTTTACACGCCAATGCCTCAGCGTTATTGATCACTGCCAAATGTGCGCTTGCCTAAGCACAGTAAGTCACAGGCAGGCAATGAGGACCGTATCTGTCCCTGATTTCCACTCCAAAGTTTGGCCTTTAACCGGTTAATTATCTTAATTAACCAAAGTATTTATGAAATCTGACTTCTTTGCTGCATTTCTTTAAATCATCATAGAAGATGACCACCAAAGACTATTCTTCTCTCCCCACACAAAACATTTCTTTTAGCTAAACTATGTGCAAATCTACAAAACCCAAAACCAGTGAAGTTGGCACATTGTGTAAATCATAAATAAAAACAGAATACAATGATTTGCAAATCCTTTTCAACCTATATTCAATTGAATACTCTGCAAAGACAAGTTACTTAATGTTCGAACAGGTAAACTTTGAAATTTTTTGCAAATATTAGCTCATTTGGAATTTGATGCCTGCAACATGTTTCAAAAAAGCTGGCACAAGTGGCAAAAAAGACAGAGTTGAGGAATGCTCATCAAACACTAATTTGGAACATCCCACAGGTGAACGGGCTAATTGGGAACAGGTGGGTGCCATGATTGGGTATAAAAGCAGCTTCCCTGAAATGCTCAGTCATTCACAAACAAGGATGGGGCGAGGGTCACCACTTAGTGAACAAATGCGTGAGCCGATTGTCGAACAGTTTAAAAACAACATTCCTCAACGAGCTATTGCAAGAAATTTAGGGATTTCATCATCTACGGTCCGTAATATTGTCAAAAGGTTCAGAGAATCAGGAGAAATCACTGCACGTAAGCAACAAGGCCGAAAACCAACATTGAATGCCCGTGACCTTCGATCCCTCAGGCGGTACTGCATCAAAAACCGACATCAGTGTGTAAAGGACATCACCACATGGGCTCAGGAACACTTCAGAAAACCACTGTCAGTAACTACAGTTCGTCGCTACATCTGCAAGTGCAAGTTAAAACTCTACAATGCAAAAAGCCATTTATCAACAGCACCCAGAAACGCCACCTGCTTCGCTGGCGTCAAGCTCATCTAAGATGGACTGATGCAAAGTGATAGTGTTCTGTGGTCTGACGAGTCCATATTTTAAATTGTTTTTGGAAACTGTGGACGTCGTGTCCTCCGGACCAAAGAGGAAAAGAACAATCCGAAAAGAACAAGCCAGCATCTGTGATGGTATGGGGGTGGCATGGGCAACTTACACAGATGTGAAGGCACCATTAATGCTGAAAGGTACATCCAGGTTTTGGAGCAACATATGTTGCCATCCAAGCAACATCTTTTTCATGGACGCCCCTGCTTATTTCAGCAAGACGACGCCAAGCCACATTCTGCACGTGTTACAACAGCATTGCTCCATAGTAAAAGAGTGCGGGTACTAGACTGGCCTGCCTGTAGTCCAGACCTGTCTCCCATTGAAAATGCGTGGCGCATTATGAAGCGTAAAATACGACAATGGAGACCCCGGACTGTTGAACAACTTAAGCTGTACATCAAGCAAGAATGGGAAAGAGTTCCACCTGAAAAGCTTCAAAATGTGGTCTCCTCAGTTCCCAAACGTTTACCGAGTGTCGTTAAAAGGGAAGGCGATGTAACAGTGGTAAAAAGGCCCCTGTGCCAACTTTTTTGCAATGTGTTGCTGCCCTTAAATCTTAAGTTAATATTATTTGCAAAAAAAAAATAATAAAAAATAATAAAGTTTCTCAGTTTGAACATTAAACATCTAGTCTTTGCAGTGTATTCAATTGAATACAAGTTGAAAAGGATTTGCAAATCATTGTATTCTGTTTTTATCAAAGATTTACATAACGAGCTAACTTCACTGGTTTTGGGTTTTGTTTGTTTTTGTATACAACCAATTAGCTGACATAGTCTGGGTAACTGATAGAAATAAAAACCTGCATACACACTAGCCCTCCGGGACTGGAATTGCCCACCCCTGGTACACGCGCATTCACTGATTAAGAGAATTTCCTCGTGCATTTGGCTATATTCAAACTGCAGTTCAAGCAGTCATTTTTCCTTAGGATGAATAAACGGCATCAATGAGGTAATCGCATCTCGCTAAACGTTCAGTTCTCAGTCACAGTGGGCATCGAAGCCCGTTATTTCACACCAGATAGATTGCTAAAGGGGACGGTTTACCGGACAGCACTGAGAGTTCACGCTGTGCAATTACAGAGTCAACATTTCCGGTTAGCCACATACCCCAAGCAACCGCAAATATCCAACACATTTACATAATCTCTCAGAATAGCAATGAATTGTATTTCAATTTCACTTTCCGCGCAGAGAAGAAAAAAAAAAAAATCAGCTGCCCACATGGCCACATCGGAAAAGGGTGCGTACACATGTGTACCCAGCGAATGAACGATGTGAACCAGCCTTCTAGCCTGCTAACTTACCCCTGTCCTACAGACAACCATCGTGCTTCATCTGACCCCGCCGGCTGAATCACGCTTCAGCCAAAGTTGAGCACGATTCACCCCGACAAAGTTGGTCTTTCGCTCGCTAATGACACCGGGCCAGTTTCTCTTAATAGATTTCGGGTGCGGTGAGATACTCACCCCAATCTTCGCTGGTCAGAAGGTTATCAGCGAAAAAACGGCTGTCCAGAGACAGCAGCTCCGCAGTCATAGCCGCGCCAAGAGTTAGCAGTAACGTTAGAGCCAATATAACCAGGGCAGAGAGTCAGAGCTCAAATCCAAATTACATGGAGTCCTAGTTCATATGTCAAAAATAAAAAATTCACGTTAAATTATAAGGAACATTTATTAGAAACAGGGCTTGTGCTTGAGAGCGATCCCGTAGCACAGCTCTTATCTTTCAGTCGTGAATTCCACCCCGTCTTCCATCTGACTCTAATGAAAGGAAATATATTGTTCGTCGGAATCCACCCCCAACAACCACCGTTATCCAATAGCTGTGAGAGACTTTAAGATGGACACGCCATCGTTGGCCAATCCGAAAGCGCAAATGTAAGGGCCGTGTTCCAATTCTGATACGGTGCAGATCGGCTTGTGGAGGTTGAGTGACGGAACAGTCTTCCAATAGGACTACTACATTTGTTATTTAACTCGAGTGGCAGTGCAGTTGACCAGTTATAAATCCAAATATATCATCATAAAAAAGAGCATCTCGTGGTCCGTGCTGCTTGGAGAATTTTATTATTTTTTTTTGTCAGTTTGTTCACTCGATACTGGTGACCACGATGCTATGATTTATGCCACCATCGTATTTCTTATTCAAATAAAAATATTTTGCATTTGTGGTCTTTTGGCTTTATGAGAACTTTGTTAAGATTCTCAATTATTCGGTCAGGCTCGCAGGTTGTTGCATAACTGGAGAGCATATAAGGACACGGCTGTTTTAATTTTACCAACAATTAAAGTCAGCAATTTTACAATGAGCGTCAAATACCTTAGGACACAGCTTAGATAAGACCGTTGAATATCTGCAACAAAAGATAAATTGATGCGAATAGCCTAATACTCCAGTACTTCAGAGAGCGATTAGTAGGACAGTTCTGTCAGTCTATGTTCCGGAGCTTCGACTCAGCAACCGGATCTTCTTTCCGAGGCGAGGCGAAGGATGGCACTAGCAGCTGTAGCTTTTGGGCGTGCCCCGTTTGCTATTGCTGTCAGAAATCGCATTTATTTCCGGACCTGCTGGGCTTGCATTTAGGAAGACTGATCCCCCTTGCCCTTTAGTGGAAATTCTATAATGCCAATTTATTGTATTCATGATATTTATTTTTATTATTCTTTTAATTCCACTCACCAATTCATTGGTTTCCTCCCATTCATTTCACTGCCAACTAAAATCAAATCAGAGTTAACTGCCTCTTTGCAGGCGCTAAAAATCCAGTCTTTTATTGCAATTAAATGCTTGAAAGTATGGGTCATATGCCAGTCGCGGCAGTTCATCGATCTAAATCTATTGATGAGTTTGAAATGGAAGTCCAACCTCTTAAAATCTTATGATTGGAAGGGTTCTCAGCAGGTTTAAACCAGAATTGGTTATTCCTTCACATTTCATGTTGTTGGGTATGACATTCCTCCAGTGTCACTAAATCCATTCAAATTGGAAAATTACTGATGGATTCCTAAAACAAGGCCTCAAGGAAAGCTTCTTCACATGGAGCCACAAGAACATCAAACTGTCGCCATAAAATAGCCACTGGTTAAAAAAATGGGCTGGTAACAAAATAAATATTCAGACTTGCGAGATAACCCTAGCAGACAGATAAATTATGCATATGATTAGGGTTTATTGATGCACTCCAAATACAATCTCCTGTCTCCATTAGAAACACAACACAATGGTACACTGATTTACAGTCAAGAAAAAGTAAGTCTTGTAAAAACCAATGAGATGTGATAAATATGTAGTAGTATGAGGGATGAGACCAAGAGGGAGGGCTGGGGGCAGCTAGTGTGGCAGCGTTTGCTCAATTGTTTACTAGTAAAGCACAAGAAAATGCAGTATGGTGGAGGCCTTGTACCAGGTCATCATGACGTCAGCTGGTGATGTAACACGCAAAACAAAAATTACCATCAAACATTGATCAGCTTTAGCTGACAGTAACATGCCTGCTATTGGAATGCTAATCTCTAACTTGTTGCAGCTCTCAAGTGTTAGAGGGAGGGAACTGCTGCAGGTAACAAATTTGGTTGACAGGCATGAGAGTGCACCACGAGTCAGTTTCTAGGCCATTGTAATTCAGTTGAGGTGGAGCTCTGGAGCTTGGAAGGGGACGGTGCTTGAACCACAGTTTAGGTGGCACTTAAGAGGATGGTGCTGTCATAGTCACTCAGGTCAGAGTCTTGCTGGGAGTCCTGGTGGGTAAAGATCAGGCTCTGTGACCCGGATATGAGAAACAGGGTTCCCTCACTGTCTTTTCGTTCAAGGTTGGGTTCATTTTTGAGTGAATCCTGCTCCAGCTCCCTGGAAAAGTTTCCAACTAATGCCAACTGCTCTCTGAGTTGCTCTACCTCCCTTGCCAATACTTCCACAAGGTGGCAAGGCCAGAGTGAAGGATGGCAGAAGGCCTATGGAAAAAGAAAACAAAAAAAACACAGGACTGCTCAGCACACTTACCTAGCACTTACCAACCTTATGGACCACAGCTGTGAAGCAAGTATACCAAACACTAACCAAATACACCAAAAACTACAAAACCCAAAACTAGTGAAGTTGGCACGTTGTGTAAATCGTAAATAAAAACAGAATACAATGATTTGCAAATCCTTTTCAACCTATATTCAATTGAATACTCTGCAAAGACAAGTTATTTAATGTTTGAACAGGTAAACTTTGTAATTTTTTGCAAATATTAGCTCATTTGGAATTTGATGCCTGCAACATGTTTCAAAAAAGCTGGCACAAGTGGGAAAAAAGACTGAGAGAGTTGAGGAATGCTCATTAAACACTTATTTGGAACATCCCACAGGTGAACGGGCTAATTGGGAACAGGTGGGTGCCATGATTGGGTATCAAAGCAGCTTCCCTGAAATGCTCAGTCATTCACAAACAAGGATGGGGCGAGGGTCACCACTTAGTGAACAAATGCGTGAGCTGATTGTCGAACAGTTTAAAAACAACATTCCTCAAGGAGCTATTGCAAGAAATTTAGGGATTTCATCATCTACGGTCCGTAATATCATCAAAAGGGTCAGAGAATCTGGAGAAATCACTGCACGTAAGCGACAAGGCCGAAAACCAACATGGAATGCCCGTGACCTTCGATCCCTCAGGCAGTACTGCATCAAAAACCGACATCAGTGTGTAAAGGACATCACCACATGGGCTCAGGAACACTTCAGAAAACCACTGTCAGTAACTACAGTTCGCCGCTACATCTGCAAGTGCAAGTTAAAACTCTACAATGCAAAGCGAAAGCCATTTATCAACAGCACCCAGAAACGCCACCTGCTTCGCTGGCGTCAAGCTCATCTAAGATGGACTGATGCAAAGTGATAAAGTGTTCTGTGGTCTGACGAGTCCACATTTTAAATTGTTTTTGGAAACTGTGGACGTCGTGTCCTCCGGACCAAAGAGGAAAAGAACAATCCGGACTGTTATAGGCGCAAAGTTCAAAAGCCAGCATCTGTGATGGTATGGGGGTGGCATGGGCAACTTACACAGATGTGAAGGCACCATTAATGCTGAAAGGTACATCCAGGTTTTGGAGCAACATATGTTGCCATCCAAGCAACGTCTTTTTCATGGACGCCCCTGCTTATTTCAGCAAGACAACGCCAAGCCACATTCTGCACGTGTTACAACAGCATGGCTCCGTAGTAAAAGAGTGCGGGTACTAGACTGGCCTGCCTGTAGTCCAGACCTGTCTCCCATTGAAAATGTGTGGCGCATTATGAAGCATAAAATACGACAACGGAGACCCCGGACTGTTGAACAACTTAAGCTGTACATAAAGCAAGAATGGGAAAGAGTTCCACCTGAAAAGCTTCAAAAATTGGTCTCCTCAGTTCCCAAACGTTTACTGAGTGTCGTTAAAAGGAAAGGCGATGTAACACAGTGGTAAAAA